>CM069447.1:68950817-69213041 GCA_035610835.1 Ophiura sarsii
AAAAACCTAACATGAAAAAAAAATATTTCCAAATCAAAACCTAACATCTGAAAAAATGTAAGATGTAAGGATTTCAAAAACCTAACATAAAAAAAATGTAAGTTGTAAGGATTTTAAAAAACCTAACATGAAAAAAAAAAGATTTCCAAATCAAAAACCTAACATCTGAAAAAATGTAAGTTGTAAGGATTTCCAAAACCTAACATAAAAAAAATGTAAGTTGTAAGGATTTTAAAAAACCTAACATGAAAAAAAAGGATTTCCAAATCAAAACCTAACATCTGAAAAAATGTAAGATGTAAGGATTTCAAAAACCTAACATAAAAAAATGTAAGTTGTAAGGATTTTAAAAAACCTAACATGAAAAAAAAAGATTTCCAAATAAAAAACCTAACATCTGAAAAAATGTAAGTTGTAAGGATTTCAAAAACCTAACATCTGAAAAAATGTAAGTTGTAAGGATTTCAAAAACCTAACATGAAAAAAAAGATTTCCAAATCAAAAACCTAACATGAAAAAATGTAAGTTGTAAGGATTTCAAAAACCTAACATAAAAAAATGTAAGTTATAAGGATTTCAAAAACCTAACATAAAAAAATGTAAGTTGTAAGGATTTTAAAAAACCTAACATGAAAAAAAAAAATTCCAAATCAAAAACCTAACATCTGAAAAAAATGTAAGTTGTAAGGATTTCAAAAACCTAACATAAAAAAATGTAAGTTGTAAGGATTTTAAAAAACCTAACATGAAAAAAAAGGATTTCCAAATCAAAAACCTAACATCTGAAAAAATGTAAGTTGTAAGGATTTCAAAAACCTAACATAAAAAAGGAAGTTGTAAGGATTTCAAAAACCTTACATCGAAAAAAATGTAAGTTGTAAGGATTTCAAAAACCTAACATAAAAAAAAATGTAAGTTGTAAGGATTTTAAAAAACCTAACATGAAAAAAGGAGTTCCAAATCAAAACCTAACATCTGAAAAAAATGTAAGTTGTAAGGATTTCAAAAACCTAACATAAAAAAATGTAAGTTGTAAGGATTTTAAAAAACCTAACATGAAAAAAAAAAAATTCCAAATCAAAAACCTAACATCTGAAAAAATGTAAGTTGTAAGGATTTCAAAAACCTAACATAAAAAAGGTAAATTGTAAGGATTTCAAAAACCTAACATAAAAAAATGTAAGTTGTAAGGATTTCAAAAACCTAACATAAAAAAAATGTAAGTTGTAAGGATTTTAAAAAACCTAACATGAAAAACAGGATTTCCAAATCAAAAACCTAACATCTGAAAAAATGTAAGTTGTAAGGATTTCAAAAACCTAACATAAAAAATGTAAGTTATAAGGATTTCAAAAACCTAACATAAAAAAATGTAAGTTGTAAGGATTTTAAAAACCTAACATGAAAAAAAAAGATTTCCAAATCAAAACCTAACATCTGAAAAAATGTAAGATGTAAGGATTTCAAAAACCTAACATAAAAAAAATGTAAGTTGTAAGGATTTTAAAAAACCTAACATGAAAAAAAAAGGATTTCCAAATCAAAACCTAACATCTGAAAAAAATGTAAGATGTAAGGATTTCAAAAACCTAACATAAAAAAAATGTAAGTTGTAAGGATTTTAAAAAACCTAACATGAAAAAAAAAGATTTCCAAATCAAAAACCTAACATCTGAAAAAAATGTAAGTTGTAAGGATTTCAAAAACCTAACATAACAAAAATGTAAGTTGTAAGGATTTTAAAAAACCTAACATGAAAAAAAAAGATTTCCAAATCAAAAACCTAACATCTGAAAAAAAAGTAAGTTGTAAGGATTTCAAAAACCTAACATAAAAAAATGTAAGTTGTAAGGATTTTAAAAAACCTAACATGAAAAAAAAAAATTCCAAATCAAAAACCTAACATCTGAAAAAAATGTAAGTTGTAAGGATTTCAAAAACCTAACATAAAAAAATGTAAGTTGTAAGGATTTTAAAAAACCTAACATGAAAAAAAAGGATTTCCAAATCAAAAACCTAACATCTGAAAAAATGTAAGTTGTAAGGATTTCAAAAACCTAACATAAAAAAGGAAGTTGTAAGGATTTCAAAAACCTTACATCGAACAAAATGTAAGTTGTAAGGATTTCAAAAACCTAACATAAAAAAAAATGTAAGTTGTAAGGATTTTAAAAAACCTAACATGAAAAAAGGAGTTCCAAATCAAAACCTAACATCTGAAAAAAATGTAAGTTGTAAGGATTTCAAAAACCTAACATAAAAAAATGTAAGTTGTAAGGATTTTAAAAAACCTAACATGAAAAAAAAAAATTTTCCAAATCAAAAACCTAACATCTGAAAAAATGTAAGTTGTAAGGATTTCAAAAACCTAACATAAAAAAGGTAAATTGTAAGGATTTCAAAAACCTAACATAAAAAAATGTAAGTTGTAAGGATTTCAAAAACCTAACATAAAAAAAATGTAAGTTGTAAGGATTTTAAAAAACCTAACATGAAAAACAGGATTTCCAAATCAAAAACCTAACATCTGAAAAAATGTAAGTTGTAAGGATTTCAAAAACCTAACATAAAAAATGTAAGTTATAAGGATTTCAAAAACCTAACATAAAAAAATGTAAGTTGTAAGGATTTTAAAAACCTAACATGAAAAAAAAAGATTTCCAAATCAAAACCTAACATCTGAAAAAATGTAAGATGTAAGGATTTCAAAAACCTAACATAAAAAAAATGTAAGTTGTAAGGATTTTAAAAAACCTAACATGAAAAAAAAAGGATTTCCAAATCAAAACCTAACATCTGAAAAAAATGTAAGATGTAAGGATTTCAAAAACCTAACATAAAAAAAAATGTAAGTTGTAAGGATTTTAAAAAACCTAACATGAAAAAAAAAGATTTCCAAATCAAAAACCTAACATCTGAAAAAAATGTAAGTTGTAAGGATTTCAAAAACCTAACATAACAAAAATGTAAGTTGTAAGGATTTAAAAAAACCTAACATGAAAAAAAAAGATTTCCAAATCAAAAACCTAACATCTGAAAAAAAAGTAAGTTGTAAGGATTTCAAAAACCTAACATAAAAAAATGTAAGTTGTAAGGATTTTAAAAAACCTAACATGAAAAAAAAAAGATTTCCAAATCAAAAACCTAACATCTGAAAAAAATGTAAGTTGTAAGGATTTCAAAAACCTAACATAAAAAAATGTAAGTTGTAAGGATTTTAAAAAACCTAACATGAAAAAAATGTAAGTTGTAAGGATTTTAAAAAACCTAACATGAAAAAAAAAGATTTCCAAATCAAAAACCTAACATCTGAAAAAATGTAAGTTGTAAGGATTTCAAAAACCTAACATAAAAAAATGTAAGTTGTAAGGATTTTAAAAAACTTAACATGAAAAAAAAGGATTTCCAAATCAAAACCTAACATCTGAAAAAATGTAAGATGTAAGGATTTCAAAAACCTAACATAAAAAAATGTAAGTTGTAAGGATTTTAAAAAACCTAACATGAAAAAAAAAAGATTTCCAAATCAAAAACCTAACATCTGAAAAAATGTAAGTTGTAAGGATTTCAAAAACCTAACATAAAAAAAATGTAAGTTGTAATGATTTTAAAAAACCTAACATGAAAAAAAAGGATTTCCAAATCAAAACCTAACATCTGAAAAAATGTAAGATGTAAGGATTTCAAAAACCTAACATAAAAAAATGTAAGTTGTAAGGATTTCAAAAACCTAACATAAAAAAATGTAAGTTGTAAGGATTTTAAAAAACCTAACATGAAAAAAAGGATTTCCAAATCAAAACCTAACATCTGAAAAAATGTAAGTTGTAAGGATTTCAAAAACCTAACATAAAAAAGGTAAGTTGTAAGGATTTTAAAAAACCTAACATGAAAAAAAAGGATTTCCAAATCAAAAAACCTAACATCTGAAAAAATGTAAGTTGTAAGGATTTCAAAAACCTAACATGAAAAAAGGATTTCCAAATCAAAAACCTAACATCTGAAAAAAAGGATTTCCAAATAAAAAACCTAACATCTGAAAAAAAATGTTAAGTTGTAAGGATTTCAAAAACCTAACATAAAAAAAATGTAAGTTGTAAGGATTTGAAAAACCTAACATGAAAAAAAAGGAATTCCAAATCAAAAACCTAACATCAAAAAATGTAAGTTGTAAGGATTTCAAAAAACCTAACATCGAAAAAAAAAGGATTTCCAAATCAAAAACCTTAACATGTGAAAAAATGTTAAGTTAAGGAAATCAAATCTGTTAAAGTGCAAGCAAATAATATAAAATCAATACATGAAGCAAAGAATAAGGAATATAACATTTTCCGTAATATCAGTGGTGGAATCATCAGTTTTCCCATGGATGTGTAAGGAAAAAACAAGGTTTCGAGAAACATCGCCCAAAAAATGTGGTCCCTAAATCGTGCAGTATCTATGCGCCGGTAATCACCGTCAATCGCAGACATTATTTTGAATACACACCATCCAACCGTGGACACACCTGTAACCGTGGACGGACCTCAGTTTCCTGATATGTCCAAAATGCTGCAAACAGTGTAAAAACGCTATCCAAATTTGGTCCTCGCTTGTAATACACCATTATACCTCGGTTGAATAGTATCACTGTGTGGTTGGCGGTATGATATCAAAAAAAACCCAAAATAATCGTCATTTTGTTGGTTGAGAACAAGATTTTAAACATGGCTTAATACGGGACCTTTGTAAAAAAAGTCTCATCTTGATGCATGAGAATAAGGATTCTAATAATGACAATATGACACTCAAATTAATCTGTCGTATTCTAGTCCTACTTCCTAGGCGAAATACAAAAATTAGCTTAATGTTTTGACGATGAATGGAGTAGTATATACCTTATGCTGTGCATGGCATGTTATGACGTTAGGACGAGGATTTCCCAATACTCTTGTATTTGAATTGCTTAATGACTAATAGTAGAATATTTAGGATGAAAACTGTCGATAATGTGAAATGTAGTGTATGCAGTACCTTCCCTTGGGGGATTGAACTCATGCCATTTACGAATTCAAGAAATGGTTTGATATCAATTATAAATATTAATATTGTTCTTGTCTACAAGAAATACTGGTTGGAATTAAAACAGGAGGAGAGTGTAGTGCACTCATCAAATTATGCTTAATACTTGTCAAGAAATGTATCCATGACAGCGTGTTGCCATCTGCAGGTTAGGTGAGCACATGGGCTGACATTATCATAGGTTCAAGTATACACTGCCGCGCAAAAGGTATTTTCCCTAGAATCTTGCAAGTTATCACTGTGTTGTCAACAAAGTATTAAACCATCGCACCAAATAACCATTTCATTGTGTTCATTGTACATTTTATACCAATAAATGCATGTTTCCTATTCAGATTCATGATTTAAAAGCATTGCAATTAATGATTTTATCGAGCAAGTCAAAATTCCAATGTAAAATCGCCGTAGTAAATCACCTCATGAATATCAATTGGCTCATTATCGGCAGTGTAACGCTATGGGAATTATTAACTGGTGTTGGAAAACTCCATGTTCAGAAATGTATAAATGATAATTTGCATGCGCAGTTTAATGGAATACCTTCAGAAGGAACCATTCGTCGAAGTCGTAATATGTGTTTGGCAGAAATTCATCTTTTTTAAACCAAATCATATCGGCCGTAATAACGCAAATTCGGCAAGTTAAAAAAACACCGGGGATCCATTGATTGTAAAAAGTTACTATTAGAGGATGGACACGATAAGTATAATTTTTATCTGATTTGCATAGGATAGTCTAGCTCCCTATTGTTTGGGATAGAGAAGAGACGGTGGCATAGTAGAAAAAGGATATTGTATTATGTCTTGGTATGTTACTGCGTGCACACTTCGTAATGTTGCTGGTTCTCCATGGTATTTCAGCCCGATTTTATTGAAAATAATTTTAGATGTGCCTTAAATAAAGATGAATATCTGCCAAAAACATAATCCGTCGTCACAAAAACAACTTTGTTTAGTTGGAATGGTTCCTTCTGAAGGTATTCCAGTAAACTGCGCATGCCAATTATCATGTATACATTTCTGCACATGGCGTTTTCCAACACCAGGTGATCTCAGTTAAAAATTCCAATAGCGTTACACTAACGATAATGAGCTAATCGATATTCATGAGGTGATTTACTACGGCAATTGGAATTCTGACTTGCTCGATAAAATCATTTATTGTAATGCTTCTAAATCATGAATATTAATGGGAAATGAATTTATTGGTATAACAAGTACAATGAACACAATGAAATGGTAATCGGGTCTGATGGCTGGGGACATACCTAATACACTTGACCAAGCGTCAGTAGTTACTGACTTTTGCTTCTCTCTAATTAGATAACTCTTAATTTCAGGATACACAGTATTTATGGAACTTAACTTTATGACCAAATAAATGTTTAAAACAATGAATCTGTTTTAATTGGTTTTATAGTGACAAAACCTATACATTGTACCGTTGAGTACTAATTTCTTTGGGAAAGGGTATATTTTGAAATCTGACAATTTGTTTGATTCCCTCTTTGTCTTTATAGTATTAAAATTAACCCTTCCCGCATGGTGGTCGAGGAAAGAAGAAAAAAATCATTCCTTAAGGGGGGTGTGGACCCTCAGCATAGTCTCCGTAAAACTGCTGTAGCTCCTTCATTATTCATTTAATATCTATAAAAATATTCATTTTCTTGAAGAAAAGTGTTCAATGAATCCAATATTTCCCTCGAAAGATGTTCCACCAATGCACATAGCCTGCAGTTCGCACAAAATTGAAAATATAATGCGATCGCATATGAATGGACAATGGACAAAATGCCAATGGTTCCAAATGTTACTCCCTCTATAATTTCGCTGTTTAAGACAGCTGTTTGTCAGATCAATGTAACACTCTCTACTTTTGCAACATTTCACCTTCGATATCGTCGAAATTGCAAACTTCCCATGTGAAATACTCTGCTTGTTAATGTCAGAGACTGGTTTTAATCAGTTATTAAGACAGATTCTATTATTAGGAATATTTCAGAAAAGACTTAAATTTGACTTCAAGATCACTCTTTAAATTGATAGTTCAGATTCCGCGGGCCTTTAACTCGGTTTTAGTACCGAAAGTGAGCGGTTCAAAATTGCGAAGTTCGTTTCGGTAATAATTGAAATTGTAACGGTTATTCGGCTAACAGGCCTTCCTACTATACAAAACAATAAACTAGATCTAACTTTTAGGTGAAGATCAGTCCTTCTTGGAGGACCATTTCATTCCTTTATTTCCCTTTTATACTTAGAGAATAAAGGTATTGTTTTTAGACCGTACCGTGTTATATTGTCTGACATAAATGCGGACGATAGTATTATTTTAAGTAGAACAACGACGCCGCAGGCGGAGTTGTTCTACGCAAAAAATAATACTATCGAACGCATTTATGTCAGCCAATATAACACGGGTACGGTCTAAAACAATACCGTTATTCTCATTCTTAAACAATCATACTTTAGACATTTATCAAAGAAATAAGTACATTTTATTGTCCACATTTGACAACTTTAACCCCTGCTAGGATCGAATAACCCACAAACATTCCATCCAATCACATGCGATGAGTAAACCATGCGTAAGCGGCGCGGCGCCGGCATAAACGCAGGAAAAGCGCTAAAGACGCACTGCAGAAGTGCGCGTTATGGAGCAAACCACGCATTGTGAAGGTCGGGCGCACTGTTAAAACGTAGGCCCCACCTCCCCGTGTTAAGTTGTCTCATCTAGATGTCTCCGATTTCTCTGAGAACCAATGAGATTGCTTAAACTTTCTTAGCTGTTTAAGAATACCCAATAAACTTCAAAAGTAAAATCTGAGTCGCCCAATTTAGCTAATATAACCCTAAAATGCATAATAATACCCTTTCAGGATTAATGGTTATGTGCATACGGACCTTAGGTTCAACCTCCCATATTTCTCCCGCCTTCCATCTAGCGACAAGCATGATGGAAAAATAATATTACTTCTGTCGAATCAATAATGAAATCAAAGCTATTTAACGAGGTGGATGATAATAATTAATCTTTCCCTAGTGGTGGTCGAGAAATTATAATTTCATTCCTCGACCGGGATTTGAATCTGGAATTACTGAACTTCATACAGGCGCTATACCAAACTGAACTTACGAGGACATTGGTATCGAAGCATTAGCTTTGATACCTCTGTGTCTTATTTTTGTGCTAGCTATCACGATAGCTAGCTCTTATAGCCTGAATTCAGAATCAATATAACAAGTACGCGTTATTTATAATGACTTCGAGTCACTTGGTTCAGGAAACCGTGACCAAATCGGTATAATTATCGAACGGGTCCAGCCAAATGACACTCTCATGCGGGTATATTGATTGGACGAGAAGTGTGAAGCTTGTATACCATTCACCCGTGTCGATGGCTTTGATTGGACGAGAGATGTGTTGAGGATAGCGCCTGGGCCGGGCGAATTAGACCATAATGATTTAATTGGACGTGAGGTGTTTGTATACAAGGGGAGTCCCTCCATGTCGAGAATTTGTCATTCATTGACTACACAGTTAAGCTATGGCTCCATGTAAACACTGAGGTGTTTGCACTGTCAACACAGTAACAGTGTTGCTAGAAAAATGTCCGCATTATTTAGAAAAGCTCAAATTAATCTGGGAGCTGGTTTGTTTGCACCATGGACTTATCAGACAGGACTGGGCAGGCTTCATTTCTCATAAATATAACGGTTAGACCTATTGTAAACATCCACCGTCAACAAAAGAATACTACTTGACGACATCTTTTAGAAATCGAACTCCTCAACATAATTATATTGAAACCCATGGTCGTTAGTCGTTACCGCGGAGTTTGTTCGTTTTACGTAATGACTGCTCGCTGCCCAGAAGAGAGTGGAACTGTCCAATTTGTTGTAGGGGTGACGATTCACAGAAGCTGCTATCAGGGGCCGTATTTTGTTGGTATAAAACATCACAATATACTTGGTTATAACATGGACTTATTAGAAAGTCCATGGTTATAACTACCACAAATCTCGGAATACTGTGGATATATTATTTTAACTTTAATTTACTTACTGTTCAGTATGTTACCCCTCAAACAGAACCGCTGTCTGATAAGTCCATGCTTCAACAAATTGATTTTCCATTAGAAGGGCTCATCATAAAACTGTACCATGTTGCATGAAAATCAGCCCACAGTGAGAGAAATATTACAGTTTTTTTTAATTTTTTGGAGTGAGTTTCATGTTGAAGGTTTAAAACAATATTAGGAGACATAGTAGTTAGATGCCTATATTTCTATTTGACACCTCCCTGCTTAAATACACAGTTTAAAAGAAAACCGCCTGCAGACAGCTTGATAGTTTGGAAAAACTTATTTTTCTAGACAAAATTTGGGCTCCTCATGGGAAAAAACCTTCTGTGCTGCCAGTTTCTGCTTCCTGAATAGTTTAAGCTTCTTAAATGAAGATAATTAATCTTTTTGATACTTTAATACTTCTGATGTGTTGGCAACTTAAATATTCCTTGGAAGTAACTATTTAAAAATACTCTATCAGGAAATTTGTGTTAACAAGGTTCCACTTTTAGTAGAATAACACTTTCTAAATAAAGGGTTCATCAAAAGAAAGTATACCACTTTCTTTATGTCATTTTGAGTAACATTCAACTTTTTTTTGACTAAACAGGCTAAATAGGCATTTAGATGAATCTTTTAGGCATAATTTGATACCAAATTTGCCCCCTAACAACAAAGATAAACCATGAGTGGCACCATTTAAAGAAAATTGGTCTCTTTTTCGAAAGTCACATTTGTGACTGTTACTCAAAATGACATAAACAAAGTGGTATACTTTCTTTTGTTGAACCCTTTATGTATCATACTGCATATTCTACTAATTGCGGCACATAACACGCGCTTGCGTACTTTAAATGCTGCCTTGTATACACCAGGTTTGATGAGGATATTCTGGTCGTAAACTGGCTGTAGGCCTATCTATTAAGTTACGTCGTCCAGAGGCCAAATGATGGATAGTACTGAGCTTATAAGTGAATTACAACCCAATCCGTGACGACTCAATTAAAAAAAAAATATTCAAGACTTGATTGCTTTAAATAACTTTATTACTGGTTCTGTGAACCAACCCGTGAAAAACCTAGATCCTTACCATGTAAATATATTCAACACAGTGGAACCATATCAAACAAAGTTGCCAGGCCTCACATTTTAATAAGTGTTAACAGAAGTTTGTGTCATTCGGTTATATTATAATAACATTATAAGCTTGGGACCTGAATAACACTTCGTGTTATCAGTACATTTGTGTTAAGAAGGTTCCACTGTAACAGAGTAAATTTTCTAAGTTTGTACTAATTCAATAGTTTGTTATTAAATAACTGTTAACTGTATTTATCAGTGATCATTTAGGTAGCATTTTGTGTAGCAACCGTTCCTTAAATATGATGACACTACTCTGGCTAAACCTGTTTGTTGTCTGCATGAAGAGTATGACCATTTCAATAATGCCTGTAACTTTGATATAACTACATTCGTGAAGGGTTCTAAACTATCATTATACATGTAATAGCCTACAATGCCAAGTTTGACAGAGAATTAATGAAAGGTTCGAACATGTCATAAAACTCAATCCCACGCAAATATCTGTAACCATACATTGATTCAGTTGATTGTACGCAACATTATGGTCCCTCCTTCTATTTGTACATGCCATTCATCACTCTCATCGTGAACATACATTACACTTGTTTCTAATAAAATTACACACAAAGCAAGAAACCGTTTTGTGCTTCTTATGTAACTTTTTTTGTATTTCTTGTTGATTGCCAGTAAATGTGTACAGCATCTTAGAGTCTCAATTAGAAATTGCACCATGACAACAACTAGAGGCTATTTACATGTTTCTAATTGACAACCCTGTGATTACCTGAGACTATATTAGTCTCAGGTGGTTACATCATATGTAACTGTTCTACCGAAACCAAATGAATTGGGCAGAGCTCCAAACCGAGAAATAGCCCAAAACCTAATTGGGGTGAATTTTTAAGAATTTAATGCAAATATTTAATTTTTAGAGTGTTTATAACATTAATGTGAAAGTTTCAGATTGTCATTGTACGTACATCTTTAAAGGATGATATCTCAGTTTGGAGTTTTCATAAAGACTAACTGGAAAATGATATAACTCCGCTTTGGGAAGTCCGATTAAAAAAAGAAGAGTACCATAATTAAGCGGAACATCACATCTCTACTACAATAATCAATTACAAACAATTTTGATATCTTGCCTAATTGTGTCTGATTTCGGACAACTATACTGCAAATTTGTCTTCATATTCATTACTTGATATCATGCCCAAATTTGCCAATACATCCACTGCCTGCTCTTGTGCCAATCTCTGATTACCCAATGTTATTATTCTACCAACTGCTTTCCTAAAAAATATTAAAGTCTTTCATTTGTACTAGCACCTCCCTTTTAAAGGGTTTTTTATCACATTATGCTCTGACATCACTGAACAACAATGTTGACTCTAGCTATCTATGGTGTTAGTCCTACCAAACAATTTGTCTGTCAACCTGAGTACCGCCCTTTACAACAACCAGGTTAGTAAATGTATGACTAGTTGTTTCTGTATTTAATCTGTGTATGTCCTCTTTTTTTAACAGCAGCACTTTAAGGAAAGAGACTTGTTTTAAATATAGGTATTTGATCACCATCACATTTACAGCAGATTTTAAAATATAGTTCTCGATTAGCTGACAAGATTAATTGTTGGAAATGTAACCCAAACCCTTCCACACACACCCAACAGTCACCACTAAATGAATTATCTAACGATGCACAGGCATGTTAGAGTTGGGATAAATGCATTCATCAAACCGTATAAATCGAATATCGATTATGCATTGGAGTGGTGTATGGCCATGTGTTTTGAACTCGCCACCCAAAAAGGGTGTCGGCGTTGCATTTTTGGTGACGAATCATCCATCTCTCTCTATTAACAACAATGTGGTAGAGCTTTGAGCTCGAAAGCCTATTTATGTAGCTACATTGTGTGAATAAAGCAAGTATTTCTATGACTGTTTGGTTGAGATATGATTGATTATATTTCGAAAGTCAGGGGTGGAGGCGTTGGCGGTGACGGCCGGCGGTGGCGGTGGCGCTGTGTACAATCTCTATGGGGAATATAAAAAAATGTTCCCAATTCTACTTTCAATTTACAATAATTTCTCATCCCTGTGCTCTCATTTAATAGATTGTTTTATATTCAACAAACGTGTCAACTATTATGTTACAATTGTAATCATGAATCAGTAGCATTGTCCTTGGTTCATTTCATATTCGCTACACAGTGAACTTACCCTAAATTATCCGTTTTACATACATAACTATAACAAAAAAGTATTCAACCGATGATAGCAAAATTATATATTTTTGGAAAGCTCTCATATAGGGGAATTAAAAAATGCCGTTTAAATCAAAATATGAAATTTATACGTTTGTGCTCATTCACTTCCCGATATAGTATATTTCAACAAGTTCTCTTGACAACCATTATGTTCTGATGGGTAATTGCATGAGGAACTAGTATGCACAGTATAATTATTATTGGGATAGGTATAAAAATATAATTGAGCTTTAATCAAATGATGAGAAAACTCGATATTTTTTTTTTATCACAACATGTTATCATTAGGTCCTATATAAATTCCAATAGAATATTTAGATTTCTTGAGATTTCCGTTCAGAAAATATATACTTTTTATGGGGTAGAATGAGTTATTATTGCGATATGCTTATTCGAATTTCAGATGTGTAAAATGTAAAAATCTGGACATGAAACGGGAAGGGAGGCGAGTTCATAATACATGGCCGTATTGAGATATCAGTTGGCTCGCTCCCCGTACTGGTAAATTGTCAGCATAATATGTTTATTGCAAATTTGAATCAGATTGTACTTTACAGGAGAACATCCAAGTTGAGGTACTGTATCACCTTCATTCGAATAAACGATAATGTATACTACCAGACGGGTAAGTTACAGATATTTCTTTTTTGTCTTTTTGAGAATAGGCTCTGAGCACAGCGATCTTGATTAATACCCACCGCGTCACACACACCTGAAATATTTGTTTAATAAGCCAAACAACCCTCATATACTTACAAAAGTACAATACAAAAACGTCCTAATCTCAGACTTACCTTTTAGAAACACGGTGCTGCTGCGTTTGAGCTTTAGGCTTGATGTTGATGTGAGAGCGTACAGAACGCTCAAGTTATTGTCGGTATCAACCGAAATGTATGATGAAAATATAATGTTAACGATGGGATGTATGTGTCAGACCACTAGTAGCTCATTTCCCAGTATTTTTGTTTTGTTAACACAGTTCAAAATCCAAAATGGCCCCCAAAATGGTTCCCGAAGTGGCTGAAAATTTGTCAAATTCCATAAAATGGGATAATATCAACCTAAATTTACGATGAAAATTTAGTTTTTTAAATGGTGGGATGTATGTATTAGACCACTAATAACTCAAACCCAGTATTTTTGTTTTTTTAACATAGTTCAAAATCCAAAATGGATGCCAAAATGGCCCCCAAAATGGTTCCCGAGGTTGCTGCAAAAATTGTCAAATTCCATTAAATGGGATAATATCAAGTAACCTAAATGTATGATGAAAATATAGTTTTATGGATGGGATGTATGTATTAGACCACTAGTAACTCATATCTACTATATTTGCTTTGTTAACATACTTTAAAATCCAAAATGGCCCCCATAATGGGTCCCAGAATTACTGAACAAATTGTTTGAATTCCATAAAATGTGATGATATCAACCAAAATATATAATGCAAGTATAGTTTGAACATTGGGGGTATGTAATAGACAACTAGTAACTCATATCCAGTATATTTGCATTGCAATAGCATACTTTAAAACCAAGATGGCCACCAAAATTGCCGCTGTCAATGTAAAAATAGTCTACATGAGTGTATGATAATTCAAAATAGATATTGTCAGAGTGTACACAGCGCCCTACCTCGGACATTAACGGTACAGTGCCCCTGAAACCTAGGGACATGAATTTTTGTACACAGAACGGGATGATCCCCTACTCTTTGCGAAGGAGTCTGTGACCTTTAACGTGCTCGGATTTTGCTCTTCAGATGCATGAGACCACCATTTATACGTGACTTCTGAACCACGATGCAATTGAGACTAAGTACCTTGCCTAAAGATACAAACATATTAGCCGTAGCGGGGCTCGAACTCGCAACCTTTGTATCGTGAGACCTGCGATATATCCGCTAGACCACACACGCTCTCATCAAATTCACCAAATAATATGTTCTAAACTGCTAAGCTATTGCTTTTAGAAATAAGGCCCACCTCTGTGACAATTTGATTCAGTATCACTTTCCAAACTGGCTGCCAGAATGGATAAGTTGATGTTAAATGACCTAACACATTTGTTTTGTATTGTAAATGACCATATTATGTGAATGCTATCACATTAAAGTTAGGGTATTGGTAAATGTACAATTCTGGCAGCCATTTTGGAAAGTGCTACTGAATCAAAATTGTCACAGAGGGGGGCCTTATTTCTAAAAGTAATAGCGTAGCAGTTTAGAACATTCTATTTGGTGAATTTGATGTAATATACACTCTTACAAGATCTATTTTGGATTACCATACACTCATGTAGACTATTTTTACATTTACAGCGTCAATTTTGGTGGCCATCTTGGTTTTAAAGTATGCTATTACAATGCAAATATACTGGATATGAGTTACTAGTTGTTTATTGCATACCCCCAATGTTAAAACTATAATTTCATTTCGATATTATCCCATTTTATGGAATTCCAACAATTTGTTCAGTCAGTTTGGGACCCATTTTGGGGGCCATTTTGGATTTTGAACTGTGTTAACAAAACAAAAATACTGGAAATGAGCTACTAATGGTCTGACACATACATCCCATCGTTAACATTATATTTTCATCATACATTTCGGTTGATATTAGCCTATTTTATGGAATTTTGACCACTTTTGACCAATTTTGGCCATTAATTTGGCGGCCATTTTGATTTTAAAATATGTGAACAAAGTAAAAATACTAAGTATGAGTTTCTAGTGGTCTAACACATACATCCCATTGTTAAAACTTTACTCTGATCATACATGTTGGTTTATATATGCCAATATATGGAATTTTACCATTTTTGGCGGCCATTTTGGCAGCCATCTTGGATTTAGGTGTGTTAATAAAGCAACACTTCTAGATATGAGTGTCTAGTGGTTTAATACATACATCCCACTATTACAACTATACTTTCACCATACAATTTGATTGCTATATGTCATTTTATGAGATTTGACCTGTTTTGGCGGCCATTTTGGACGCCATCTTGGATATCTGGAGAGCATCCCATTTTTTTCTCACTGTTAACATCTAAAATGTGTTTAGGGACCCTAAAAGACACCTAAAAAGTTGGTTTGGTTTTAGTACTGGGGGTGCACGTGCACCCCCCTGTACATACCCGACTAATATACGAAATCAAATTATCTGAATATAGCAATGTTGCCGAACTGTGAACTTTCTGGCAACAAGAGTAGAAGTATAGGCCCTATATTACCACCTGTTTTACTTAACGGGTATCTATGGAAGTCCCTGGAACATCTGGTATATACTAAATCCAATTTGTCGTAATAAAATGGCTTCAGTATCAAAATGAATGTCAATATTTGTAACAAACGAAATATTGTAATTTTTCCAAAATGTGTCATTATCTGGCAACACTGCCGTCAAAGTATATAATACCCCAAGCTGCTTTCATCAGATATGAGTAGGGTAAAGTCATCTCTCCCTCCTCCTATGAGGACAATATCCTGAGTGCCCTGGCAAGTAGTTTTTACGAGATGCAAAGATAGGCTAAAATATCAATTTTCTTAATATGTCAAAACTAGCAGTGTTGCCAGGTCAGAAAATACATCAAAACATTTTTTAAATTTTGTTTTTATTATATGTGTCTAAAGTATAAAGATATATCTTTATCAAGTAATAGCTACTTTTGAAAAAAAATCTTGCATATTGCTGCAATAAGATAACGAATGTGCGGTAAATTTCGACTATTTTTAACTGATATTGACCAAAAAATGGCTAAAATCTAAATTGGGCTGTTGCCATGGCAACGAGTAAAAGAGTAACAAACTAATCTCGTTTTTCTGATATGCTACCAAAGTACTTCAACCTGGCCAGGAAAAAAAAATAAAAAAATCGGCGAGCTTTGCCACCTGTACTCGATATTTACCTGAGATGACTCTTAAGTTCCAGCCTAATCTACATACAATTTACATATTATTGTGTATAAGATGGATTTTACATTTACACGCCATAGCGTTAAAAGTGACACGACATATCGACTTCTGGTAAAATGCTGGCTTTAGATCAAATGATACCAATTGGTATACAACGTTTAAAGCGTATATTGTAATTAGACGTTATTAAAAGTACTTGTATCATCCGTTGGTTGACGTGCTGATTACAATTCATTCAATTTATGTAGAAATTTAGGCGTTGTATAAAAGTAAAAATTCCCCAGCGTTGAGCAATTCGTCAAAAACAATGTCCTTAAAATGTCGGTGGAAACTTTATTGTGTTGCTAAAATGTTGCATAGATGTATTCAACTTCGGCAACTGTTGCATGAGCATTGAGGAAAATCACGCACATGTGATTTTTAAACCGGGGTTTCATGCTTGCCTATTTTTCGTGACATTCTTCGGTGGTTGTTAATGTGTTGCTATATTGTTTATTGTAAAACACCGTAGATTGGTAAACTTGTTTATTATATTATATGTAATATAACAATAATATACAACAAAGAGGTATTAAAATTACAAACAAAATACTAAACAAAAGCCCAACAACTCATAAACAATAAAACACTCAACAAATGGTTTAAATCACTCTTCTTTCTTTGATAAAATGTTATTAATAAATATACGCAGTGAATCTACTTTTATTTAAAAAAAGAAAGAATCCACATTGTTGATAATTATAGGTGTATCCGGTTTATTATATTTTTATTTTTTATTTGTTTATTTATTACTGTTAGCAAGCACCCGAAATCAGTTACCACTGGCTTGAAAATAGAAAATAGGCCCAAAAACATAAACAAATGAGTAATTTGCAATTGCCATTCCTCGAACAGACCTTTCTTAATTTGTCTAAATCTATGGAATGTGATTCCCCCGCATATTGTATGGCTATATATAGCATCATTTGATATTCCTGATTACTTGATGTCATAAGGTCTAGGCCTACACACTAATGATAGTCATCCGCGCCATGAATACACTACACGTTGAAACCAGATTAATGACAAGAAAAATGGTATTAAAATTTTGAATGGTGCCTTGTTCACTGACTCCATTCAACGATCCATTATCTATCTTTACCATCGAAGGTACCTCAGGCCAACGTTCTAGGACCACTAAGGTATAACAGTTTTAAAAGAATCCAAATATTCACTAATCCTGATGTATTTCGGCAGACACTTCAAAATATATGATGTAAGTATGCATCGAGTAAATGATCAGTCTTTTCGAGCATGTCAAGAGCGGTACAAATATTGGTTTCGAAAGGCGTATCCGCTGTCCAGCAGAGCGAAAACTAGATCTAAATTGTGATCATAGATCACGGATATAAGTCGTGGATCTATACCTTTGACCTGCTGATGACAGTATACTCTTTTCCGTATGGAACCTTATAACCAATGTTGACAATCATCGGTCATTTCCTCTCGGACAAGTAGCATTTTAAGGGCAAGGGGTAAAAATTTACATGTTGACCCCTAGTGACCTTTTTTGACCTTGACCTGTCACTACTTACAAGATGAAACAAGTCCGGTCAAAATCAGAGCGTGTCTTAAATGTTACCACTAGTGACCCCTAGTGACCCCATAACACTAAACCTCCTATGTATGTACATGGATACAATAAATCTTTTGATCAATTCTGACAATTATCGGTCATTTTCTCTCGGACAAGTAGCATTGTGAGCGAATGGAGTGAAAATGTACGTTTTGACCCTTAGTGACCCCTATACCCAAAAGTTATAGTTGACTTTTTTCTTGGCTTAATAATGCGCACAAGATGAAACAAATCCGTTCTATATCGGAGCATGTCTTACATTTTACCCAATGACCCCTAGTGACCTCATATCACATGTCACTTTTAATCGCTGTATTATATATATATGAACATGTATCAAAGGAATCTGTTGACCGATTCTGACAATCATCGGTCATTTTCCCTCGGTAAAATAGTATTTTGAGCGAGCACGCAACTAATTAGCTCCCCATAGGCTTTATACACAAATGTCGGCCTATTAAAACCGCTCTATTTCAAAACTTCACCGGTCAATGTGTGTGAAAATTTGCAATCTTATGCCATAAACGCTTATTTTAACATATCTGAATATCAAGGAAAGTTATCCGTCACATTTTTTCAGTAAATGTCGCTGAATTGGGAAGTATTAATTTCATCACCTACTTTTCAGTCCTCAGGCTGGGATGCACAAATGGCGGTAAATCGGCGGATAAAATTATAATCATGCTCAAATCATCCCGTTTCTTTTACAAACTTCACGTACATATTCTACACAACACATACATACAACATTTGAGAGGACAGTGCCAGCTAATGTGTCGATTTCGCACACTTTTTGTGCTTGATAGGAACTATTGCTGTACTCAATTTTTGGCCGGATGATAGAAGTCCGGTTAAAATCAGAGCATTTCTTACATTTTACCTCTGTTTGGGGTCAATGACCCCTAGTGACCCATATGACATGTCACTTATAATCGCTGAACAACCTATATGAATATGGATACAAGAACTCTGTTGACAAATTCTGACAATCACACGTCATTTGCTCTTAGAAAAATAGCATTTTGAGTAAATGAAGTGAACATATACATTTTGACGCCTAATGACCTTTTTTAACCTTTGAAATTCGGAGCATGTCTTACATTCTACTTGTGTTAGGTCAATGACTCCTAGTGACCCCATTATGACGTGTCACTTTTCTTCGCTGAACAACCTATATGAACATGGATGTAAGGAATCTTTTGACCAATTTTGACAATCATCGGTCATTTCCTCCCCCCAAAATAGCATTTTGACTGCGAAAAGTTTTAAAAAAATACATATTTGACCCCAAGTGATCCCAAATATTTTTTGATTTTGAAAACCAAACTTTTATATATGCGTACGGTCAAAGGAATGTATTGGCCAATTCTGACGATCCTATGTCATTTTGCTGAATTGCAAATGCGGTTTGAGTGAAAATCACGTTTTGACCCCTTGTGACCCCTGTCTGACCTTTGACCCAATATGCTTTACAACCTTTTTTGCAATAAAAAGAGGTAGGGGAAAAAATGAGAAGAAACGGGGGAAAGGGATTGCTTTTCAACCCTGGATAAAGCATCAAAGCCGTGGTCAAGAAGTTGGATAACATACAGGGATCGGAACCGTAATTTTTCAACCGAAATCAACCGGTGTTAAAAAACTCCATGTCAAGAATTGTATAAATGATAATTGGCATGCGCAGTTTATTGGAATACCTTCAGGAGGAACCATTCCAGCTTATGAAAGTTGTTTTTGTGACGACGGATTATGTTTTTGGCAGATATTCATCTTTATTTAAGGCACATCTAATTTTTTTTAATACAATCTGGCTGAAATACCATGGAGAACCAGCAAAAGTACAAAGTGTACACGCACACAAAGTGTACACGTAGTTTATTGACCTATTTGCTCCAGTGACCTAACAAACCACGTTATCAATAGAATGATTCAAAGCAGTCGAGTTTCTCACTATTTCATCTTCACAAAGGACCGCTCAATAAACAACATACCAAGACATAATAAATCCTTTTTCTACTACGCCACCGTCTTTTCTCAATCCCATACAATAGGGAGCTAGACTATCCTATGCAAATCAGATGAATAGGATACTTATCGTGTCCATCCTCTAATAATGTTAGTACTTACTTACAGTCAATGGGTCCCCGGTGTTTTTTAACTTGCCGAATTTGCGTTATTACAGCCCGATATGATTTGGTTTAAAAAATATGAATTTCTACCAAAAACATAGTTCGACGTCTGAAAAATAACTTGTTATAGCTGGAATGATTCCTTCTTAAGGTATTCAAATAAACTGCGCATGCCAATTATCATTTATAAATGTATGCACATAGAGTTTTCCAACACCAGTTGATATCAGTTGAAAATGCCTATTATGAGCTAATTGATATTCATTAGGTGATTTACTACGGCGATTTTACATTGTAATTTTAACTTGCTTGATAAAATCATGAATTGTAATGCGTTTAAATCATGAATCTGAATAGGAAACGTGAATTTATTGGTATAAAATGTACAATGAACACAATGAAATGGTAATTTGGTATGATGGTTTAATACTTTGTTAACAACACAGTGATAACTTGCAAGCTTCCAGGGGGGAAATACTTTTGCGCGGAAGTGTATACATGTATGAATTGTAACATATATACATGTAGGCCCACCATCACTATGATAATGTCAGCCCATGTGCTCAGCCAACTAGCAGATGGCAACACGCTGTCATGGGCTTGACTGTTTAGATTTATAAGTCTAATGGCCTATGTATTTAAATACATAGGCCGGTATTATATAACTCTTTTCAATCCGACATTTTCCATGAGTTCAATGTTGTTTGTAATATTAGGACCATATTTTTGGAATACAAGGCACTAAGAAATGCCCTCGAAAGATCGTGCAATCCCTGACTAAAGAACAATAACAAACAGGCTCAACGTCCTTTCAAGCCGTATAACTAAAATGTATAACGCTCGTCTAAAAAGGTCAAACGTTTTTTCAAATACGCGCAAAATGAGTTTCTCTTAGCAAATTCTAACCAAATATAATTCTTGTTAAAGCTAATTAATAGGTCTTGTTGACCATTAAGATAATTTGGGTGACAAATGCTTATTTTTCTTTTTAAAAATCCTTCAAGTTGACTACACCTTTTTTTTTTACTCGCCCTGTGATAATGTCAGCCCATGTGCTCACCCAACCAGCAGATGGCAACACGCTGTCATGGGCTTGACAGTTTAGATTTCTAAGTCTAATGGCCTATGTATTTAAATAAAGGGTTCAACAAAAGAAAGTATACCACTTTGTTTATGTCATTTTGAGTAACTTTCAATTTGTTCTTGTCCAAACAGGCTAAATAGGCATTTAGATGAATCTTTTAGGCATAATTTGATACCAAATTTTCCCCCTAACAACAAAGATAAACCATGATTAGCACCATTTAAAGGAAAATATCCCATTTTCAAAAGTCGCATTTCCAATACACAGCACGAGAAGAAAGGGCCAATTGTTAACACACACATATGCCGTATTTATCCCGTACTGATCACCGCGCATATCCCTCAATGCGCGGGCTAATTCAAATGTAAACTGATGCATGGGTGAAGGATTTGAATGTAAAGGAGTGTTATGGATGGGGAGAACATGGACAGATTAACCAAATCTTCTCGTGCTGTGTATTAGAAATGCGACTTTTGCAAATGGGATATTTTCCTTTAAATGGTGCTAATCATGATTTATCTTTGTTGTTAGGGGGGAAATTTGGTATCAAATTATGCCTAAAAGATTCATCTAAATGCCTATCTAGCCTGTTTGGTCAACAACCAATTAAAAATTACTCAAAATGACATAAACAAAGTGGTATACTTTCTTTTGTTGAACCCTTTACATAGGCCGGTAATATCTCTTTTTCTCAATTCGAAAACTATCGTTACACCATAAGATATTTTCAATGAGTTCAATGTTGTTTGTATTTTTTGCCGCTTTTAAAAAAAATTACTCCATGCCATTAAAACGTCTTTCCAAAATTGATTTTTTTAATTTTTTTCTTTTTAATATATCGTTAATGATTAATTTTTGCCAGTTTGTAAAAAATGATATATAACCGTCTTTGTGTAAAAAATGGGATACATTTTGTAAATTATCTGATCAAGGAAAATGGTACTTTTCTCCCGTTAGCCGAGTTCCGAAAAAATTATAATATTAGGACCATACTTTTTGGAATACCGGGCACTTATAAATGCCCTCGAAAGATCGTGCAATCCCTGACTAAAGAACAATAACAATCAGGCTCAACGTCCTTTCAAGCGGTATAACTAAAATGTTATAACGCTCGTCTAAAAAGGTCAAACGAAATTGTATAGATCAAGGAGAAAGCAAGGTAAACATATCCTATAGTTTCAAAAAAATGGTCGATTAGTTTTCTTATACCTTTCAACTGTACCATATAAAATTAAGATGGTACCAATTTTGCCTGTTCATAGAATGTTAGGAGTTAACTCTATAGCTATCCAGTACATTGAGATAAGCTATTCAATAGTTTCTCCAAGCTTTGTAATCGTAGGGACGGCTTCCAGATGTATATGGATTGAAATACATCCGACGCTTTTTAATAAGACGCACTGCACTGGCTGTCCGTTCGCGGAAGTTGTTCAATGCGTTCGCTGACCATGGCTGAACACATTTCCACACGGGGACACACGGGGAAGTAAACAAACAAACGGTGAGAATTGGCCTATTGTTATCCGATAAATGTTTTGTTTTATTATTGACTGAGTAACAAAGCCAATTCGCGAGTGCAGATGTACCTTCTCAGCGTCATTGACTTCTTCAATCAATGATCAACAATGGTCCTTGAGAGCTGGTAACCAATACTATTTTGGTCGTGTGCCTTGAGTTGGGCCCCTTTGTGTGACATGTACGAAAAATGGAAAAATCACGTGGGTTTTGCTTAAAACGTGTTAACCATGAAACCATATAAAGGAGTAAATACAAGTATACGTGTTCAAATAAAGAAAAAAAATGTTGCCGCCTTTGTCTTTAGTTATAAATGGTACCTGTCAAAGTGTGTGACAAAATAACTATGTTAAAACCGTATTTGCTAAAAAGAGTTAACCATTATCATAAATTGTTGTCACCGTAAGTGTTATATTGCCTTATACAATTATGTATTATTGCATTACACATGCTATGCCCAATGATCACCATATAATCCTCAATCCAAGTGTTTACCTTTTATTCACGTTTTTGATGAAATAAAATAATGACAAATGAAATACAACATACGTGGAATTGTCATTTCAAAATACATGGTGCCTATTATAATACACCTACAACATTTAAATATGGCCAATAAAATCATATAGGGCCTACAGGCAAAATCTGGTAGTTACGGGCATTTGACGGAGCAAACCTGGGTTGGTGAATTGGTATGATCCCAATGCATGATATATGCCTTGTGAATTTGTCCGAAATGGAGGGGGGGGGGGGGGGGGGGCACCCTATGGTTTATTTGATCTTTATAACATGTAAAATTGTTTCATGTTTATAAATGAATCAAAATTGGCACAATCTTTGAATGTCTCTTTGATAGTTTGTGTTTAAATCCACTCATGTGAGGAACAGTCCATGGCTTGAGCTGACATAGAATCCTAGTAAAGTAAACAGTAGACCTGTTAAGACATTTATAGATGAATGGATAATCTGTGAACACAATTTATGGAAGGAAAGAAAGGATTGCCCTCTGGCATGAGAATATGCTCACATAGAGATATCTACACTAACTAGGTGAACAGCCAATCAGTTAAGAGATACAAAAATTGGTGACTGCCTGGATGCCTGGATCTATCACAAACAGTGACTCCATTATGAGATGCATAGTGCAAATATGGCAGTGTTAGAGACTAATTCCTTTTAGTCTCCTTTTAACTGTTATTGTATTGTTGTAAAGACTGCAATGTACAGAAGCATATCCCTCATGTTTGTTTAACACGATTGAATGCACCTCATCAAAAGAAAGGTATTGGGTGTCATTGGATTTCCCCTAAGTGATCTATGAATATTACCACGTCCTTTCTGCATATGTTTGTTGTTACCTATCAAACTTGCAAGCTGTACAATATTAAACAACATTATCATTTACCCCCATCTAGTTGTGGGGTCTACATTAAAAAAGATGCACGTGTTACACAAATCTATAAATGTTTGTCTCATTAAACATGTTGAGTAATGGAAAAACACTTTTCCCGACACGTTAGGCTTAAAATTTAAACCAGGACATGTGCAATTTTTAAGAAAAGTGAGGCGAGTCGGTATTTTTAAGATGTTTAAAATATCGATGTTTAGAGAGTAAAAAAGTGAGCCAGGTAAAAAACCTAAAAGAACTTGTTGTTCATTTAAGACATAAAATTCAATGTGTTTTCAGAAATTCATGGGGCCTAAGTGTACTGCAAAAAACCATAGTATACAGGACATGTTTCGCTTGACCTATGTAAGACAAAAGCTTATACATTATTTTGTCAAGCTCATCAGCTATGGTTTCTGTGTGGGTAGGCCTAATGTTTAGCCATGATTTTTCTTTTTTAGCAGATTACTAGGACGATATTGACAGTTTTAAACGCCTTTGATATTTGCAAAAAAACACATAAATATCTTAAAGATTAATATCAGTAAGTTGAAGGCGATACGTTTTTGCCCAGCAAAATACTGTACTATAAAATGTAGGTATACAATGTTTGAATAATAATGAACATGGTGCTTATTGTCTAGCTATGTTTTGTAGCACTGTTTACATATTCAATCTAGCTAACAAGTTATAAGACAAGTTGACACGCGAAATTGTGTAAATATGTTGAAACAATGAAAAGATAGTAGCAAGACCGTTATTTTGGCATGCTAAATAGAAACTATACACGCGTGGCTTATGTAACACAAAGATAACAATTAAGCGAGCTATGCATAAAACGTAGGGTTTGATGAAGCATATCATATAATGTTTACTCCCAAGGAGTTTGAGGGTGAACCATTGTGAAGATAATTGACCGGCATGCATGTATATATATTTACTTATAAAGTAGGTTTTAATGAGAAATGTGCAGTGCCGTATGCGTATGCCAGAATGGTTTAGTTTTACCCATACTTTTAGTCTTAGGTAGGCAAAATCTTAGGGAAGGGGGGGGGGGGGGGGGGGGTGCATCTAAGGCGGTCCTCCTGGCTTTAAACAAGCTTTTACCCCCAACATATTCAATTTATGGGAAACAGCTCGCTAAAATGTGTCCGTTCTGTGTACTTTTAACCAACATTTTTATATTAACACTTTCCACGCGGCTATTTATATTTTTAGGGTACCCATTTTTTTACTATATATACACAAAACAGATTTGTCAGAATCTTTCACAATTTTCGAAGTCTACCTCAATCATTACTGGCCCAATACTAGGCATGTTTGTACTTTTTTCCATGCATTTATCATGTTGATTCCAAATAATATGGTACTGAAATTCAATAAATTTGACATTTTTGAAACATTTTGTGACATTTTGGGATGTTGTCCGTACGCTGCCTGCCTAGCCGTTGGAAAGTGTTAAGTTTGGTTGTGCTATAGGCCTATTTGATAGTAATTTTTAAAAATAACATAAAAGAATATTTACTCCAGGAGGTAAACAAAGCGATAAATACCCACTAGCTTGTGGCAATATGAGTATTCTAAAGAAACGGAGGAGGAAGCAAAGGACTGAGATTTTTAGGCAAATATAGAGTATAATAGATTAACACTTTCCACGCCGCGCGGTTATGCACACGCAATTATTCACAACATGTTTCACAAAATGCATTTAATTTATTGGCTTTTGTCATCATATATTTCGAATCACCATGAGAAATTAATTAACAAACACGCCTAGTACTATTAGGTCAGTTATTCTTGATGTAAGACTTTGAAAGTTTAGAAAAGGTTTCTGAAAAATCTGTTTTATATGGTCAAACTAGCTGCGTGGAAAATGTTAAGGGAACACTAGAAAATGGTTAACTTTATATCCATCTAATAGTGAATACATGATTAAGAATTCCTATTTATTATTTGTCCACACTTTATTAAAATACAAGTATCACTCAATTTAAGTATTGCTATCGAGCTTGGAGCAAATCAAACTGATGAATAAGAGTTTTTCAAAATCATCAAATTTCTAAATACCGTTAAACTTCATCTATATATAAGCACCCATTGACTAATAGTTAATAAGCAGAGAATAGATAAAAAGGTATGAGCGCCCTCTTTTGATTATAATTGAATGGCTATTATTAAATCAATTTATTTCCAATAAGATAGAGGGCCGTCCATTTATACCGACCCATCAATCATACATGTAGTTATAAAACAGTATCTGACATAGCAGTCCCGTTTAGATCAATTGGTAAAGCCGAAGTTTGGCTAGGGCAATTGTGATCGCAGGTTCCAGATGACAATACCTGGTTCGAATCTCACTTGCTGACTTCTTCTTTTGGAAAGTTTATAAATATTTACGGTGTATATCAAATTCTTAACTTTGTTTTTACCATGAATAAATAGTGAATCTATCTTTGTATTTAATGTGGGTTTTCCCTCTTTTTTTCTCTCTTTCTACTATTTTTAATTTTAATTTTAATGTTTTAAATCACAATCGTTTATAAATAGTACAAACAGTTAAATCAACCTCAACGACTTAGTATTTTTGTGAAGACATGCATGGATGGAGTACAATGAGACAATACGTTGATTATACAATTCACTGCTTTTCAGTTCTGCTACTTATGGTCTTTTGTTAAGTTGTGGTTTTTGTGAGTAGTTGGCCATTGTTGGTTCTAGATGACAATTCCTGATTCGAGTTTTTAGAGACACCATGTATACATGTACATGTACATGTACATGTATATGGTTCACAGTTGATCGATACAAGCATGTAGCATATCTGTAGAATTTGGGGCAGAGCACTTATCAAACTGCTTTGTACATTTCACGGACATAAATTATGCTAATGAGCTCATTAAATGACGTCACTCACATCATCGATATTTTCGTAACGCCAAAATTGTAGGGTTGAAATTCTAGGTCGAGTAAAATGATGTGAGCTTTTGTGAATTTTTTCCCGTATTGGAATATTTTTTTATTGAAAATAGACAGTTCAAATTAAACGTTGGTTCCAAGTTCAACTGACAACTGCAATATGCAGGCAACATTTGAGAAAAAACGATGCCCGACTTTGCAAGAAAGTGTACGGGGAAGTGTACGGGTGAACATGACAAACCAAAACAGTCTAGTAAGTAACCGCCTCCGTGGCGCAATTGGTAAGCGCGTTCAGCTGTTAACCGAAAGGTTGGTGGTTCGAGGCCAGCCGGGGGCGTTGTTTCTTTTTGCATTTAATGCAGATCGACAAATCACATCACAGTAAAAATTTAATGTTGACAAAATCACAGACCACTTACACAAAAATCGCATCTGCGCATACTCCTGTCGTGATCGAAATCCAACACACAAGCAATGGGCGAGTTTTATAAGTGCAGAGGACTTCTTTAGTGATATAGACACAGTTTCGTAATCCTAAAACTAATCCGTTATAAATCAATAACACGTGGCCACTATACTACCATTTACACAGGGGCGTAACAGAGGTTGGTTGTCAGGGGGGCACAGCCCAAAAAAATCCTGGTTAGAATAATTCCGTCCCGGAATTTTTCGTAAAAGGTTGCCCCAATTTTTTTCTCCAGTCAGCCACCTCGTGAATTTCACGTAAGTGGGGGGGGGGGGGGGGGGGGGGGGGGGGGGGGGGGGGGGGGGGGGGGGGGGGGTAGGGTCACAAAATTTCGCACGGTCACAAAATTTCGCAGTACAGAAAGCACAACAGTCAACAATTTGTTGACTTTTGTGCTTTTTGTACTGCAAAATGTTATTTCTTTCTATCTTTCCCTTTCTTCTTTTCTTTCTTTCCCCTTTTTTTCTCCTTTTCCTTTTTCTTTTTCCTCCCTTTTTCCTTTCTCTCTCTCTTTTCTTTCCCTTTCCCCCTTCTTTTCCTCTTTTCCCTTCCCCTTATTTTTCCTGGTGGGTAGGTTTGAATTTCCTGCTGAGCACCTTCAGGGGGGGCACTGTGCCCCCCCTGCCCCCCGGCTGTTACGCCACTGCATTTACATGAATGTAATGCATGACCTTCAATACCACGTGAGCTGCTCAAACTACGACATGTTCATTAGGCGTGCAATTTAAAGGCAATCCGTCAAACGTGTGTATTATATATAGTTCCGAAAAACTTAAACAGACTTAAAAAGATGAATGGTGCCGTAAATCAGTCCTTCGCGTGATTTCTTTTATTATTTCCACTCAGTTTTGTTTTATTTGTTTTGTGCTTTGTGTTTCTCCAAGAATAGGTATGGCACAAACGTGTAATATCGCGTTTCGAATCAATGAGGACAACAGGCAAACAGTCAAAACGTTTTTGACTGGCCATGGCTTGCGTGTCCAGTTTGATTAAATTTGGTTTCATTTAAAAAAATAAAATAAAAAACCAACGAAAAAGATAGATTCCTTGTTCATTCATGATAAAAATAAAACACTGTCAAGAATTTGAAAAATTATGACTTTTCCAAAAGAAGAAGTCTTGAAGTGAGATTCGAACCAGGAATTGTCATCTGGAACCTGCAATCACAATTGCCCTACATGTAGCCCAAACTGTCGGCTTTACCAATTGATCTAAACGGGACTGCTATGTCAGATACTGTTTTATAACTACATGTATGATTGATGGGTCGGTATAAATGGACGGCCCTCTATCTTATCGGAAATAAATTGATTTAATAATAGCCATTCAATTATAATCAAAAGAGGGCGCTCATACCTTTTTATCTATTCTCTGCTTATTAACTATTAGTCAATGGGTGCTTATAGATGAAGTTTAACGGTATGTAATGCAGTCCTCATCCTTTAAAAAGGAACCCAATTTAGGTAATAAGCTCTTAAAATAGGGAGGGGGGCTCACGGAAGTAACTTTATGAATGTTGTGAGTGCTGTTATAATTGAACTATTGACTCAAATGTCCATAAAATTATACATTTTTAGAATAGAAATGGATCAGAAAATCCAAATTTGGCTTTGATTTTGACCAAAAATGTTGATATTTTTTGAGAAAATTTTTGTAGGTGATTTTCTAAAATAAAAATCAACATTGTGCTCAAAATTGACGCCAAATTTGACTTATGATCAATTTCCTTTCCAGAAATGTACACTTTTACATGGATTTGATTAATAATTCAATAAGTTTAATATAGCACTCACAACATTCAAAACATCAAGACGAATATCTTTCTTCCTGCCTGGTACGTGCACTACTACTATAGACATTATTGTATGTTATTCAACTAAAGCCGTTAGCCGTTACAAACTATTGTACTATTTAATTCACTATTAGCAAATAAACCTCTGAGAATCTATGTTGATTTTCACAACTCTTATACACAATAGAGCCACGATGCAGAGGGTGGTTCTAAAATGTTTGCTATCTTGTTTGCTAAAGCTGGAAATGTGTTCATAACTGGACAAACAAATCACACGGGTAGTTAATTTCCATTCTTTAGATAAGCTTGAGTAAATACAAAATGTGGATCCATTTTTTGGGTTTTACGGTCAGGAGATCTCATGCAATGTTTTCGACATGCTATAATAGTATCATTACTTCATCGATAAAATAACTTTGTGGATGCGCAATTGGATATCTAAGGATGGGTGATGGGTGGTCTGTTTTGATGAACAATATCTCCTAAGAAAAAAACACAATCCTGTATAAAGGTTTGTACTGCTATTTTGTAAAATTAACTTACCCCAATGATAGAAAAAAAATCATGTCCGCCAAGTCATGTTTTTGTCATGACACGAGACACTGTCGAGAAGTGTTGGAAAAAGCAACACAAATGAGAAGAACACGCAAACTATTTTAAAATCCCGGCTAGCCGCTTCCTTTATAAATCTTGTTGGCAAACAATTGGTCAATAGCTTTTAGTGGGCAATTACGACGGAGCAAACATTATCGTTCGTATTGGCTAGTCATTATTTAACTGCGTTCAATTCATCTACACAAATCTGACGGTTTATCCTAGTGCGTTTACTCTCTCCGGTCCATGATTTTCGATCCACACGAATCTGAAAACCATAGTTACATTATGGCCAATATTCAAATATTGGGCCTTCAAAACATTTATGGATCCGCGCCTATTGCCCCCCTCCCCACACCCTTCCCCACTACCACGCTATCCCCACACCCCTTCCCCACTACCACGCTACCCCCTGACAATTATTACTCTTTACGTCCATTTATCAATGAAATTAAACATTGTGTTGTTGCTGCTAGAGATCGGTTTTCAAGTTTATAATGGAATTTGATTAAATATTCAAATGCAAGAATTGAAAGTATACGATTTTGAAATCTTCTATCATAGCTAACCTTCTTGAAGTATTAAACATGAATTGATTAATGCACTACAGTCTCCTCCTGTGCCAATGCCAACCAGAACGTCCACAATAAAATGTAAGTGGAAATTGGATAAGGTAGGTAATAGTTTTACACATTTAAATTCATCGTGTTTACGACCTTTTCAAGTTTTACCAGCCTTTTTTCTTCTCTTTTCTCTTTTTATTTGGCTCACAACATATTCACAATTCGCAAAAAAGTTACAATAACACTTAAACATGAAGGACACCACCAGGGTAACATGAATACAGCACATCATTACTTTTTTACAAAGGTCCCGTATAAATCCATGTTAAAAATCTTGCTCCCAAGATGCTGGAATAACATCAACAATGCCTCTCCCCAATGCATGCACGCTTGTACTACTTATTAGCTACCCATACATCAAAAGGGATAATGTATTCATAATACACCTGATAAAATGCATATGATAAAAAGGCTTTTGATTGATACACATATTTTGGTTATTCCATACACATTGTTGAAGATGACCAATATTGGCAGGCATATTAAAATCAAAATAGGAATTCGGTTTAGCTTTATAAAAGATCGGAATATTATTCCATCTATGAATCGGTGTTGGATTTTACAATGGAATATTAATTCTCCATCATAAGGAGAGACATATCGTTTAGAATTGTTTTCCATGCAGCTTAAGTGCTACGACATTTACAATAGGGCCACATCCAAAACCTCCGTTTTGCGAGGGACGGAATTTGAGAAACATTTTTAGTTTTCCTAAATTTTTTCCTAAATTTCCAGTTGGTAGATTTGACACCTTGAGTGGGTTTTTGGAATGATCTACCTATGTGCTTTTATGACAGGCAAAAACAGAATGCTACTGTTGAGTGTTTTGCTATGGCGATGCAATTTAAACCATTCCGTCCCTTTTTTGACAATTCCGTCCCTCGCGTTTTGAAATTGCGTTGCCATAGCAATATGCTTCATTGTGGCTTTATTTTTCCCATTGGTATTGAAGTATATTGGTTGCTTTGTTATGCAGTATACTCAAAGTGAACAGTTACATAGCTGGAAAGGCAGGATAATGGAAAATTATTTTTCAGTCCCTCGCGCTATTTTCCGTCCCTCGCGCATTAAAATGTGTTGCTATGGCAACACGCGTGATCGTTGCTATGCTTTTTTTTGGTTTTTAGCGGAGTACACTGGGTTGTTATTTTTTTTAAAAATCTGTTATTGATTATTACTCTCATAATTTTCACATTTCACATAGTTTCATCATATTTACAATGCATTATCGATACATGTATAACACATTTTCATATGCTTTTCAGCATGTTTACATTGCATATCATTGGGTTGTTATTCATGTGATATGATTTTTGGTGTCTAGATTTCTGACTGAAAAGACAGGATAATCGAAAACATCAATCCGTCCCTCGCAATGATGACATATTTTGGATATGGCCCAATAGGTCAGAAGTCACAAACTGGTCCAAAAAAAAGTTTCACTTCTAATAATGTTGAGAAATGCACCAATTCTGATTAAACGGGACAAACCTTAAGTTTTACACACTTAATGACCCACAAACTATATATTGTTGGAAAGCTTAAGATTCAAGGTTTTTTATTTTTGCAAAAAAGAATCAAATTATACAGGGTGTGTACAATTTTTACAGGGTGCAACATAAACAATTTGATCGTTTTTGCTCCTCACAAAATAGTTTGATAGTTTGTACAATTAGGGTTTAGCTGAAAATAGGCACCAAAATCAGAACAACCGCAGAAGGTGCTACCAAATTTGCTAAGAATCATTTGCCTAAAATGTACACGGGAAAAGTACAGGGTGTCTAAAATTATGATGAAATAATGCATGAAATGAATGTTTGTATATAATATTCTATGAAATTTAGTTAGCATGGACCATTTAATTTAAAAGAAAATGGTTATCAAAATGAACTACGTGAATATCGTTAAAGTTCCTTTTATTTTGAATATAGGGTGGTCCAAAATAGGTCTAAATAGCAATTTTTTCATATCTATGAACAATTCTGTGAAGAAACACTTCTGGATTTTTTAGTTAAATGTTTTACTACCCAGGGTAGAAAAGGACCGAAGAGTCACACAAATGAAATAGCGAGACTGCGATTTGGCCATTGTTTAATCAATAAAATGAATAAAACTGTGTATTTTTTACATTAAAACACTCCCTGAATTGAACATCATATTCTAGTAGAGAATGTCTAGATAACAATTCAATATTAGTATTCATAGTAGCAGGCACATGTTATTAACACATATGAGAAGTTTGAAAACTTTCCTATGTATACTTTTAAAATGGCATCAATTTCAAAAGTTCTAGTTTTCCGCTATTTTGTGTACAAACCTATGGGCGCCTCATCCACCGGCTCCTCATCCACCGGTCCCACCCTTGACTCACTCGACGTTTAGATTGATAACTTCACTGTTGCTAAACATGTGGCTTTAATTCCTTTTTTATTCGGTAGCTGGATAAATTGTCTTTAATATGATACCAAAAATGTTATGTTTTTTCGACAACTTCAATTTAAAACAGAGACACGTATCACGATTTTAAGGATTTTTGAAACGATCCCACCTTATTTGATATACCTATTAGTGACCTGTGACCAATAATATTCGTTTTATCGACTTGTTTTTGTGAAATCCTGCCAATTTAATATCACCCAGGTGTTGTGTAAAATTTAAAATGTATTGGTTTTTTACATATTTAAATTCATCGTGTTAACGACATTTACAATAAAATACGTTTTACCTACTTGTTTTTGTGAAATCCTGCCCATTTAATATCACCCAGGTGTTTTGGTAGAATTTAGAAGGTAATGGTTTTTTACATATTTAAATGCATCGTATTTAAGGCAATCGTTTTTATAAGTTGTTGTTGAGAAATTCTATCCATTTAATAGCACCCAAGTGTTGTGAAGATTTAGACGATTGATCAAAAAGCTAATATTTACAATAGCTTTCATGCCAGTGATTATTGTAGAACATTTTTGTTAACCATAATGTTGACGTATACTCAAGATCAAAAAGCTAATATTTACAATACCCTTCATGCCAGTGATTATTGTAGAACATTTTTGTTAACCCTAATGTTGACTTATACTCAATTATGTTATATTTAATACTTCAAGTAAAAGCCAACATTCCTTTTCCTTAAGTACCATACTACGCACGCAGTATGGGTGCGTGTGGATGCAGCTTGACTTTAGGAGTGCGCCGGTAATCACCGTCAATCGCGGACATTAGTTTGAATACACACCATCCAACCGTGGACACACCTGTAACCGTGGACGGACCTCGGTTTCCTGATATGTGCAAAATGCTGCAAACAGTGTAAAAACGCTATCCAAATTTGGTCCTCGCTTGTAATACACCATTATACCTCGGTTGAATAGTATCACTGTGTGGTTGGCGGTATGATATAAAAAAACACCAAAATAATCGTCATTTTGTTTGTTGGGAACAAAATTTTAAACATGGCTTTATACGTCGTCGTCGTTCTATGGATCATGGCTGATTCTTTGTGACCCTTTTGATGATGGAGCGCCTCCGTTGTCTAGTTTGTGACATGCGATGCGCAGAGATAAGAGATAGACCAGTTGCTTCTTTATTGCCATCAGTCCAACGAAGCTTTGGTCTTCCACGTTTACGTCTTCCTTCGATAGCTCCTTGTATTAGTATTATCACCTTTTCTAGATTGTCACCCTCTCGTCTAGCAATATGTCCAAAGTATTGTAGCTTGTTGCGCATGATCTTTGTATGTACAGTATACAAATTCATTTGTCTTATGCTCTTTCCATGATTGATATTCCTAGCATCTTGCGCCAACACCACATTTCAAAAGCTGATATTTTCTTTGAATCTGCTATTCCGACTGACCATGTTTCAGCTCCATATGTTGCGACCGGAAAGATTAGAGCCTTCATAATACGTATTTTTGTGGCCTTCGTGACTCCTCTATCTTTCCAAATGGTTGATAGGGCATTTGCTGATGTTTTAGCCATTGCCAGACGTCTTTTAATTTCTCCGGAGCTTCCACCATCTTTAAGAATTAGTGATCCAAGAAAATTGAAGTTATCTACACAATCTACTGTGTCATTATCGACCTTCACTAAGTTGGTTGCTGTTTCCTCCGCAAATCATGACTTTAGTCTAACGTTTAGGAAGAGTCCAAACTTTTCACTGGCTGCTTTCACTTTGTGTATTAGAACTTAAAGTTCAGCTCCAGTTCTAGCTATCAGGGTGGTATCGTCAGCATATCGGAGATTGGTTATGGCGCGACCTCCTACTGAAACTTGGCCTTCCACTCCATCAAAAGCTTGCCTCGTGATGTACTCTGCATAAATGTTGAATAGGTAAGGTGACAGGATACATCCTTGACGAACGCCTTGTCCAATAGAGAACCACTCACAATTGCCATTATCTGTTCTTACTGTAGCCTCTTGATCTTTGTAGAGGGATTTAATCAGCTCGATGATGTGAAGAGAGAAACCCATTTCTTGCATTACCAACCATAGCTTCAAATGTATAACGCAGTCAAATGCCTTAGAGTAATCAATGAAGCATAGATATAGGGGTTGTTGAAATTCCAAGCTTATTTCTATCAGGTTTCTCAGGTTACCTATTTGGTTTCTTGTACCTCGTCCTTTCCTGAAACCTGCCTGTTCAGGTGGTAACTCATTCTCCAGGTGTTGTTGGATCCTTTCTGCAATGATATGTAGTAGAACCTTACTGCTATGTGAAATTAAGGCTATGGTGCGGTTGTTAGCACACTCTCTGGTGTCCCCTTTCTTTGAGAGAGGGAGGAAGACTGCTTTCTTCCAGTCCGTATGCCATTTAGTTGACCTCCAGATCTTGGTGCATAGTCTGTGGATCACTTCAATGCCTTCTTTATCACTTTCCTTTAGGAGTTCTGCGGGAATATTATCATCTCAAGGAGATTTACCAATCTTTAATTTCTTCATAGCTTGTTCCACTTCACTCTTCAGAGTATCTGGCTCAGACATGTTATTGTTGCGAGTGTTATCGTCAACTTGAATCCCATCTTGTGATGCATATAACTTTTGGCAGTACTGTTTCCATCTGGCTTTGATTTCGGAATCTTCAGTAAGAATTTTACCATCTGCATCCTTCAAGACATTAAGTCTGGGAACTGGTTTCTTTGTCAGGAGTTTGATGTTCTTGTACACGTCCTTGGTGCTGTTGGCTGTAGTCTTTTTCAACTTGAGAACAAATTTGGGTGATGAAAGTTGTTTTGTCGTTTCTAAGTTGTATTTGGACTTTCCTGTTCAGTTCCCGGTATTCTTTCCGGTTGTTCTTATTTTCCAGACCTTTCGTTTTAATCTTTCGACGTTGATCTGCCAGATTGAAGACTTGCTCTGTGATCCAGGGTTTCCTCTTATGCCTGCACTTGGGAATTGATTTTTGTGCTGTTTCTGTCACTGCCTTTTTAATCTCCTGCCATAGCTCTTTAGGTGAGGACTCCTCTGGGTCATTTTCAAACAGAGTCTGGAATTTTTTTTTTATTTCCACTCTGTATTTTTCACTGATTAGAGTCATATCAAGTCTGGCTGGCTTACATTGGCGATTAATTCTTCTTAGCTTCAACTTCATGCATGATACTAGAAGTTGGTGGTCAGATCCGCAATCCGCCCCTGGATAGGTCTTTGCGTACATAAAGCTAGATTTCCATCGTTTCTTCACAAGAATGTAATCAATCTGATTTCTGATCTTCTGATTTGGTGACGACCAGGTATAAAGACTCCTTGGGTGTTGCTTGAATAGGGTATTCATGATCACAAATCCATTTTCGTCACAGAATTCAATGAGACGTTCTCCTCTTTCGTTTTGCTCACCTAGACCTTTATACGGGACCTTTGTAAAAAAAGTTTCATCTTGATGCATGAGAATAATGATTCTAATAATGACAATATGACATTCAAATTCATCTATCGTATTCTAGTCCTACTTCCTAGGATAAATACAAAAACTAGCTTAATGTTTTGACGATGAATGGAGTAGTATATACCTTATGCCGTGCATGGCATGTTATGACGTTAGGACGAGGATTCTTGTATTTGAATTGCTTAATGACTAATAGTAGAATATTTAGGATGAAAACTGTCGATAATGTGAAATGTAGTGTATGCAGTACCTTCCCCGAGACTTAAAGGTATATTTTGGGGGATTAAACTCATACCATTTACGAATTCAAGAAATGGTTTGATATCAATTATAAGTATTAATATTGTTCTTGTCTACAAGAAATACTGGTTGGAATTAAAACAGGAGGAGAGTGTAGTGCACTCATCAACTTATGCTTAATACTTGTCAAGACATTTATCCATGACAGCGTGTTGCCATCTGCAGGTTAGGTGAGCACATGGGCTGACATTATCATAGGTTCATGTATACACTGCCGCGCAAAAGTATTCCCCCCTGGATTCTTGTTATCACTGTGTTGTCAACAAAGTATTAAACCATCACACCAAATAACCATTTCATTGTGTTCATTGTACATTTTATACCAATAAATATAAATGCATGTTTCCTATTCAGATTCATGATTTAAAAGCATTGCAATTTACGTTTTTATCGAGCAAGTCAAAATTCCAATGTAAAATCGCCGTAGTAAATCACCTCATGAATATCAATTGGCTCATTATCGGCAGTGTAACGCTATGGGAATTTTCAACTGATATTAACTGGTGTTGGAAAACTCCATGTTCAGAAAATGTATAAATGATAATTTTCATGCGCAGTTTATTGGAATACCTTCAGAAGGAACCATTCGTCGACGTCGTAATATGTTTTTGGCAGAAATTCATCTTTTTTAAACCAAATCATATCGGGCCGTAATAACGGAAATTCGGCAAGTTAAAAAATACCGGGGATCCATTGACTGTAAAAAGTTACTATTAGAGGATGGACACGATAAGTATCCTATTCATCTGATTTGCATAGGATAGTCTAGCTCCCTATTGTTTGGGATTGAGAAGAGACGGTGGCATAGTAGAAAAAGGATGTATTATGTCTTGGTATGTTACTGCGTGCACACTTCGTAATATTGCTGGTTCCCCATGGTATTTCAGCCCGATTGTATTGAAAATAATTGTAGATGTGCCTTAAATAAAGATAAATATCTGCCAAAAACATAATCCGTCGTCACAAAAACAACTTTTTTAGTTGGGAATGGTTCCTTCTGAAGGTATTCCAATAAACTGCGCATGCCAATTATCATGTATACATTTATGCACATGGCGTTTTCCAACACCAGGTGATCTCAGTTAAAAATTCCAATAGCGTCACACTAACGATAATGAGCTAATCGATATTCATGAGGTGATTTACTACGGCAATTTTACATTGGAATTCTGACTTGCTCGATAAAATCATTAATTGTAATGCTTCTAAATCATGAATCTTAATAGGAAACATGAATTTATTGGTATAACAAGTACAATGAACACAATGAAATGGTAATCGGGTCTGATGGCTTAATTAATACTTTGTTGACAACACAGTGATAACTTGCAAGCTTCCAGGGGACATACTTTTGCGCGGCAGTGTACCTAATACATTTGTCCAAGCGTCAGTAGTTACTGATTTTTGCTTCTTTCTATTTAGATAACTCTCAATTTCAGGATACACAGTATTTATGGAACTTAACTTTATGACCAAATAAATGATTAAAACAATGAATCTGTTTTAATTGGTTTTATAGTGACAAATCCTTTACATTGTATCGTTGAGTACTAATTTCTTTGGGAAAGGGTATATTTTGAAATCTGACAATTTGTTTGATTCCCTCTTTGTCTTTTTAGTATTAAAACTAGCCTTTCCCGCATGGTGGTCGAGGAAAGAAAAAAAATCATTCCTTAAGGGGGGTGGGGGTGTGTGGACCCTCAGCATAGCCTCCGTTAAACTGCTGTAACTCCTTCATTATTCATTTAATCTATAATCTATATAAATAAAAGTATTCATTTTCTTGAAGAAAAGGGTTCAATGAATACAACAAAGAACATGAAATTGACCACTAAAAATTAAAAATAAAGTTTTTCGACCCATTTTAGGTTTTGCAAAGATAACCTAAAACAAATGTGATTTTTATGACTTTGGACGTTAACAAAATCACATTTTGGCACTTTTTGGTCAATAATTCAAAAAATAAATCTCATATTAAAAAAAACACAGGCAGCTTGACCATCATACAGATTGCGAATTAGGTGGACGAGGTGGTAAGGGATTCCCATTTCTTGCAGTGCTGTCCACAATGCCGAATACCTCACACAATCAAAGGCCTTAGCGTAGTCTATGAAGCACATGAAGACCTCCCTCTGGTATTCAAAACATTTTTCCATTATGTGACGTACATTGGCTATCTGATCTCTTGTGCCGCGGCCTTTCCGGAAACCGGCTTGCTCAGCAGGAAGTTCACGTTCAAGATAAGGTCTAAGACGTTCGTTGATGATGTGCAGCAGGATTTTGCTTGCATGTGATATCAGAGCGATGGTACGATGATTTTTACTTTTGCTAGCATCCCCTTTCTTTGGAAGTGTTAGGAACACTGATATCTTCCAATCCTCTGGCCATACTCTTGACTTCCACACAGTATTTGCACAGCTTTTGCATAATAACTGCTACAGAATCATCAGCTTGCTTCAGGAGCTCACTTGGAATATCATCTAGACCAAGTGCCTTTTGACTTTTTAACTTCTTGATGGCTTCCTCGACCTCTGATAGAAGAATATCAGGCTCATCTTCACCTAGTGGAGGCGGGGAGACTCCTGTGAGCCATTTGTCTCTTCTTGGGACGCATACAGATGTTCACAGTAGCTTTTCCAACGATCCTTGATTTCTTCACTCTCAGTTAAGACCTTTCCTTGCTCGTCCTTGATGATAGCCAATCTAGTTGTCGTTTTTGAGGTGATGTTTTTTATGCATCTAAAGAGCTCTCTGCTGTTTTTGTGAAAACTGTGATCCTCAAGTTCTTGGCATTGTTGTTGGATATGCTTATTTTGATCTCTCCTAGAATTCAATTGAACCTCACTTGAAAGTCTTCTGTATAGGTTACTGCCTTGCAGACCAGCTTCCTTCAATTGGCTTTTTTCATCTGCTAAGTTGAAGGTTTCATGTGACAGCCATGATGTGGTCTTTCTCTTATGTTTCTTAGGAACATGTTTTTTGGCTGCGCTGAGAATAGAGTTAGATATTGCGATATGCTAATTCGAATCTCAGATGGTGTAAAATGTAAAAATCTGGACATGCAACGGGAAGGGTGGCGAGTTCATAACACATGGCCGTATTGAGACTTCACGTCTTTACGCTGACTCAGCGTACTGGTAACTTGTCAGCATAATATGTTTATTGACAATTTTAATCAGATCGTACTTTACAGGAGAACATCCAAGTTGAGGTACTGTACAGGGTGAGCCAAAAAGAAGTTTTCCCGGATTGGTGATGTTTTAAAAAACAAACAAATGACACTCGAGAGTTTAGTAAAGCATATATTTAACAAGCATTCTCTCCTGCTTATTAGTAAAAAAGAATGACACAAATTGATCATTGCTAAGATGAGTTATGCCTATTTTAATAAAGGTACTCATTTTGCAAGCTGTCCACGGAATACAAAACAAATTTAAAGTAAGCATTTTAGCTGACGGATCTCCTGGCGCTCAGAGATGCACCAACTAAATCTCCGGGAACCTGCCGGGATTCGATCCGGGGACCCTCCGTTCTCAAGCCCCACCTTCCAACCACTAAGCCACGGCCCTCAGCGACACATTCGCGCAGTGTATTGCGCTCATTATATAGGCTCGGTTGTCTACGTCATCGAAAACCGACGGCGCATGCGTTTGGAGAGGGAATTTGGATTAGTATTTTTTAGCACTCAGGGGGGTTAGGGTTAATGGTCATCAAGTCGAAGAAAGGGCAGGGCAATAATTGTAGGTAAGTACATAGCTAAAATGCTTACTTTATATGTGTTTTGTCAAGTATTCCGTGGACAGCTTGCAAAATGAGTACGGCGGCGCGTTGTAGTTTAAATGTTACATTTTTCATCTTTCATTAGTGTCTCTCGTTTTTAGTGTGTTTATGAACCAAGCCAAAGTTTATTTAAAGTAAATGTAAATATTCATAGCAAGGAGAGCTTTCCTAGGCCATTCAAACATGCTAAAACCCAACAGCTTCAGCCCCGCAAGGGCGTCGCCCCTGGACCCTACGCCGTAGTGATGAAGACTTACAGCACCCCCAAAGCTTCCAAGGGTACTGCGTTTCAATGGAAGCTACTTTGGTGGTGTTTACCTTAACTGGTTCGACCGACACATATTGTGGGGTACCGTATAGTGAAAACTGACGTAGGCCTCCCCATAACTCCGTGTCACCTGGCTATAACCTGTCACATATCACATGCCACACATGCGTTTCCCGAATCGCTTCCAGTCAAGGCAAGATGAATAGAAACATTTACAGTCCATTATGCAATAAAATAAGTCATGTTCATACACATGTTCAATGAAACTTAAAAACGAAATGCTACTTCTCTCAATCATAAGATGGGGGGGATATTAGCATTCACCAATCACAAAATGACTCATTTCGTGCTATAACCTAAATAATTATGTTCGACATCTATAATACACGATTATGTTTCCGAATGGTTACAAAGTTGATGGCCAGCAATTTGTCAGAATCTGAAGAGGGCAGTACTTTTTAATTTTGATTTGTGAAGAAGTTCTTTTGATCTCCGGCACTAAAAATATATGATTTTTGGTGTGCCTAAATCTACAAATCGTCTCCGTAAAATTCAGTATCATCTGTCATTTGTCACGGGCGCTGCCAGTGAAAAGGGAATTACCTCGTTTTGGTTTGCTCAATTATACTTTGTAGTTTCGCCAACGCATTCTAAAATCAAACTCTGAATTCAATAATTGAATGCTACAATTAGCTCTGAACCTTGAAACAATACTGTATAGGCATATATTCTTTCCCATTTTAAGTATAATGTTATGCGCATAACATTACCCATTATATGCATGCATCTGATGACCGTATGCACAAGAATGATATGTAAAACCCTTACAGCCATGAGCCCCATTTGAAAACTATGCTGGCAGCACGTGTCGCCCCAATGCAGGGTGCTGACGGCAGTTAATAAATACGCACGGTCATCCATGCTGGAGGACCCGAGATCAGGTTCCGTCGTCGGCAAGTCCAGTTTTTCCGCTAAATTTCGCCCATTTCCACCCCGGATATTTTTTTCAAAATGTCCGTCCCAAAAATGTTAGGGCTAATTATTATACACTGTTTTTCTAGCAAAGAGTGCAAATAAACTGTCCTGCTAACAGGACAGTTTATTTTTATTCTAAAGTCACTCTAAACATGCTAAAACCATGATTTTGAAGTAATTAGGAATCGTATCACCCTGTAACTCAGATTGCAGAGTTATGATCAGAAATGTAAATCTGCAAGAAAATCAGCTTTCAAAAATAATTCAAGGAGGCGTCCTCGGTAAATATCGCGTAATATGCCTTTAACATTATGCATAAGCAACATGATGCTAAACTGAAGAACGTCGTCTGCAAATACTGGAATCATTTACAAATTCTATAAGACTGAATATTCTGTATCAACATAGGCGTAGCCAGGATTATTTTATCCAAGTTTAGAGGGCATCCTCGGAAAAGATCGCGTAATATGCCTTTAACATTATGCATAGGCAACATGATGCTAAACTGAAGAACGTCGTCTGCAAGGACTGGAATCATTTACCGGTGTAGAATCTCAAGATTTTGTTTTAAAATATGACAAATTCTATAAGACTGAATATTCTGTTTCAATTGATTGATCAAAAGTGAACTGGAAATGTTTAAATTGTTTGTAACACTGTTGTCCTAGTTTGCTATTTACTGACGATAGTATTGAATTATTGGATGAAGAATGCTCAACAGACAAATAGTAAGTTTCAACATTTGTACCTTGTTTATTTATATACATCGTGATTACAGCTAGAATTATAATTTTATATGGAAGTTTTATCTTATTAAATTGATTGAAAATAATGAATGTTTGATTACTCTTGTCTCTCTTTGCTACTGAGTTAGGGGTGGGGAGCAGAAAATCTTCATATTTAGAAGTTATAGGCTTCTTTAATACAAGCTTCATGAATAGATTGAATTGAATCTATTGCATTTTTGTTTGTTAACTTTATTCAATATCGTTATGAAATAAGGGCTCAGATTTTCCGCTCAATTTAAAATGGCTGCCACTATACAGGGGTCAAAAATAAAAATGAATGTTTAATTTAACTAAAAAGCATCATGTTGTCCAGTTTAACAGAACATCGGATATAGCCAAAGTCTTCTTAACGATATATTCTTGTCTATCCATGTTTTCTCCTGGTGCCACACTAGGCCTCTGGACAACAAACCCTCCGAGTGATTATCCTGAAAGATAGAAAAGAAGATGGAATTGTGGTTATTGGATGAATAGCATAATGTCAACCGAAATGTATAATAAAAATATAACTTTAACGATGGTATGTATGTCTTAGACCACAATTAACTCATATCCTGTATTTGTGCTCTGCATAAACATAGTTCAAAATCCAAAATGGCCCCCAACATGACTTATTTGCAACGAACCAAGGAATCTGTTGACAAGTGTTGACGGTCATCAGTCATGACGTACTTTAAGTGAAAAGAGAAAGAAAAACCCATTTAGGCCCCTAGTAACCCAAAATATGTTTTATTTAGAAAAAACGAACTATTATATATGTGCACTACTGTCATAAGGAATATGTGGACCTATTCTGACGATTCTAGGTCATTTCACTAAATTGCAAAGCCACATGCATAACACTAAATATTGTTTCAAGTTATTTAAAATTGAATTAAAGTACTCTAGTTTGGAATTCATCCGCGAGGCTTAAATGTAATTGCAAAGTAGCCGGGTAGCCCAAATCTATTGTTGAAGGGACTTTTAATCAACTAAAAAACACCAATATCATCATTTATTAAGATTAATTGAGATTTTGATTTCAAGATTTTATTTCCTGATTTTATTTCCCTGTTTAGAAATGCAAAAGTCACTAGATAGTGGGTAGTCGAAATAGTAAAGGACTTAATCGATCGAGTTCACAATGAAACTGTCTCTTTTTTAATATGTTTTCTTATGCTCTATTTGTATTACATGGGCTTTGGATTTCAACTTTTACAATGAAGCACTGCGTATTTTTGCCTCTTCGAAAAAATCGATGTCTCGTATTGTGAATATCGAGAATTGTATTTTGCACTTTATAAAACTATACTACATTCACAAAACAGTGCCCCCACCCCCCCCCCCCCCCCCCCCCCACCCCGGGACGCTTACTCCATAAATCAAAGACACTGTTCCTCCAACCAGCTCCACATATCTGCAAGGAATTCCCGGTGCATTCCATACCGCATTCATCACCCGGAGCTTCGCCGTGTTTGTCATACAACACTTCGTCGTCACCACACCAACACGCGTTTGAATTTTGCATTGCTACGTAGCGTTTGCCATTATCTCGACAATGATTGAAACAATAGTCGTGTGTCATAGAAGAACTATCAATACGGTCATCAGGGACAGCTCTATCTGTATCTGTGTCGATATAACATCCGAGGTACTGAGGCGGGTATCCTACAATAATGAAGAAAATTGAATATGGATTGTATTATGTCGTTTTATTTCGTGCTATAGGTTCTTCCTTAACACAATATTGTACGTAGAACAGGCAATATTTTCATTGTGGACAAAATAAAGTCTATTTCTTTTTCGCCTATCACATTTTGATGACTAGTGACTGTAATAAACGTGAAAAAAAAATTTAAAAAAAATTGACACCGGGCTGGGCGTGTTGTTAATCTTTATGCTGCGATGGGTTACGGTTCGAAGTTAGGTACGTGTATGGGATTGGCGGGTGGTGTCGGCGGGGATGGTGGTTGTTTTCGGATCGAAATAGGTGTGATGTAACATGAAATTCAATTACATTCCAGTCAATTTGACGTTGATCAAAGTAGGATTAAATGGAGGATTATAATTATATGTATTTGTTTTTCTTCTTTTTTTCTTCCCTTTTTTAAAGAAAATAATCCTATATTCCCTGCCCAAAAAGTTAATTTAAAAAGAAGAAAAAAAGTGTTTGATTAATGGTTATATTTTCGAGATATCGACGATTATGTAAATGTTCCTCCATAGAGCTCTGTATCAAAGCACATCTTCTCACCCACTGTCTTTTATAGCAAGATCCTGCGACATTGGCGCTTCTCGGAGACGTGCCATACATAAATGATTGCTTTAAAAGATTTAAAGTTTAACATTGTATATTAATTTATCGAAATGGCAAAAATGAGGGTAAGTACATCGCAGGTTTAAAGCCGCCGCGTAGAGTTGACAGAAATAATGTTTTCAAAAGATTTTGAATTCAAGTTAGGGTAACTTACGATACGGCCATAAATCAAAGACACTGTTCCTCCAACCAGCTCCACATATCTGCGAGGAATCCCCGGTGCATTCCATATCGCATTCATCACCCGGAGCTTCACCGTGTTTGTCATACAACACTTCGTCGTCACCACACCAACACGCGTTTGAATTTTGTATTGCTACGTAGCGTTTGCCATTATCTCGACAATAGTTGAAACAATAGTCGTGTGTCATAGAAGAACTATCAATACGGTCATCAGGGACAGCTCTGTCTGTATCTGTGTCGATATAACATCCAAGGTACTGAGGCGGGTATCCTACAATAATGAAGAAAATTGAATATGGATTGTATTATGTCGTGCTATTTCGTTCTATAAGTTTATCCTCAACACAATATTGTACGTAGAACAGGCAATATTTTCATTGTGGAAAAAATAAAGTCCATCACATTTTGATGACTATTGATTGTACAAAACGGGAAAAATTCAGAACCAATAATTGAAATCGTGCTGGGCGTGTTGTTAATCTTTGTGCTGCGATGGGTTACGGTTCGAAGTTAGGTACGTGTATGGGATTGGCGGCGTGGTGTCAGCGGGGATGGTTGTTGTTTTCGGATTGAGATGGGTGTGATGTAACATGAAATTCAATTATATTCCAGTTAATTTGACATTAATCAAAGTAGGATTAAATGGAGGATTATCATTATATATATTTCTTTTTTCTTATTTTTTTAAAGAAAATAATCCTATATACCCTGTCCAAAAAGTTAATTTGAAGACAGAAAAATGTTTGATTAATGATTTTATTTTCGAGATATCGACGATTATGTAAATGTTCCTCCATAGAGCTCTGTATCAAAGCACATCTTCTCACCCACTGTCTTCTATAGCAAGACCCTGCGACATTGGCGCTTCTCGGAGACGCGCCATAGACATAAATGATTCGTTTACACGATTTAAAGTTTATCATTGTATATTAATCTACCGAAATGGCAAAAAAATGAGGGTTTAAATTTCGCTAGTAGGAACAAAATTAGGCGTAAAATGTTATTTTAAAAATAACACCATATATAATTGTAAACGATTTAAGGTTTAAAGTTCTTCATCTTTCCGTCCCCTCCACCTGTCCAGCCGCCCGCCCAACCGCCCGCCACTGCTTATATATCCCTAGAATTTAGTTGCAAATACAAGTTCTGCACACTTCCGCGCCCCCTCCGGTCGCCGCCGATAGCCATAGACTCACATTGCAAATATAATACATCGCAGGTTAAAGCCCCCCCCCCCCCCCCCCCCCTCTATTCGCCGCCGTTGCGTAGAGTTGACAGAAATAATGTTTTCAAAAGATTTTGCATTCAAGTTAGGGTAACTTACGATTACGCCATAAATCAAAGACACTGTTCCTCCAACCGGCTCCACATATCTGCGAGGAATCCCCGGTGCATTGCATATAGCATTCATTACCCGGAGCTTCGCCGTGTTTGTCATACAACACTTCATCCTCACCACACCAACACGCGTTTGAATTTTGCATTGCTACGTAGCGTTTGCCATTATCTCGACAATGATTGAAACAATATTCGCGTGTCATAGAAGAACTATCAATACGGTCATCAGGGACAGCTCTATCTGTATCTGTGTCGATATAACATCCGAGGTACTGGGGCGGGTATGCTACATTAATGAAGAAAATTGAATATGGATTGTATTATGTCGTGCTATAAGTTCATCCTAAACACAATATTGTACGTAAATCAGGCAGTGTTTTCATTGTGGACAAAATAAAGTCTATTTTTTTATCGCCTATCACATTTTAATGACTAGTGACTGTAAAAACGGCAAAAAAGATCCGAAAAAAGAATTGAAGCTGGCAAAGACATACTGCGAAAGACATTAACGGAGAGGGCGTGTTTTTAGTCTTTGTGCTGGGATTGGTTAATGTTAGAAGTTAGGTACTTGTATTGGGTAGGTTATTGGATTGGTTGGGGTGGTGTCGGGTGTGTCGGCGGGGATGGTGGTTGTTTTCGGATCGAGATGGGTGTGATCTGACATGAAATTCGGGTTAAAATACAGTCAATTTGACATTGAGCCAAGTAGGATTAATTGGAGGATTATATACATCACAGGTTCAAAGTACCCCCTCTATTCGCCGCCGTCGCGTAGAATTGACAGAAATAATATTGTCAAAAGATTTTGAATTCAAGTTAGGCATACTTACGATTACGCCATAAATCAAAGACACTGTTCCTCCAAGCACCTCCACATATCTGCGAGGAATCCCCGGTGCATTCCATATAGCATTCATTACCCGGAGCTTCGCCGTGTTTGTCAAACAACACTTCGTCCGCACCACACCAACACGCGTTTGAATTTTGCATTGCTACGTAGCGTTTGCCATTATCTCGACAATAGTTAAAACAATAGTCGGGTGTCATAGAAGAACTATCAATACGGTCATCAGGGACAGCTCTGTCTGTATCTGTGTCGATATAACATCCAAGGTACTGAGGCGGGTATCCTACAATAATGAAGGAAATTGAATATGGATTGTATTATGTCGTGCTATTTCGTTCTATAAGTTCATCCTCAACACAATATTGTACGTAGAATATTTTCTTTTTTATCACATTTTGATGACTAGTGACTGTTAAAACGGGGAAAACCAGAACAAATAATTGACACCGGGCTGGGCGTGTTGTTAGTAATTGTGCTGCGATGGGTTAAGGTGTATGGGATGGGCGGGGTGGTGTCGGCGGGGATGGTTGTTGTTTTCGGATCGAGATGAGTGTGATGTAACATGATATTCAATTAAATTCCCGTCAATTTGACATTGATCAAAGTAGGATTAATTGGAGGATTATACATTTTTTTAAACTTTTTAAAATAAAATAATCCTATATTCCCTGCCCCAAAAAGTTGAAAAATGATGTTTGATTAATTATTTTATTTTCGTAATATCGACGATTATGTAAATGTTACTCCATAGAGCTCTGTATAAAAGCACATCTTCTCCACCCCACTGTCTTTTAGAGCAAGATCCTGCGACATTGGCGCTTCTCGGAGACGTGCCATAGACATAAATGATTGCTTTAAACGATTTAAAGATTAACATGTATATTTTTCGCTAGTAGGAACAAATTCGGAGTAACACATTATTTTAAAAAAAAACCAAATATAATTTTAAACGATTTAGGGGTTTTACCTTCATGTAAAGGGAGACAGAGTTAGTCTAGGGTAAATACTTAGTTGAGGGAATATACTGAATAAAGCTTATAATCCCAGAATGAAGTTTTCACACTAGACTAGTTTCGTGACACCCTTACATGGATGTAGAACCGATTTTTTCATTTTAAAAAAAAGAGTTATGTCAGTGCATGCAGACCAACATATTTTGTTTTGTTTGTGTTACTAGAATAGGATTGGCAAATTGCTTGAATTTCAACAGCTTTAAACAGATATTTTTACATTTACTTTTAACAAATATTTATATACAGATAAATGTGTTACAATGTTTCAATTGCATGCACGATCTATTGAAAAAGTAAATGAATATTACCCAACAAGGAGCATGCATACTAATCATGTAAGTGTTTATACATTGAATACCAATCCTATCCTAGCATCAATATCTACTGGTGTGGATTTAATTTGATACTCAGAAGTGTAAAACATGGTGCTTAAACACTATTAAAACAATGTAAATATGTATTAAAATGGTGCTAATACTATTAAAACAATGTAAATATGTTCAATTCTTGTTTGTCTAACAATTGTGTCTTTTAAATTATCATTTCATTTAATAGGGAACACACCATGGATTGCCAGAAATTTCAAATGGCAGCCATTTTGAAGAAGAAAAAAATAAAAAAATAAAAAGCCCCCTCTTCCTCCTATTTTTGAAAAATTTGGCCTAAGGTTTAATCAAAGTTCTACATCTTTCCGCTCCACATCCATTGGTACACCCGCCCGCCACCGGTTATATAACCCTATACATTAATTGCAAATACGATTTAACAGGGTGGGCGTGTTGTTAGTCGTCTTTATGCTGGGATGGGATGAGTTCGAAGGGAGGTACGTGTATGGGGTGGGCTTTCGGGGTGTCGGATGTGTCGGCGGGGATGGTGGTGTTTTCGGATATTGATGGGTGTGATGGGACATGAAATTCAATGAAATTCTAGTCAATTTGACATTTAATTGGAGGATTCTTATTTTTCATTTTTTTATTTTTTGTCTTTTTTCTTTTTAAAGAAAAGAATCCTATATTCCCTGCGCAAAAAAAAAAAAATTGAAGGGAAAACAAATGTTTGTTTAATAATTTACTCTTCGAGATATCGACGATTATGTAAATGTGTCTCCATAGAGCTCTGTATATATAAGCACATTTTCTTCACCCAACAGTCTTTTAATGCAAGATTCGCACACGTGCCATAGACATAAATTATTGCTTTAAACGATTTAAAGTTTAACATGTATATTTCATCACCATATTTCAGTTTGTACTATTCACATTATTGTGCGATTCTCCTTCTGAGATCCTTCTGATTCTATATGATATATCTCTGTCGGACTTGCGGGGGATTATGTACAAGTGATATAGCACCCCTGTAGCCTGAATTTTATCTTTTCTTTGTGAATGCCCCCCCTCCCTCTAAAATTACCCCGTCGGTAGTACACAACCCATGCCGTCGGTACATTCGTGATTTTGACCATGCATTTGTTTGGCCTGGCTTAAAGACAACCACATGTGAATTATTGCATGGAATGTTGGTTTCAGGTTTTTAACGTTTGCTGCAGGCGGCATATTTTTTTATTGGGGAGAGGAGGGGGTCATAACTTTTGTCTATATCACAGAGGGGGGTCACAACTGTTTTAGTGTCTAAGAAGGGGGGATCATATGTTTGTCTGTGGTGTCTTGCTGGTTGCTACGGCCCCCTCCCCCTCCGGTAGAAATAATGAACGGTCCCTTATGATTGGCGACGAGGTGGCGGGGGCGTACCAAGTTAGTCACATTAATGACTCAGTGATCCAGATAGCGCCATCATCAACATCCGATGACGTCAACAATATATAATCTAGAAACACCGGCTGTGGGTCAAACACAATATACTAAGAAAGTTTTCGAAACCTTATGGACAAATAGTAGGTTTCCTATAGTAGGCTATATGGAAATCATTGAACGGTCATGCACTATATTTAAAATTCATTATTTTCCTCTAAATATGTATATACAGGTATGTTACCTTGGGGTGCAGTGGTTGACATGGAAATGAGAGCCAAGGCGACGGCAACCAATAGAATTCTTCGATCCATAATGAGTTGATACCGGGTTAATTTATCTATAAATAATATAACAAGGATAATGTCAGTGTTTTTTTCATCGCCATTGATGATTAATTCTTAAGTGTCAATATCCGATGATACAGGACCGTAATCCTCACTTTGTGCATTAAACTTATATGAAGTATAATGAAGTGTCCGTGTCATACTTGTGAGCGAGTTTGCTCTTATGGCGTCTTTACTTCATCCCGATGATTGTGCATTAAAACCACAGGATTTATGTTTACACTACTTCTACACGTGGTGATGATGTTGTGCCCATCGAATCACGTTTATGTAACGGTCCGTGATAGGCTGACTGTATAGCGTTACATTTAAGCATACACCTGAACATTAGAATCATGTATACATGCATTCAATACTACGGACATAACTATAAATAAGATATTCATTTGTATTAGAATTGCAACCAAAGTGAATATACTTAGAATTCATTATATTATATGGGACTACTTTATTCTTAAAGGGACGAATCAAGCATGAATCAAGAGGTTTTTCTTCCGGTAGACACTTGTGCGCATGAGCTAGGACAAATGAATTGCTTATTTATCACTAAGATCTTATAGGTGATTACGGAGTGACGTCACATGCCGTTGACCACAAACTACGAGAATTCAAACAAATTCAGATTGCACCATCACCAAAACGGCCAAAATTTAACCCTTTTTGTACTCCCGCGAAATATTACCATCGAACAGAATATTTGACAAAGTGATTCCTCTACATACTCATGTTATCATATTTACACATAATGCAAGTTTTCACATGTTTTTTACAAGTCAAAGTCTGAAAATCGAGTGAAACATTTTACGAATTTCGGAAATATTGCTCATGTAAACAACGGTCGCTTACACAGCTACACATGGTCACTAGGAACGTTCTTCTGTATGGTCGAGTAGAGCGTAGACTTGATTTTGATGCTTTGTAGTCAACGGCAAATTGAAGGTCCGTAACCACCTATTAGTGAAAAATATGTCACATACGGTACCTGTAGATTTATATCGATTAGTAAATATTGATAATTTCCCCCTACAATTGCTGTTAAATATGGTAGACAGCGTAGGTCTTTTAGTATTGTATTGTCTATATTGAATATGAGTTTGGACAACTCACCATGTATCGCGTGATTAATATTGCATACGTTGCACAATTTCTGAATGAAAACCGCTAACGGCAGCCTGGTGCTGTGACGTCACCAGTGATGGTTTCCAGTTTCAATACGACTTATTCCGTTATTGTACAATCTGGTTCCAAAGTATCGGCAATCAATTATTTCCTTTCATCTTGAGGTTGCCGGTAGTCAGATTCTTTCTGAATTCTCTTTAATCGCAAATCGGTCAAAATTTAACTTCTGGGGATGGACTCAATGTATGTTTAGATAATATCGGTTGTCATAACTTATACACTAGCAACCAAAAGTATTAGGACACTTTGCAAGCTGTAAATTGAGAGAAAACACTGGACATCTATTGAACTACTGTGTTAGGTTTTTGGTATTCTAGGGTTATAAAATTATTGGAAAGTTCTTAAAAGTTTGTTACAATAAATTTGGGATGATATTCCTACTTAAGATATTATTATTTAAAAGGAAAACATTTGTAACAATATTTCAGTGATTAAGGTTTTTTTTGCACCGATACATGTATATTTAGTAAATTTGAGTCAAATAGCTTGACAACAATCCTTAAGTCATGATGATATGATAGCCCTGTGTAGTGTTCCCAGGTCATGTGGGTACAATGAGAAAGTACAAAGAACCTGGTTGGTTTCCATTTAAAATATGAAAGTAAAGGTGTCAAAATTAAATTATATTTCCCTCCCAAATATCTAATTTTGAAGATGAATGAAGAGATCAGGTGTCAATATGTGTAAGAGATTTTAATCTAGTGACAATATTGGGATTAGTTTAACTTACGTGAATCCATTGACAAACAATTGAGAAGGGTGATTTTGAAAGGAAGTCAAAATTATCAGACTACCCACCATAGGATTACATTGGCTATAATGAGGTTGATGAATTATTCATGAGCTATTTCCAATGGGAAATTTGTATGGGGATTTCAAGAATGCACATGTTTTCTTTAATTCCATGGAATTGAATCACCAGATGTTATAGGAAACATGAATTTAGAGATTCAACAACGCATTTGTTCAACTCGTAGTGAAATATTACACTCCAAATTGAATATATGGGATGCTTTTGACACCATAACCAAGTGTCCTAATACTTTTGGTTGCTAGTGTAACTATTCTAATGTAGTCAATTGCCACACCCATATTAACCTACATGTATAGGGAGAGAACAAGCCAGTTTGTAACATCCAATTTGTAATAGTGACTTATTCAATTGATATGCTAAATAGGAACACCAGAGCAGATATGTCAACTTCCCTGGTAACACAGAGAGGAGCACAGATATACATGGGTTTTTTTCTGGGAATTATTTCCTTTCATCCTGAGGTTGCCGGTAGTCAGATTCTTTCTGAATTCTCTTTAATCGCAAATCGGTCAACCGTACGTGTTTCTTGCCATCAAGTTGTGTAACAGTACTTGAGACCATAGTATTAATGCAATGGTGAATTCTAGTAAATATCCTATCAATGCATCAATTTGCTTATCCATTGAGAAGTACTTAGTTTATCAATAGAGGGATGCATGCACTCCCAGAAAAAAAACCATGTATATCTGTGCTCCTCTCTGTGTAACCAGGGAAGTTGACATATCTGCTCTGGTGTTCCTATTTAGCATCAATTGAATAAGTCACTATTACAAATTGGATGTTACAAACTGGCTTGTTCTCTCCCTATACATGTAGGTTAATATGGGTGTGGCAATTGACTACATTAGAATAGTTACACTAGCAACCAAAAGTATTAGGACACTTGGTTATGGTGTCAAAAGCATCCCATATATTCAATATGGAGTGTAATATTTCACTACGAGTTGAACAAATGCGTTGTTGAATCTCTAAATTCATGTTTCCTATAACATCTGGTAATTCAATTCCATGGAATTAAAGAAAACATGTGCATTCTTGAAATCCCCATACAAATTTCCCATTGGAAATAGCTCATGAATAATTCATCAACCTCATTATAGCCAATGTAATCCTATGGTGGGTAGTCTGATAATTTTGACTTCCTTTCAAAATCACCCTTCTCAATTGTTTGTCAATGGATTCACTTAAGTTAAACTAATCCCAATATTGTCACTAGATTAAAATCTCTTACACATATTGACACCTGATCTCTTCATTCATCTTCAAAATTAGATATTTGGGAGGGAAATATAATTTAATTTTGACACCTTTACTTTCATATTTTAAATGGAAACCAACCAGATTCTTTGTACTTTCTCATTGTACCCACATGACCTGGGAACACTACACAGGGCTATCATATCATCATGACTTAAGGATTGTTGTCAAGCTATTTGACTCAAATTTACTAAATATACATGTATCGGTGCAAAAAAAACCTTAATCACTGAAATATTGTTACAAATGTTTTCCTTTTAAATAATAATATCTTAAGTAGGAATATCATCCCAAATTTATTGTAACAAACTTTTAAGAACTTTCCAATAATTTTATAACCCTAGAATACCAAAAACCTAACACAGTAGTTCAATAGATGTCCAGTGTTTTCTCTCAATTTACAGCTTGCAAAGTGTCCTAATACTTTTGGTTGCTAGTGTATAAGTTATGACAACCGATATTATCTAAACATACATTGAGTCCATCCCCAGAAGTTAAATTTAATTTCATATTACTGAATCAGAGATATCATTGTTGATTGGTGATACATCAAATTATGTGTGGATGTACAAGTTTTGTATGTGTGAACACGTTTGGAGAAAAATGATCGTGCATAATTATCTTATGGACCAAATTAATGTGTTGTGAAAGTTACTGGCAAGTTAAGCTCAATTGTCAGAAGGTAGCAACACTTCATGAGCTGAGTTCACAGTTACCATACACATTTTGAATTGAAGCATAGTTATCTACTAATAGTAATACAAATAGTCTTTTAGAATGAAAGTTCATCTGTATTGGTGATAACTTAAAGACCCGGTTTCTAGAGCACAGGCGTCCTAGTTCCACCTCGTCCGAGGTATCCCAACACATCCATATTGAGTCACCAGGACACAGTGTTGACTTAGACAAAGTCAAGATCTTGGATAGGGATCCTCGTTGGTTCGAGAGAGGTGTCAAGGAGGCTATTTACATCAGAGCCAACCAACCATCACTCAACAAAGACGGGGGCAGGTACAAATTACCAAGAGTCTATGACCCGATTCTGACGTCACACCTCCAAAAGGTCAAGTCGAGTCATTAGTCTGCTGATGAAAGGTGTAGTAACACCTGAAAATTCCAGGTAAATATTTCTTGTGTTGAGATCGAAAATTTAACTTCATATTACAAATAGTCTTATTATTATGCAATGTCACAATTATACTAAATCACAAATAGATACAGACAACTTTAAAACAGTTTGATATTTAATTGATCTGAAAGTGCTGGTCCAATTCATTAAAATCTTATGCTGTAAAATAAATTCGTAATTTTTATGTTCATAAACATACGATATCATGCTGTACATTGAGTGCGTGCTGAATAGAAATGCGCTTATGCTGTACAGTAAATTCGAAATGCTTATGTTCACAAAAATATGATATCATGCTGTGCATTTAGTGCATACCTAAATTAAAATGCGCTTATTCTGTACTAGCCTTTCATCTAGGTTTGTGGTGGTAAAACAATGTAAGCGCCCTCTGTCGAAATAGTATAATACAAAGCCTTTCCGCAATTATTCTTTATGTTATGTTTTATATTGTTTAACGGAAGAATGTTCCCGGAAAAATTGCGCTTGCTGATTGGTTGATAATGACGTCATGATATATCGGGAGACGTCATCGATATCAAGTGCTATGTTTAAACGCTGTCGCCAATATAATTAGGTGGAGTTAATCGTGTGTTACGATAACGACGGTGTTTGATCGATACATACTGCTTACACGGTAGAATAGCTCTTTGCGCAAAGACGCCTCGCTCCGCTCGGCATTCCGCCTTCGGCGGTCGACGAGTCGGCATAAGCCTCGCTTTGCTCAACGCTCGACATGTTATTTCGCGAGGTGTCTTTTACAAAGACTAATGCTGTATAGTAAATTCGAAATGTTTATGTTCACAAAAATATGATACATGCAGTGCATTAAATGCGTGCGTAAATTGAAATGCGCTTACTTGCAAGCGCATTTGTTGATTTAATCTGAGGCGGTTTTGTAAACTATATTGACTTAAAAAAAGGTTTCTGTGAGTTCTAGGGTACCTATCTGTATAACTTGGATGGTAATAGGGTATTACTACGAATTCCAAAAAAAATGTTCATGTTTTGGAATCCTTCTGCTCCACCCTGGTATGGTTTAATTATTTGATCAGAACACAAACCAAAATCCACCATTTCGAGTACACCAGTTATATCACCATGATCACAGGACCATAAACAACTGGTAATTTTGGGAGCAACTTGTTTTTATCTATTATTTATGTATTATAATATTAAAGCGTCATTGATAACATAAAATGGGGATATTACTACAAAATTGGGGTCACCCCAACGGTAAAAGGGGTTACCGTTGATGAACATTCCTTGCAAATGAGTACTTTGACAAAAATTAAGAACGCGCATGTTACCAACCTTTATGTTATTCGACTTCCTATACACATGTAGTAAAACCCAAAACCATTCACGGAATACTAGCTGATACTCCAATAAAACTTGCTACCAACTGGCCTTTACCTGCTGTGCAAGCTGACAACGCGTATCAAGTGCAATATCAGAAGTGTCCTTATGAGGTAAAAGGCGCGGGTCTTTTGATGATATTCTACACATCCCATAATGGATGGAATTCCATTTTGTGTTACAACTAGCAATATTCCCTTTTTTACGGCCATATATTTGTCAGGACACGTATATGTAAAGCATAAACCTGATCATTCAAAACAATACTGCAAACCTGCTTCTATTCTATAGGGATGATTGTCACTTTTCAAACTGGAAACATGTACAACCATTGGAATGACAATAACTTTGCTCCGCAACATCGTATCTCAACAATCTGGAGGTGTCAAAATACGCAGAACAAAATTATATACTGGGTTATTTGCTTTCGTGTCGTTACCTATTGTATCATTTTTAAGTGTCTCGATACTTTTGTTATGAGTTTATATAAAAGCGACACAGTAGACAAATCAGTTCGGGAAAACTCATAATTCATATACGTATATGAATTCATATACCGTATATGAATTCATATACCGTATATGAATTCATATACCGTATATGAATTCATTTACCTTTAGGCAGGCGCGTACCGCGGCATGTGAGCCCGGGGGGGGGGGGGGGGGGGCAGAAGTATGTCGTCCCGGTAGTGGCGTAAATTTTCGTAAAAGGTTGCCCCCAAAAAAATTCCAAGTCAGTCACCTCGTGAATTTCACGTAAGTGGGGGGGGGGGGGGGGGGGGGGTAGGGTCGCACGTTCACAAAATGTCGGAGTCAAAAAAGCACAACAGTCAACAAATAATGCCAAGTCCTCAGTGTTTTAGGTACTTTTTTTCCTTATGCAAATTTAGCGTCCCGGTATTGGGAATTTAGCGTCCCGGTAATTGGAGCCAGGGGGGAACTTGCCCCCCCCCCCCCCCCCTGCCCCCCGGTCGGTACGCCACTGCCTTTAGGGTATATGATTTCATATACCACATCTTTTTAGATACTTTTGGCAAAATGTGGAGGATATGTAACATACCCATGTTGCTTGATGTCTTTTCTTGAACTTAAACTTTATTTTTTTTGATTTCACCTACCAATTTTTATTTTATTTCATAGATAAAAATTGGTGAAGTAAAAAAAAATGGGGTAGAACAAGTAGTTATTGCGATATGCTAATTCGAATCTCAGATGGAGTAAAATGTAAATATCTGGACATGCAACGGGAATGGTGGCGAGTTCAAAACACATGGCCTTATACATTCATCTAATTCTAAAGGCTTATAGGTCCGTGTGTACAAAAAATATTAAACCAGATATTACTTTTAGGTGAACAATAGTCCTTCTGGAGGGACCAGTTCATTCTTTTATTTCCCTTAGCTAATACCCTATCCATTCACAAATTAAAATCTGAGTCACTCAATTAGGCTTTATTGTACAATGGCCATATCAAAGCATAATAATACCCTTTCAGGATTAATTGTTTTATGCATACGGACCTTTAATAGGTTCAACTTCCCATATTTCTCCCGCCTCTCTAGCGACAAGCATAATGGAAAAATAATATTAATTCTCTCGAATTAAACACGAAATCAAAGCTATTTAACGAGGTGGAAGTGATGATAATAAATAATCTTTCCCTCGTGTAGGTCGAGAAATGAAAATTCTATTCCTCGACCGGGATTTGAATCTGGAACCTCTTGACCTCCAGGCAGGCGACCAACTGAGCTAAACGAGAAGATTGGTATCGAAGCATTACAAATACATCTATATAAGTAGCTTTGATACCTCTGTGTGTAATTTTCACACATACTCTGACATCACTAAACAACAATGTTGACTCTAGCTGTCTATTGTGTTAGTCCTACCAAAGCTACTCTATCTGAGCCCAAGAATTGATCCCAATCCGAGAACCGCTATCAAACCTGAGTACCGCCCTTTACAACAACCAGGATAGTATGACTCGGTGTTTCTGTATTCAATCTTAGTATTTCCTCATTTCAAAAAAAATAGCAGCCATTCAAAGAAAGCTACTTGTTTTAAATATAAGTATTTGATCACCATCACATTTACAGCAGATTAAATAGTTCTCGATTAGCTAACGGAATAAGTGTTGGACATTTAACCCCTACTCTTCCACACACACCCCACAATCACCACTTACCCATTTTACCCATCGCTCTCACACACATCTGAATTTTTGTTGTTGTAATAAGCCAAACATCCCTACTTAGGGCTGATATCCAAACTCTCAGCGGTGTTACACCGGTATTACACCGATGTTATACCGGTATTACACCGATATTTGTATAGAATATCCGTGTAATACCGGTATAACATCGGTGTAATACCGGTATAACATCGGTGTAATACCGGTGTAACACCACTGAGAGTTTGGATATAAGCCCTTACAAAAATACAATACAAAATAGTTCTTATCTCAGACTTACCTGTTGCGTCGGAGACGTTAGGCTTGATGCTGATGTGAGAGCGTAGAGAAAGTGATTGTCGGTAAAATCACAACGATACTTATACTTGAATATTGTTATGGTTTATTTAATGACCCGCACGTGGTTGCTCAGACATATTGGTACAGTGTAAAACCCGAGAGAAGTGCTTCCCGAAAGATATTTCGTGATACCCATCGTGTTGGAGCATGCGATCGGTATAGTCACGTGGGGTATTGTCATCTCGATAAGAATATCGCTGTTGGCAAATTAAAATCGTGTGCTACAGTGGCGTAGCTAAGGGGTTTGACTTAGCATCAAAGTCATAATAATGCAAATGAAAGTTATGAAAGTAATTTTAACTTGGAGTCCTAAAATCACAATCAAATGATTAACTATTTTGCAATTCTCGGTTATTTTGGAAGCGGGCTGGAAACAGTTCTAAAAGGTCTAAAATCTAAATTTATTTTAATTGATCTAACACCTCATTATATTTATCAACTATTTTTAAACTTGAAATTTGTGTTATTATTTATACAATATTGGTAGATACGACATCGTTTTGATATTTAGTACATAATTTGTTTCCCGTAGTCCACCTATGCATTTTTGTAGCAATCTTAGCCATTATATTAGTTTGTTTGTTGTGATGGGTTTTTAATTATTCTGTTTAGTTAAAGATCCTACAAAAAATCTTAAATGCTATTTTAAGACCATTAATAATGCGTGAAATATAATGTCAAGATAGCAATTTTTTAATAGATGTGAACTATTTTTAAAGATACTTAAAAGAAGAACAAATTAATGTCAATACAAGCGACTTGATGTAGCCGTTCCCTAGTGCTAAAATCACAACTGCTTAATAAACAATTTAAAAACAGTCATTTTTCACATTGCAGTTTCAGGTAACATTGGAAATTTTGGTAAATAAAACATTTCAATTTTCTGTAAATATGTCATTCACTCTCGATCTCCTATTAGTCCAACTTGTCGTTAAGTTAAGGTAAATAAATGCTGTGATCTGGATGTTATCTGATGAAGATAGCAATGTAACATACATTGTATGGGTGCTATCTACCGAAGAAAATAATGTAATATATGGGTGCTATTTACTGAAGAAAGCAATGTAATAGGCCGCTATCTACTGAAGAAAGCAATGTAATATATAGGTGCTTTTTACTCAAGAGAGCAATTCAATATGGATGCTATCTGCTGAAGAAAGCAATGTAATATCTATAACCCCTAAAAAATACAAAATAAACTTAAAGGAAATCTGTAAACTGATAGAAGTTTTGCTAATCTTCCTAGGCCTAAACAATATGACACTATAAATGGCCGCACTTATATTTGTCTAATCATTGATTTTTGCAACAAGATGTCTCTAAACTTATAAAAATACATTCCCAGTGGCGTAGCCAGAGGGGGGGGGGGGGGGGGGGGGGGGGGGGGGGGGGGGGGGGGGGGGGGGGGGGGCAATCGCCCCCGAATATTGACTGTCGTGTCGGTTGAGATCGGCACTGTCGGTTCATTTGACAAGAGGAATCATGGAATTATGATGGTCAAAAGTACACAGATGGAAATGTTTCGCGCCCGCGCGTATGGGTCCCCAAAATGCAATATTTGTTGGTACAAGCTAGTTTAGAGCTAAAATGTACCTCAATCATAGCTGAAATAAGTATAAAGTCAAACATGATCGCGCGCTGCCTTCAGACATATTTGTCGGTTCAATTACATTTTTGGCGCCCCCCCCCCCCCTCCCAATATGAAAAACCTAGCTACGCCACTGTACACACCTGTAGGACTTGGTACCGTACATTATCATCATCACGACAGTGTTATGGCGTAGTTGTAAGCAAATTCGCTAAAAGCCTTCATGCTGACATTTGTGATGCGATCTGTGAAAACCCGTCGGATGTCGCAAAATGTGAACTAGGGATTATGGGTAAAATAAATTTAAAGGAAATTCATTTCCAATACTTTGTGTCATCATCTTTTATGCAATTTCACCTTAAAAACTTACTTAAGGGCAGTGTCAACCCGGCACTTGTTTCAAAAATTGAATTTCATATTTCTCTATTATTTTAGGTCAGGTCAGGTTGAGGAGTGATCCTCCCTCCCACTGGTAACATTGTAGCCCAGTGCCACCTGTCACATGGTCGATTCCTCGGCGACTAATCCGAGGCCCCCACTCTAGGACATCTGTCCTGGAGTGAGGAGGGGGTGTTGAACCTCCTGTCAGAAATAAGATCAAGATCTGACTTAAGAGCTCTTTTAGATCGGACTGGAGTCCAAGGAGTTCATCCATCTACCACATTCCAATGTGGTAGACTGTCCCGGAGAGGAGATGAGCACTACTGGGATGGATGCTTTGCCCAAGATACGCCACAATGACAATGACAACCAATTCTATAACCATACCGGCTCGGTCGTCGCCCGGGTTAACAAGGACCGCGCTTTCCACCGGCACAAAACACCAGGGTGGAGGTGTTAAATACGATACTGGTGCAAAAGATAGCAAGATCCGTACTAGAAACAACATCACTATTGGCACCTGGAATGTCCGAACACTAAGAGCAAATGGCAAGCTAAATGAACTAACACATGAAATGGTCAGATATCGTTGGCATATAGTCGGGCTCTGTGAAGTACGCTGGAAAAACTTTGGAGAAACATCCACGGAGGAAGGCCACAAGTTCTACTTCAGTGGCAGAAAGGACAAACATCAGCATGGCGTTGGATTCCTGGTTCACAAGGACTTCGCAAACACAGTCATGAGCTGTCGGCCAATCTCCAGCATACTCATTACCATTCGTCTGAGAGCAACCCCCTTTAATATTACAATTATCCAGGCATACGCTCCAACATCTGACTACTGTGATGATGATGTAGAGGAATTTTATGATCAGCTACAAGAAGTCTTGGAGCAGACCCCCAAGAAGGATATCCTTGTTGTGCAAGGCGATTGGAATGCCAAAGTAGGAGAGGATGCTAACAACACCTGGAAAGGCACATGTGGGCGTTACTGCAATGCGGAAACAAATGAGAGAGGTCTGAGACTCCTTGAATTTGCCAACCATAACGATCTGATGCTGGCAAACACATTTGGCCAACATAAAGCATCTCGGAGATGGACATGGCACAGCCCAAATGGAGAGTACCATAACCAAATTGACTACATCATGGTAAAGAGACGCTTCCAATCGAGTGTGAACATCGCCAAGACTCGAAGTTTCCCAGGAGCTGACATCGGAAGTGACCATGAGTTAGTAATGATGAATTTCCGACTCCGCCTCAAGAAAATCTGCAAGAAGGGACAAACTAGGATCAAGTTCGACATTGAAAAACTAAAGGACCCAATGGTAGCAGAGGAATTCCAAGCAATGCTAGGAGGGAAATTTGCTCCACTCGTCATGCTAGATGCGGATGATACAAAGCGGTGACGGAAACAGCCAGCGAGATCCTTGGCAAACACCGACCAGTCAAGCAACCATGGGTTACAGCTGACATCCTCAATCTCTGTGACAAGCGAAGGGAGCTGAAGAAGACAAAGTTTGAGATGGAAGGGGCAAAACAGTACAGAACGGTCAACCGAGAAGTCAAGAAAGGTATGAAGAAGGCAAAACAGAGCTGGATCGAGCAACAGTGCCAAGGGATAGAAAAGAACCTTCGGCAGAACAACAGCAAGAAAGCCTACAAGCTTGTAAAAGACCTGACTTCCACAAAGCAAGGACGAACCACCACAATACAAGACAAGGGTGGGAAATGCCTTACTGAAGAGAAGGACATCCTGAAAAGGTGGACTGAATACTGTTCAGACCTGTATAACCATACAGCCTCAGGTGACCCAGAGGTCCTGAACGTTCATCCAGCAAATGACACCGAAAACTATCCCATTCTTCGGGCAGAGGTGATAACAGCTGTAAACTCACTGAAGAAGGGGAAGTCCGCAGGAGTTGACAACATCTCAGCAGAGCTTGTCCACGCAGGAGGAGATTCCATGGTCGACATCCTTCTAACTATCTGCAACAAGATCTGGCAGACAGGAGAGTGGCCTGCACCTTGGACCCAGTCAATGGTCATCACACTTCCCAAGAAAGGCAACCTTCAGCAGTGCTCTAATTACCGGACGATCAGCCTCATCTGTCACCCAAGCAAAGTCATGCTGAAGATCTTACTAAACAGACTGAACCCACAAGCAGAAAAGATCATTGCTGAGGAACAGGCAGGCTTCAGACCAAAACGTAGCACTACAGAGCAGATCCTTAACCTTAGGATAATTTGTGAAAAATACCTGCAACATCAACAAGACCTCTACCATGTATTTGTGGACTTCAAAAAGGCGTTTGACAGAGTCTGGCATGCAGCCCTGTGGTCTACCATGAGGATGTACAATATCAACACCAACCTGACCAGAGCCATTGAAAACCTCTATAACAAGGCTTCCAGTGCAGTCTACCTCAACGGCAGCTTAGGGGAATGGTTCAAAACAACAGTCGGGGTTAGACAAGGTTGCTTGCTCTCACCTACTCTTTTCAACATCTATTTGGAGAGAATAATGACTGACGCTTTGGAAGACCATCAAGGATCGGTCAGCATCGGAGGCAGAATAATCACCAATCTGCGCTTCGCCGATGATATCGATGGACTAGCCGGGTCAGAGGGAGAATTAGCAAAGCTCGTTGAACGTTTGGACAGGACCTCTATAGCCTACGGCATGGAGATTAGTGCAGGGAAAACTAAACTGATGACCAACAGCACCAACGGCATCAGCACTGACATCAAAGCCAACGGCGAGAAGCTGGAAACAGTCAAAAGCTTCAAGTACCTAGGGTCAATCATCACAGACCAGGGTTCCAAACCTGAAATTGTATCCAGGATCGCACAGACAGTAGCATCTCTGACTAAACTGAAGGTCATCTAGAGTGATAAAAACATCTCACTTAAGTCAAAGATCAGACTGATGCACTCCTTGGTTACCACAATATTCCTATATGCGTGCGAATCTTGGACCCTAACAGCGGACTTAGAGAGGAGAATCCAGGCTGCTGAGATGAGGTGCCTTCGCAAACTCCTTGGTATTTCCTACAAAGACCACATCACCAACGTTGAAGTCAGAAGAAGAATTGTTGCAGCCTTCGGCGCTTATAAAGACCTCCTATCCACAGTGAAAAGACGCAAGCTACAGTGGTATGGACATGTGTCACGATCAACAGGACTTGCCAAAACGGTAATGCAAGGCACGGTGCCAGGAGGGCGAAAAAGAGGTCGACCAAGAAGAAGGTGGGAAGACAACATATCTGAATGGACTGACCTGAAGCTTAGTGATACCTTAAGATTGGCAGAGAACCGACAAGGATGGAGAGAGCTGGTGGTCAGGGCATCTGTGGCGCCCCAACGGTCGACAAGACTTCGGGATAGATAGATAGAGATGTATTCTATCATTACCATCATAAGTTACTAATCGGAAGCGATTATTTCCCGTTCTTTTGGGTGATTTAAAATTGTTGTTTTGGTAAGTTTGAGTCAGTAAAATGGGGATGGTTATTTGGCGGGAAATTAAGCGGAATTCCGCGCTTTTCAAATGCTGCGACAGCTGTTCGATCATTGCGTCGCGCGCTGAATCTTCCCGTGCGTAATACTAGACGCGCCGCTTAATATCCGCGACGAAGATGCGAAAACAAAAGAGCGCAAAACAATGCCTAAAAATGTAAACAAAGGCCAATCTTACGATCATTTAAATTTCAGTTTTCTTCCAAATTCTTCACATTGTGACAATATAAATTGTATCTGATAGTTTATTTTGATTGTTTATATAAATAATATAATCGCCTGTTAGGTCACACGCCCGTGTATTCCTAGCATATTTAGCTTTAAATGGTGGAAAATGTCAATATTTTTACTAAATCGATGATTTCTAGAAGCTCAAAGTTGAAGGAATTTTACGAATTTTCAGACAACATAACTAAAAATATATCAAACTATCAAGTAAGCTTTTACTACCATTGTGTAGAGGACTTTCAGCGCTAGGAGGCATTTTTTTATTCTTTCGATTATGGATTTTAAACTCGAGATATGCATCCATTTCTAGCGAAATGTATGCAAAAAACACGACTTTTACACTTTTCCGATGTTTTTAGCAATATTTCCAAAACTAAGCCTTATTTTGGAAAAAGAAAAAAATTCCTCCTAGACAAAATTGTCTTGTTTACAAAAATGTATATTAGAACAAATTACCATTTTTTATTTTATAGTAATGCTGTCTGAAAAATTTGGGGTAAAAAAAATAAAATCGCTTTTTGGTTCATTTCTCAAAATTCAGTTTATTTGGTATCACATTGATATCACCATCGGATTCCTTATCAAATTTCCTTTCTATAAATGTATACTTTTATGTACTTTTATTCCATATTCTCAAACTTAGAAAAAAAGTTGATCATCAAAATAATAGGGTTGACAGCGCTTGATAAAGTTCATGCTGTGAGGGTTGACAGCCCCATTAAACACGATGAATTTAAATGTGTAGAAACGCTACCTTCTAAATAGTACACGTGTTGTGTCTGGGCGATATTATATGGTTAGAATTTAAAATGTCGTCGTAGACACGATGAATTCAAATATGTAAAAGAAACATTACCTTAAATAACACCTGGGTGATATTACATGTATATGGTTAGAATTTTGCAAAAAAAGTCGTAAAAATGAATTTGATTTCAAATGTCGTAGACACGATTAATTTAAATTTGTAAAAGGAACATTACCCTTCACAAAACCTGGGTGATATTACATGGTTAGAATTTTACAAAAACAAGTCGTACCATTCAATATGATTTCAAATGTCGTGAACACGATGAATTTAAATTTGTTAAATCATTATCTTGTCAAAACTTGTTGAGATGTATTTCCTAAAAACAACAGTTTAAATTATTGCCACTTGAAATTATCCTTTTCCCCTTTTGTTTAAATAGTAAAGAATCTACACAATTCCAAACGTCAACTTCACAATGAGCCATCACAATTGTAGAGCGTGATACTATGGTACGCTATAAACAAAATACGTGCTAAAACATGAATCATGTTGGGTAATTTATCACTTTCTTGGTAAATATATATGTATTGACTAGTTCAAACCTTCGTGATATCTACATATACATCTATCCATCTATGCTGATTCCCGTCAACGCCTTTCAGCAACTAAACATGAAAATCACACTTTTGGCACTTTTTGGTCTATAATTCAAAAAATAATTCAGATATTAAAAAAATAAAAAAACCACACCTAGAGAATTGTATTAGAATTATGATAAAACTATAATGAAAAAGGTTGACAAAATATATTTTGAGTTATCTTTGCAGAACCTAAAATGGGTCAAAAACTGTTTTTAAAAAAAAAAAATCATGGTTGGATTCATTGAACCCTTTTCTTCAAGAAAATGTATACATTTATATAGATTAAATGAACAATGAAGGAGTTACAGCAGTTTTACGGAGGCTATGATGAGAGTCCACACCCCCCTTAATTACCGAACAAACTTGTTATGTGCAGGTTTTTGCCGTTGGCAAACTTAGCGTTGATTAGCGGTTATCTGGCTGTTTTTACTGGGCAACTGAACGGTAATTACCGTTAAGTTATCCATTTGAAACACGCTCTTAGACATGTTAGAAGGAAAGACTGATGACAATCATAATTGAGATACTGACAAGATAGGGGAGGATGGGGCAACTGGTCCGGTTAAGCATATTTCATGATATAAAAGCTTAAAGCTCGTGTAAATATTCATGGAATTGCTATAAGAATATCACCCATGTAACTGTTTACATATAACATATAATCAATGTTAAAAAATATCCAAACAAAAGGCCAATTACCACTAACTAAAAACTTTACTCGGCACGGACCAGTTACCCCATCATTGGGGCATCTGGTCCTATATGTTCCAACGGTTAGAATACACAGAAATCATTGATTGACAACACGGTAACTAGGCAGTATTTTCTTTACATACTCATCTCCATATTAGTTAACGTGTAAAAAGGATACAGGTCTCATGAAACCCATGTTTTATACAGTTTTCGTGGTAAACGTGTAAAAAGCAGTAATACTAATGGTGTACAAAGCAAGCGCAATTTTCGACTGCACGTTTATTAGATAAAACGATATGAACCTATTTAAATGGTTACATGGTTGTGATATTCAGACGCCCCATACATTTGTCTATATATACCCTTTCTTTAATGATTTTATTTACTTCATAATATAATCATCATTTAGTACTTATAATAAACCATCTTGATATTTAGCCAGCTTTTCATGTTACAGGAGAAGTTAGTCAATATGACAATGGTAATATACACAAAAAGCAGTGGATTAAATACATAAATCATGATATTTCGTCATAGCAAATAACTTTACAGACACCATTTAAAATATAATAAAGATGTAATTCATTATACCGAGGTTTTAAACCATTCTAAAGCAATTTCATGTCATATTGTAATCCTCCAATATCAGAAATAGTGGTATTAGACCCGAAATGCCCCAAAATGTCTAACAACTAGAAAGAATGTGAATTATTTCATATTCTATTCACATTTCAATACCGAGTCATGTTTTATTGACACTAACAACTAATTTTCAAAATGAATTTTACAATTTTGATTACGTTTTTGCAGGCGGACCAGTTGCCCCATACCCCTTCGGACCACTTGCCCCAACAAATGACGTAGCACTTTGTCGAGATGAAACATTATTCAAACACGCCTGTGACGTAATCAATTTTACGTCAAAATGTTTTAAAACATACCAACATTTGTCATAATAATCAATAACTCCAATACATTTCAGAAAAAAGGCAAAACTGCATTTTTGTTTTTAGCCATTACACAGATTTCTGTAGCCAGCGAGTATCTTTGAATTCGCAAATATTACGGCGTTCGGGTCCTACAAGTAGACAAAAAATAGATAAAATAAGAAATGGTGTACTTTGATATTTGCAAATTCATAAACTAATAACTCTACCAAATGAATACCCGTGATAATGATTTAAGTTGAAGCATTCTTTACATGATAATATTGATCGGAAATCCAAACCACCAATGTCCCAAGTAAGCAATATGCGCCATTTTACGGTCATTTCAACCACAACATATGGTTTTAATCATATTTCGGAAAGTCCCTAAGCAAACTACAATATAGCATCCATCAAATGCAATATGCACCTAGAATCTTAAGACGACTGTACTGCATGTATATATTTACTGTTGCATATCTGTCAATCATATAAATTACATTAAACATGATCTAAACCCATCTTCATATATCGCCCATACTATCTGTGAATTTTCAATCAGTCACTCAAGGAGGTGGCTTCAAAGATCTGGAGAAAAATCACATGTGTAAATACCCTAAAGTTCCAAATGTTTTGGATTGTAGAAGGTAAGAATATATGTCAAGTATCAACAAAAGTCGTACTGTTCAAAAGTAAGCAGTATGCCCATACAATTACAAAATCCTTCATTTCGGACCACTTGCCCCACGGTCCAGTTGCCCCATATTCCCCTACTATTCATGTTATACTTTAAAGTTTAAATGTAATCGAAACTAAAAGGAAACGTGGGGTCACGTATGAGAGTTTTACGCTATTAATCATGTTGATTTAAAATAAAGTTTTGAGGAGTGTGTGAGTTTGTATGATTGAAATGATTGGATGGGGTTTTTTTAATTAAAAAGACAGTATGTAATAACATCAACACGTGTCAGTTTTCATTGTAGAAAAACATTATTAATATGTTCATGTAAAAAATAAAATGCATTTGATAACTTAATTTAGGCGTTTTGTTCAATCAAAATACCAGTACATATTCATAATTAACACCTGGCATATTCTGCACTGCAGAAAAACATTATTAATGTTTTCATGCCTAAAGTAAGATGTATTGATAACTTTAGACGTTTTGTTTAATTCAAATGCCAGTAAATAATTATAATGATCACGTGTTAGGACTAGCACGTATCGATAATACAAAGTTATAGACAACTTGTTAACATGACGTATCAAAATCAATTGTTAAACAAGATTGCTTTAGGAACGTTTTCTGGACCTTTTTAGTGTTAAAATAGCTATATTTTTGCGCTTTGCGCGAATAAGTTTGAAGGTATAATTACTGATTTCAGGAACGTTCTTTTGACCATTTATTTTTAAAATGTATAGCAAATTTACAGGAACTTTTTCTAGACCTATTTAGTGTTAAAATATCCAATTTCGGAGTGTTATGCGCGAATTAGTTTCGATGTTTGATTATTCAAGCTTAATAACATGGTTTCAGGAACGTCTTCTGGACCATTTTATTTATTTTTATAAGCACATTAAAGATGTTTTAGGTCATTTGACTTGAAACATTTCTGTTCCAGAAATTGCAAGTTATTTTTGTATAAAATATATCCCAAGAGAGCTTTCATTAGCCTCTTACTCTCTAAATGTAAAAGAGCGAAATTCCACTGTAATGGAGTGAATATTCACTCTTCAAAGGAGTGCCTACAGTGATCACTCTAATAGAGTGAAAGTCACTCCTTGAAAGAGTGGAACCATTTTCCCTCCAAAAAAAGAGTGAATTTTGTTCACTCCAGGAACGAGTGAATTTTCAATCTTCGAAGAGTGCCTACAGTGATCACTCCATTGGAGTGAAAAAGAGTGAATATATAAGGAGTGAATTTCACTCATTTAGAGTGATCTTCACCCTCATTGAGAGTGAACAATAATGGAACATTTTAATTACTTAATCACATTCACATGAATAACTTGCAATTCAATAGAAAATTTGAATAACAAACAAAGAGTCATTATCCAAACTATACTTACCGTCCTTTTCTCGACCAAACAACTGCTGTCATTGCCCCATGTTACATTATCACTTCCTTTCGGTAGTAAAATGATATCATATAACATAATATTTCTCATATGTTAAGTATCTAAATCTACTTTCTATGGTGTTTTTATCGATGATGTTTTTACGCGTTTCATTAATGTAATTTATATTTAATCATTATTATTAAAATTATTGCAGAAACAATTAACATTGATATCGTCATTGATTATCACTTCAATAAATGTTTAAATTTAATAAATTTGAGTTTTTGAATATTTTTCAATTTGATTGTGTTCCGGCTCTCAAATTATTTAAATCTGATCACTCGCACAGAGTGGAAAGTCACTCGACACAGAGTGAAAATCACTCTTTTCGAGTGACAATAATTTCACTCAGAACTCATCAACCGCACAGAGTGAAAAGTCACTCGACACGGAGTGAAAATCACTCTTTTCAAGTGACAATAATTTCACTCTGAACTCATCAACCGCACAGAGTAAAAAGTCACTCGACACCGAGTGAAAAATCACTCTTTACGAGTGACAATGACTTCACTCTGAACAACGAGTGACATTTTCACTCATTTACATTAAGAGAGTAGAAAGCCTACAACCCAGGAGCTTCGCCCCTGGACCCCACGGCGTGAGACGCTTCGCTACGCTCTGATTGGTCACTAAATTAGGTCAGCCCCGCCCCCGTAAATTTTAATCCTGGATCCGCTACTGGTAAGCCTGTGTACCAATGAAAGAAGGCCGCTATGCATGTACAGGGGGAGTCAGAAAAAAAGGTTCACCAAAGAAAGACGAAAAATGCGATTGACATCATTTTTCACATATAGTTAAGAAGAAATATATCATTCTTGCAACGTTTAAAAATCTCAAACTTCAATTTGGTTTTGAAAACAAGATGGCTTTTCTCCACTATTGCAGTGTTTTTTGACTCACCCTGTATAGTGGCGTTAAATAGGGTGGGGCATGAGGGGGACATTGGACATTGTTCCTGTGATCAGAGGGCCGGGGGACTATGTTTTATTAATATACATAGAGCTTGTCATTTCATGGGGGATCAGGTAACTATTCTCCTGGAAGGGGGAATGCCCCCAGTGGCCCTTTTAGTTACGCCCCTGCTGATGTCATATTCTTCAATTTCAAATTAAGATCAAGCCCAAACAAGGCCTACCAAATGAAAACCTACACAAAAATTGATTATGATATAATGCATATTCATTTATAGGCTACTTGTTAGATCTATCAAATGTTACCTTTATTCACAAATAGGTCTATCAATTGTTTGCACGATTAAAAATCCACATTAAAATCATTCACAGACTTAAACTCGGGCCTTAAATTCACGAAGAAACTGGGGATCCACCGTTTATCAAAACACTTAGAAAATCCAATCCGACTATCAGTTTGCGGATGGGGATTGATTAGGCCTTCTATCCTTTTTTCATCGAAACCCCGATATTTTGCATGTTTTACTCACGTAACCGTTTAGAAAAGGAAGTTACACGCATGGCCAGTCTTCCCTTGCTACCGTCCTTATAATCGCATTATATGAGTAAGTAAATTTAAGAACGAAGCGAAGCAGGATGACAGTGCGTACATGTTATGTCGCATTTATACGCGACGCGGACCAGTTTCTTTTTACCAAAATCAAGATAGCAATTTTTAAAGAATCTATTAAATAGATTTTGGGTTGCCTATGAACGAATAATTAGAGTAAAATACCATACCAAATTTACGAGTGATTTCACTATACCAAAATCACAACTCCACCTACAGAAAACATAACATTTTGTATTTTGTCTATTAACATTTCACACGTAGATATATCTATGCACAGCTTGATGGATATCAAAAGATAGTCGGGCGCGTGTGGTCCAGCGGATTCACCCTCGCTCCACAATGCAAAGATTGTGGTATAGTTATGAAAGAAATAGTTGGAAATTCATCAGACTGTTCCGTATTATACATAAGGCTTTACCAAAAATCATAAATGGCATCAATTGAAACAATATTGCTTAGGAATACATTTCAAAAAGTGATGTTCGGTATTGTCTGTGTAACACCTCTTACCGCTCTGTAAAATATAAAAAGTAGATATTATTCTATGTAAGGTCTATGGTTAAAGCGACTTACTCAAGGTCACAAAACACATTAGAGTGCTTTATTGCACTATTCACTACACATGTGTCCTATTCGATACTATTAGTTATCCCCTGTTTGTTCATGCAATACGGCAACATATCTATGGTTTGTTTCCAATATCACATGAGGCGATAGCCGACCCAGCGGGCAAAATGACGTTGTAACAACGTTGTATCAACGTTGATTATCAACGTTGAAAAATCGTTGAATTAACAGTTGGATTTGAAAGTTTGTACCAACCATAGATTTCAACGTTGATTCAACGTCATATTTCAACGTTGATTCAATGTTGAATTTTGGTCACATAGTTGAAATTTGGTTGATATACCAACTAAATTTCAACTACTTAACCAGAAATCAACATCGAATCAACGTTGAAATACGATGTTGAATCAACAGAAAATGTGTTGATTTCTTCTTAAAAATGTGCTTAATGAAGCTTTTGTATTGCTTGGCAACCAGGGGATGGGGGGGGGGGGGGGGGGGGGGGGGGTGCTGCAAGGGCATTGACTCTTGGATGTTTATGTTCTTGCACAATGTGTATGCATTTATTCAGTGAGCAATCACCTATCTTAAAAACAGTGCGAAAATATGCATATACAAGTGTATATCAATATACATTCCATAGTGTTAAATTAAGGCATCGACTTAATTCAAATAAAATAATAGGTGTTAATGAAAAAAGCTGCAAATTACCTCATTAGCATAATTGGAATGGTACAAACGAGCACCAGTGCTAATTTTTGTACCATTGCAATTATGCTAATGAGCGATTTGCGTAATTTACTCGGCTAATATAAAGCCAAGTAAAATATGCAAATTAGTTCCAGACTGATTTTTGGAAACATGATTTTTACAAGTCCATTCAACAACGTTGAATCAACGTCAATATTCAATGTTAATTCAACAAAACACAAAATGTAGTTGAAAAGATGTTGAAATCATGTTGTTCAACAACGCAACCATATTTCAACGTTGATTCAACTGGGGAATGTGATATTGGAAACAAACCATAGATATTTTCCGTATTGCATGAGAACAAACAGGGGGTAACGAATTTATCATTCAGTAGACATGAATGCATTTTTATATAATTGTCACTTACCTCTCTGAATTTTTTTTTTTAAAAATACACTTTTTCAACAAAAATCTCAAAAATTGTTTTTTGTTTTTTTTTAATTAAAAAAAAATTGGTTAAAAAAAATCTTTAAACAAATCTTTAAAAAAATTGGAAAAAAATTGAAAAAAGAAAATTTCAAAAAAAAATGATTACAAAAAATCTTAAACAAAATCTCAAAAATTTGGGAAAAAAATCTCAACAATCTCAAAAATTGAAAAAAAAGTTTCAACAAAATTCTCAAAAAATTCTCAGAAAATATTTTTAAAAAAAATCAAAAAAAAATTCAAAACAGTGTAAAAAATAATTCTTGTATCAAACCTTCCAAATTAATGGATCAATCCAGAACTAAATTTAACCAATCAAAATATGTGATAACAAACTGTCCAATACAGTAAATAAATATTTTTAATTAAACAATCTCTTCCACATACTTATTATTTCACTTATGTGTGTATGATGTATATTACTTGTTAGTACTGTGTTATCAATGATAGATACGGGTCCATATCACTAGAGTAGTGATAAATTACTCTAGTAATACGGGAAAATATTCATTGGGGCATTAACCAATGGCAATGCAGCATTCATGGCTACTGAATGATAAAACCAAATAATACCCATTGTCTATAGCAATGCGAGTAAAACGATGCAAATTAGTTCCAGACTGATTTTTGGAAACATGATTTTTACAAGTCCATTCAACAACGTTGAATCAACGTCAATATTCAATGTTAATTCAACAAAGCACAAAATGTAGTTGAAAATATGTTGAAATCATGTTGTTCAACAACGTAACCATATTTCAACGTTGATTCAACGTTGAAATATGGTTGAGTGCCCGCTGGGATCAGCCTGGGACTATAGACCTGACATAGACTAACATAGAATAATATCTACTTTTTATATTTACAGAGCGGAAAGAGGTGTTACACAGACAATACCGAACATCACTTTTTGAAATATATTCCTAAGCAATATTGTTTCAATTGATGCCATTTATGATTTTTGGTAAAGCCTTATGTATAATACTGAACAGTCTGATGAATGTCCAACTATTTCTTTCATAACTATCAGCCCGGGACTATCGAAGCATGAATATGCGGTACACAAATCACTGTCAGCCAGCTGAAATATAAAAACCCGATTTGTTTCATAATCCATAAATTATAAATTATAAATTATTTCGCATCCCGGGCAGCTATATTCAAAAGCTTTGCACGAATAAGTGTATTCCTTTTTTGTTTTCCAAATTCACAAATAATTGATCTAAAACCAAGCATTGCTGTGGCGGTGTCTTGCAACATTGAAACAGCATAATATCCATAATGTTCAAATTATTTGCCACAACATATTTCACATAAAATAATACTACCTCTATCTTTTTTCCAGTATAATATATTTCTATCAATTCTAATGAGGGAGTTGCACCAAATGACCTCATTTAAAATATCCCTGCAATTCTCAGGTTCCTTATGATGAATTGAAGCCCAAACCTTTTTTATTATATCTCTAACAAATTTGTTAATGATTTCATCAATCAAATTGTCTTTGCTATGAAAATTACATTTAAACAGTAGCATTCCCCTATATGGTTCTAATTTGCAAATATAATAACCTTCCTGTGTGCGCACCATCGAATTAACAATTATTTACCGTGATTATCCTCACAGGAGAAATTAACCTTCCTGTGTGCACACCGTCCAATTAACAATTATTTACAGTGATTATACACACAAGAGAAATTAACCTTCCTGCGTGCACACCGTCCAATTAACAATTATTTGCAGTGATTATACACACAGGAGAAATAAACCTTCCAATGTGCACATGCCAATTGGCAATTATTTACCGTGATTATACACACAAGAGAAATTAACCTTCCTGTGTGTGCACATGCCAATTAACAATTATCTACTGTGATTACACACAGAAGAAATATTTCATGCGCACAAGTTCCAAGGTCAGAGTTTATTTAGGCTATCTTAAAGTGTCCCATGATTGTATGGTATGTGTGAGTAATGTGGGGGTCGTGTCTGAGTTATTTTAGAGTGAATAACAGATTTGCATATTTATCCAGTTGTTCACAATAAAAGGTGATTTGTACATAAGTTGAAATATTATTGTTTTGGTCATGTTTTAATAGTTAGATCACATATTAAATTCCCCTTATGTATACCAATAAAACATAGTCCCCCGGTCATCTGATCACAGGCACGATGTCCTCCTCATGCCCCCTCATATAATCGCTGCCGGTTCTATCTTCTAACTTTAAAGGCACCGATCGAATCATTTCATATTATTGGATAATTTGTGGTATGTCATAATCTACGACATAATAGTGACGTAGGATTGTATACTCTCTATACCGCACATAATCGGTTTCAGCAAATGTGTCACCTCAAAAGTGTTACGCCTGTCCACACTTCGGGAGAGGTAGTAACTGTTTCCCGAATAAATTAATATACCTTCGATCCTGAAACAGGCCAGAAAGGAAAACTATACAGTCATCAAAAAAGTAACTACTGTATAAAGGTAATACATGGGCTTTTAACTCTAAACATATATATCCTACCCTAAAATATTAAATATAAAGTTGTTAAAAATATATCGTCTTTATATGAGATGCACGCTAGGATAGTTTGAATATTGAACAGGTTACAATCCAAAATGTTCACAAAAAGGTAAATTCACAATTTCATTTTCACACTTTACTTTTCAACACGGGGGAGAGTATGACAAGTAGTTCGCGTGTAGAAAAGAAAAATGTGAAAATGAAAATATGACTTTACGGTACCTTACATTTAGGAGTGTCAATTCCTCAATAATAGACAGTCCTAGCGTGCAATATCTCACATTAAAGAAGATACATTTATCAACAACTTTATATATTAATATTTTTAGGTAGGATACATATTTTTAGAGAAGCCCATTTATTACCTGTAGAGTTACGTTTGTTGATGACGGTACACCGTGGATGTATCATGCATGGTTACACGCGCAATCTAAATTTGGCCTACAATATTTAAACATGTTGTTTATACGCTTATCATCAATTTGATTTGATTCGATGAATCAGCGTCTGGGTCTGAATCCTCAAATAATTTGATGATCATTTGGGGAATGACAATATCACAGATGTGATCTTTTTCCCAGTACGAATTTTCAATTTCCCTGACGTGCCGACACATGTTTCCAGTCTGATGGGACACTTTTCCTAATGACTTATCGAATAAATTTTGAATGTCATTGATGTTGAAAGTTTTGTTGTGCTGTACAACATGATGTTTAATTTCAATCACCTAAAACATGATTTGTTGATCCTACATGATTACATAGGCCAAGGGGAAAACATTAACTTGAGTGCCTTTTTCCATAAGTAACACACTGAAATATATATTTGTCCTAATACTCACCTGTTAAATTAACCATGAAGTAACATTCTGAGTATTTTTCTGAGCTTTTATCTTTCATAGAGACGTATTGATTATAGGTTACTCTAGCGCCATATTTAAGAATATTAAACTGGGTAATAACATATGGCAAATAACAATTTACAGCCAGTACATCCCCATCAAATCAACCTTGCACCTCCCCCAATATGCAAGAGGTGACACATTTGCTGAAACCGATTATAGTTTAATATCGATCAATATTATAAAGTCAGCCTATTATAATCCTGCATTAAACACTGTGGGCAATTTGGTTTGCTCATGCGTAGGGTTGCATGAGCGATAACAAATATTGTTGTATGGTTAGCCTATCATACTATTATTGCACGCCACGCAATCTATTGTTGTCCGGTATGAAACCACGCCTATAATAAAAGTAAATAGTATTTACATGTATATATTAATAATATTAATAACAGTATGGACTTAAAAGTCCATGATGACAGTAACAAGAACAATTACCACCTTGTTGGTACCTACTTGTAATTATGATATCAAAGTTTAGTATATATCCACATTACGAAACCATAAAATCGAAGTTAGAGCCTCTTTAATGACTTCCTTTTTTAATGTTATGCTGAAATATGAATTATATGTTTGTGTCGGCACGAGGAACCCTAGTTTGAGATGTTTCTGCATCTATCCGGGTACTGTCGCCTGTTTTAGATGCAGTAGAGGTAGACGTATAGAGGGCGCTGCATAATTTCTTTTCCCATAATTTGAACACGCGACGATTACACGTGAACGAGATGAAGATAACAGGGCCTTGAAGAGAATTGAGAACGATGAAAAGATACCATAAGTCTGGTATGCCCATGAAAGGAATGATGAAACCGGAGATCCACGTTAAGCCAATTGAGCAAGAAAGCTGCAATAAATGATGACATTGATTAGACATACATGGCTACATAATAGGCTATGTGTGAGTCGTAGAAATCACAGTATACAAATATTGAATGCCCGAAAAACACGAGTGTGTGCAAATTATCACACCTCATAGATATTCGTGAGATAATAGGCATACATCCTGCTATTTCATTGGTCAATTGAGCTGGACACAGTGATAATAAATCAAGCTATTGACGAAATTGAGCTATTTCCGTGTGGTAATTTTGACTATTTCCCTATATCATCGTACCCAGAGACAAAAGTTCTATATGTAATAGCGTCTCACGCACTTTTATTTATGAGGTGTAATACAAAAAATACTACATGGTATATCGGGAAACAGTGCAACTATGTTCCCCTCGGCACTGGCTACAGGCCTACCACCTCCTGTAGCCAGTAGCCTCGGGAAAAATAGTTTGCACTATTATTCCCTCTATAAACCATGTAGTATTTGTATACTATATCACGAAGTCAAATTTGGATATTTCCATTGCACGAGGCGAAGCCGAGTGTAATGGAATAATCCAAATTGAACCAAGTGATAGTTCTACTATTCCACAAGCAAATGGCATTCAATATTTGTTTTATATCATGATATCACATTATTCTTTTCCAGCCATAATGATAGTATTATGAAATCAAGCCTATCATGACATAATAATATCTATGAAGAATTCCAGGATGCTATGTGGGTTAGATTTGGTGAACAAACATTGTAATTGCACATTGCATACAATGCGTCTACAAGATACATGTATGCAAATCATGCATTTAAAATAATATACTAGGTGTTCGTAGATAATGTCTGTCCAGTGGCATAACTGATTTGGAATCTTAAATTTGCCAGAAACCAAAATAAGAATGCCACACCGGTAGAAATATCCAATGCTAACTTACTGGAGGATTTAATTATATAAGACTTGAGACTATGATCAATATAACATACAATGAAATGTACCCCATCCTACTTACCAGAGTGTATAACCGAAGTTCCTTCCTGATATCTTGCATATCTGCACCCTTGTCGTTCTCTTTCTTCAATATCTTTGTCGCCCTCATCGTCGATCTGATTCCAATGACTGTATGTGTAAATAATCCTGCATTCAATACAAGAACTATTGCCACAGGAACACCAAATGCCACTAGCAATGGATAGCCACTACGTATCCAACACGACGTTTTGAGATTGTACACATTTGCCAATGATCCATCTACAGATACATAGAAATGAACTACAGCCGTTGCTGCAACCAATATTAAAGGGAAACCCCAGCCATAGAGAGAATAATATAGAAATATCGAAGAACCACTGTTAGTTTTCATCTTTGAACCTTTTCCAAATGTGCGACCAAGATCAAAGGCTAGAATGTTTGCCCAAGAAAACACGGCAAGCCAGAACAAGTGCATAATGAGAGCGATGCTCAAACACGCAGCGTATATCTTAGTTTGACCAGCACCGAATATAAGTAAACCTTGGGCAAGAAACAGAGATAGTGAGAGATTCATGATAGTCTTTCCAGGGATGTTTCTCAGTTCGGCAAAAGACAAGTATGTGATGATAACTATCCCTAGAAGAGTGAGAGAAACAGCACAACCGATGATCGTGGCAATATTCTGTCCATTCTGGTTATCATGTAGGGGTGGGTCTACGTGGGGCTCAGAGATCATCAAGCATACTTGTATCTGACCGTCTTGTGAAACCACTATTTCATTAGGTGGTACAATGCGTCCAGCAGGTAGAAACACTAGAGATGCGTTGCCATAATCGAATCTCCACTTGTACTCCTCTTCACGTAAAGTAACAAGGGGACACAAAGGCATACTCTCACAGATAACTACCCGATCTGAACGGCTCCAGTTTCCCTCTCTATCTTGCCAAGAATCATAGTACAAAGACCCGCCAGTGAATACTGCCTCTTGTGCTAGACTATTAGACTCATACGACGAATGATTATCGAAGCGGTCATAATATAGATGAATGTACTTTGTGTTGTTAATCTGACGTCGGACAAAACTGCGCATTCCGTAAGAAACTGGCCGAAGTCCTGCGGATGCATTACAAAGATGGTCATCGCTAGGGAAGTTTGCGGTCTTTACTTTGCTGATTAAAACATCTTCGAGTTGACCTGACAACCCATATGTGAATCCCGGTTGACAACTTGGCATTTCTTCTAATATCCCATACGTCATGCTATCCAGCCAGTCTTCGATATGATTATATTGAGTGTGGTTTGAATCAAGACCTTCTAGAGTTACAGAATAACCGATGGAATGGTTTTGTAAACATTCTTCCTCGGGTTCCATACCAACTTGTTTGACCCACAAACCTCTCTCCCGAACCACATGATCATTATGCTCATCCCAAGACCGATTATATTTCTCAATATTATAGTAGTAAACTACGTCCATCTTGTTCCAAAATTGAGATACAAGTTCAACGATTACCCCGTCGGTAAAGTTGTCATTCTGAACAGCCAAATCTATAACTATTGTACGATATCGCGGATCTATATCACCTAAAGATCTCTCCGCAAAATAAGTACCTTGTTTATCAAATGCGCAGTCACCCCAAGTAGTTAAAATACCACCCGGCGGACACGTTGCACGCTGACAAAAACCGTCATATGCATTTAATACATGCCCAGATGGACAATCGGGTGGCTTTTCCCCGTAGTATTTCGATTGCTGTAACGAGTCACTGTTTGGTGAAAAATCAAATAAGACAGTTAGGGGAGTGTTGCCGACTCCGGGACCACCCGTGATGGGATCGCCCCCTACAATTGGAGGCAAGCCTATCGGCTTGCTATTGCAATCCATCGAATCCATGGCGAGATTCGTACTAACATTATGACATCTAGCGCAATGGATGTTTTTAAATATTTTATTCTCGGCATACGACGGTGTGCCAAGGTCAATTTCTATAATAGCCATGTAGATCTGACAAGCTTTCAATAACTGCGGATCATCAATAGGACAATTGTACACTACATCTGGATTACATTGTCGCAGCGCAGGGTTGACGTCGTGATAGAATTCCGAAGCCCAGCAGTTTCTTCCCAGCATGCAATCGGTAAGATCGAATGTATTATTCAGCACATCCGGTGTTGCGAAATCACACATCCACGAGCAGGTTAGTCCAAAAAAAGGTTCCAGACGGTAATTTACACCGGTCTGATCGTACACGTCGATTCCCGCGCACTTTGCGCAGAAGACATTCTTGTAATGTTTCCCGTCTGGACCATACCACGGTAACCCGTGTAAGGTGTCAGTATCCTTACTGGTGCAATGATCTTGGAGATCTGCTGTTGAATTTTCAGGACACCTACACAGAGAATATTAATTCATCAAAAGTGTTGTCTAATTTGACAAATTAAACATTTGTCATGGAAGTTCTGTCAGTTAAGAAATATTTTGTAATGCTAAACAATTATTTTTTAATGATAAATGACCAATTAGTAGTATTTTAAATTAAGTTTCAACATAGCAAATATTGTCACGACTCGTAAATATTTGACTTTCAATGACAAATTAAATGACAAATTAAAATAATTATTTGTAATCAATAATTATGAATGGCAAATTAAATGGCAATTGAATTAATTTAAAATCTTAATTGTTCATTCCATTGATAATTAGTCATTTAATTTGTCATTAAAAGTGATATATTTTTCAGTCAAGGAAATGTTTGTTATAATGAAAATTAATTAGAAACACTCTAAATGGTTCTTTTACTTAGCATCACAGATAAATGTGCACCATTACAGAATATTTATTGAATAACAAACCTTCCATTTCTTATGGTTTTTAAGTTTTTAATCTGTCAAATAAGACCAAATATTTTACGAATTAGTATTCTCTGTGTATATATGAATAACAAAAAGATTCACTGGTAAGTAAGTATTCGTCTTAACCACAACATTGATAGCAAGACTCTGACGAGATGCTTAGATGCCATAAAAAATGTAATTATACGATTTTGGGAAACATCTCTGAATAAGTTCATCTGGTTTGTAATTAAACAGCTGTGATTTGATTTCGTTGTGGAAAAATCAAATAAATAGCGAATAGTTTACTCACATGTATACTTAAATTTCACTGATAAATAAGCCACTTCTTCAGACTGGTAACTCTGTTTAGTGGCAACAGGAAATAGGGCTTTCCAGATTAAAGAAGGGATACACTTAATTCCGGGTTCAAATCCTGTGCTAGTAACATTTTGTTTACTTACCTAGAAATCAAATAGTAAGACTTTGAGGGCATTAAGCTGGGAGTGATGCAATCATACCCGGGTTCAAACCCCGTGGTCGTGTTACGGTTATATACCAGGTTCATTTGTTCGAATGATGTAACGATGTCTAGGGTTTCTATTAAATTGAGGTAATTTGACCAAGAAATGTTTTGAAAACTCTCGTTGATGAAACTACTGCTTGGTTGAATAGATGAATTCTGGGAATTGCAGTTTGAGAACATTTCGTAGTCATAGCAACAGTCTCCATAGTTAATGCACTTGGCATCGCATCTGCATTTTTGGTCGATGGCGAATGTCTTTTCTTCGCATCGATCCTGGCAAGAGTGACTGGCTTCCTTCGAGCCGCTGATACATAATGTTATGTTATCAATGCCTCCAAATTCGGAAAGGATCACGGCGTCCACTGAAGGGTTGTCTGATAGGGATTAAAAGACAATAGACATGGTAAGAATAGAAATAGGGAATCAGCGGATAACGCGTAAGATGAATACCATGATAATGATATGATAACGTTAATAGGACGTTATGTATACATCAGCGAGTATTTCATGGATCTAAGGGAATCAGACACAGATACGTGACGAATTAGAGGGATGCTGGTGTGGGAGGGGGGGGGGGGGGGGCACCTTCGATTCGTCGCAATTTTTTGTTTATCGCGTCCTTGTTTCTAACAGTTTTGTTTGCATTTGCCACACGCTTAACAACCAAATAAAATAAACATAAAGAGATTTAATAATAATAATAAAGAACAGCCATCCATAATTTTGAATAACAACCGGGTAGTACAGGCTTATTGGTTTAGTGCATAGAATAACTTGTTGATAACACTTCTTAAAGAAAATTGTGTTGGGTTTTGGTTGATTTTCGACCGATTTGTACTTTATATTATGAGACGATGTTGTTTGGGGGTGGAGCTTAATTAGTTCCTTGAGCCATAAACCGTTGTATTAGAGATTCTAAAACGGTGAGTAACTAAGACAAAGCATCGGGAATCGAACATTAAACAGTCGGTATGACTAACAAAAGACGAAATTGAACATACTGTATTGTAAAAAAATATACTTATATTCAAACCTACCGTCGTCTGGTTGATATGGAGGCTTTGTATTTCCGTCATAGTAAAATGGTTCAGTAACGTCTCCGTATTCGTATTCACCATACCATGGCGGGAACCATCCATACTGAGAGTTAATGACAGGTAACAAGAATACTCCTAAGATGGGCATTAACTTGTAGATAATATTACAGGAGGTCATGTTAACTTATCGCAGAACTCGAGAATTCAGTAATACAATAATCGAAAAGCTGGAGTCGTATAGTATGACTAGTCTAGTTGACTTCTCGACGACATTTAGCGTAAAAATATGTAACACTGCAGAATATCAACGTGGCAAACATTGTTAGGTGGGTTTGGGTGGAGAATAATTGAATTTAAAGTTCTCACGTGATTACGTTTTCATCGACTGTAGGTTTAAATGCATGGGATGGTACATCGTGTTTGGTTGAGCTCATCAGAAGAGTGATATGTGTTGAAGATGTTGCAATCCCCACTGGAAGTTAAGTCGTGACTCACTTTTTCTTTTTACGGAATCCACGGATTACAATTTTGATAGATGATAAATCGAGAGCGTAACTGCTTTAAACCTTCATTTTGCTGAATGGAATAGGGTCGTAAGTGCATTTTGTTATTACAATGAGGTGTACATAGGGAACATCATACATTTGACAGTAAATGAAGTCGGAGTTGTCGCCCATCATTCAAAATCATGCACTTAATTTGAAAAAGTTCTAGAAAATGAATAATCAACCAATTTCAATGTCGTAAGTGCAAGCCGTATTTTGTACTTAATAGAAGGTCGTACGTGCCGTTTTTACGGCACGTATAGTCACGACCTTTAGTACCGCGGCGGCATATTTGTTTAAGAGTTCTTCCATAACCAAACTTTGTAAACATATATACAGTGCTATAAAAGGTGATTAACCAGATAAATATACTCATAACTCAAGAACTCCTACGTCAAAATATCAACTCGTAAATTGAAAAGAATTTTTTAAGTTTAAAATATTGCACGTGAAGCTAAGATGGACTGAATGTTAAGATATTTGGCGTAGCAGATTATGCAGATTATTTATTAATTAGCTGATAGGGACAACTCGCCAGTCGATAGCAATACACCTATCAGTTGTAAGACGCACTATACGACCCATGGGAATGGTGCGATAATTTACCGAGGTGCGTCAACAAAGTGACGGACCTTTGTCATACAATGTACGCACCCTCAGTCAATTGTGTGACTCACCATTGGTTGATTTTGACGGACCATATGACGCACCTCCGTTGGCGATTATTTTGTCCGTACATGATCCTACTGAACGGGCCTGTTCTCCTACCTCTGATGTGGTTACTTGTATGCGCTTGCGTGGTATAATAGCGCAATGCTGATCTCTATATCATAGTGACAGTACTCTCTACTGTCGGTTCCTTTTTTTCCGCTTGCCAAACTCTTGCACACTTGCACGGCGATCGAGTGATTGCAGGCATTTTAGAACATGCGGTATATCGGAAAAGTGTTGTTCGTAAACTAAAGCCTGGTTGGTGGATAGTATGGCATATATTTAAATTATAAAGTTCGTATTTTGTTGTTTGTAAAAATGATTTACACTGTGACGCATCCATGTAAAGTGACGGACATTGACGCACCCTTCGTCAATTACGGACCAAAGGCTGCCACTGATGTACCCTCCGTCAATAATGTGGTTGTAAACGACGCACCCGACCCATGACGCATCTCTCCCGGGGTTCGTAGAGTGCGTTTTACAACTAATAGGTGTATAAGATGATGATTAAGGATGCTTCAATTGATCAATGCGCCCATGCTCAATATTCCTGTCTCACTATCCAATGTGTTTAAAACCCAAGAGTGAAAAATATAAAAGAGCACTTTGTATCATTCTTAACGTGGTAGCGTTCTCAATTGTTAACGGATCTTCGCGAACAATATCTCAAACTGAAGGGGAGAAATTATCCCATCATTTTATAATCAAATCATTTTCAGTTGGTACTTCATTTTATTTAGTTATGGGCGTATTGTTAACATGGTAAGTTACCGTTGTGAGCCATGTATACTGAATTTCGTAGCAGAAAACGATTTTTTTTATATCTTACTCAGTAAATTACATAAAATAACTACGTGCACGACACAACCTCATAATTGTCATTTTCTATTACATTAGATCATACATATTGTTTGTTTAATGCAAGTTTTTGTATGGTACCATCACTCTCACTTTCATCAATATAAACTATTGAAGATATAATAATGTTAAATTATATTTATATTTCTTTTACCCCTTACATTTGCAAACGTTTTAAAAATGGCAAACGAATTAACTACTATTTTACTTGCAATTTTTAATACATTTTCACTGATACGTGCTACAAACCAAATGTTCTAAAATAGTTTAACATATCTGTGTTGAATTGTACACAAAAGGTATGGGATGCCATTAAGTTTGTGTGGTGTGAAAGTTTTTATTCTCTATCAGGTCTCCATAACTTTCTACACAATGCGTTACAATTATGTCATTGTACATGTAGTTTCAGAGTTTATTAAACATAGAGAGAATATTATTTCGTCACTGGTTTTATTTGACAAATTAAACATTTGTCATGGAAGGTAAGTCAGTTAAGAAATATTTTTTTAATACTAAACAATTATTTTGGTTTAATGATAAATGACCAATTAGCAGTATTTATAATTAATTTTCATCATAGTTTTGGAACCGGCAATAATCGGCAATAAACCCGATAGAAACAGAAAAGCGATTATTAGCGGTTTGCGCCGTGAACCGTGTCACACTGGGTTATACACATTATTGTGAAGCAATCTTTTTTAGGTGCGGTGGTATTGTTTGGTATTACAAAAGGTCAAATGTCGTGGCCCATCGACTAGGATCGATAAACTTAGCGGTAACATTTCGCGAGTAGAAACAGAGGGGACTAAAAACTGACCGATTGAAACTTAGCGTTAGCGTTTACTTTGGCAGTCCAGCAGAAACACGCTCATACAGTTGCGAGCGAGACAGACACAGCACACGTTTTCTACACAAATTCGATAGAGACAATGATCCATGCTTGTCACTGTCTCTGATTAAAGGATGTGTAGAAGTCTAGTCAATAAGTATCACGCGCAAATAAACAAATGTTCATGAACTAGAGAGAAAAAGTGTCCGTTGATCAAATATGTTATTTAGTATAATTAGAGGGTGTTTTTAATCAACCATTAACGTATTTCACGAAAGTTAGTAAGCCACTTGTACTTTTAAACTCGTCGTGCCCGGGTCGTGCGCCCTGACTTGGCACACACACGTGTATGTACAAAACGTGCCCACGTAGGCATTTTTTCCCACTTATAAGGTTTTAATATTTTCTTTCTATTTTTTCCCACTTGCATTTACTAATGTCTTGAGAATATGAATTCACTACTATTAACTTTACAATTTGTTTGATATATATGCCATCATAATGTATATAAGGCAACAAATGTCTAAATAATTGAAAATGAAATTCGTTAAATTGCATATACCATTAGGCGTGTTGTTTGCAAATAAATAACGTTCTCTTTTGATACTTTTCATATGGTATCCGTAACCTTGAAAAAATACGTAACAATTATTAAGTTAAGTTTACGGGTTAGGGTATAATGGGTGAGAGTATAATAGTAAGTTTTACGCAAGAAATGTATATATAATTTAATGGACTAGAGAGAAAACATTTCCGTTGATTATTTAAGAGAAATGATAGGTGGGGTGTGTTTATTCACTGCTGTACCTCATTAAGGTGAAAGTTACGCTCTCACACATACATACGTCATGATATATCACGCTGGTTCCTGCGATTATTACGCAATAGAAACACGTATGTAGCCAATATAACACGGTGGCAAGTAGTTTATCCTACTGAGGACAAGATGAATGCAGCCGGTATACATGTACATGTCTGTCATACTATCATTTTTTTTGAATTATAGACCAAAAGGTGCTAAAAAACGTGATTGTTTTATCTCCAAAATCGTAAAAATCACAATTTTTGGTAAAAAATCACATTTTTTGGCACTTTTTGGTCGATAATGCAAAAAGAATTAAAGATTTTCAACAACCAAAAAAGATTCCTAGGGAATTATATGAGGAATATAATAAAACTAGTATGACAAAATTTGACAAAATATATTTTGAGTTATCTTTTCCAAACCTAAATTGGGTCAAAAAATGTGTTTTTTAATAATTTTCTCCAAAATGGTCAATTTCATGATCATGGTTGGATTCATTGAACCCTTTTCTGCAAAAAAATGTACTTTTATACTTTTATATAGATTAAATGAATAATGAAGAAGTTACGGCAGTTTTACGGAGGCTGTACCTAAAGGTGCACAGCCCCCTTAAGATGGTCAATTTTCGATACACTGCACGATTTAAGGACGTACTGAAATGTTTTTTTTCCAAACACAACACAAAACACAACAAATAATATAAAACAAAAGAAATACATCGAAAATAATATAAAACAAAAGAAATGGATCGAAAATAATATAAAACATAAGAACTGGATTTTGTTCGGGTACATTATTTCACTACACAACACAAAACACGACAAATAATATAAAACAAAAGAAATAGCTCGAAAATAATATAAAACATAAGACCTGGATTATTTTCGGGTACATTATTTCAAATCAAAACACAAAACACAACAAATAATATGAAACAAAAGAAATGGATCGAAAATAATATAAAACATAAGAAGTGGATTTTTTCGGGTACATTATTTCCAATCACAATTCAAAACACAACAAATAATATAAAACATAAGAAATAGATCGAAAATAATATGAAACATAAGAGCTGGATTCTGTCGGGTACATTTTTTGCGAACACAACACAAAACACAACAAATAATAGAAAACAAAAGAAATGGATCGAAAATAATATAAAACATAAGAACTGGATTTTTTCGGGTACATTTTGTCCGAACACAACACAAAACACAACTAATATAGAAAACAAAAGAAATGGATCGAAAATAATATAATACATAAGAACTGGATTTTTTCGGGTACATTATTTCCAATCACAACACAACACAAAACAAATAATATAAAACAAAAGAAATAGGTCGAAAATAATATAAAATATAAGAACTGGATTTTTTGGGGTACATTATTTCAAAACACAACACAAAACACAACAAATGATATAAAACATAAGAATTAGATTAAAAATAATATAAAACATAAGAGCTGGATTTTTTCGGGTATATTTTTTCCGAACACAACATAAAACACAACAAATAATAGAAAACAAAAGAAATGGACCGAAAATAATATAAAACATAAGAATTGGATTTTTTAGGGTACATTTTTTCCGAACACATCACAAAACACAACAAATAATATAAAACAAAAGAAATAGATCGAAAATAATATAAAACATAAGAAGTGGATTTGTTCGGGTACATTATTTCTAATCACACCACAAAACACAACAAATAATATAAAACAAAAGAAATAGGTCGAAAATAATATAAAATATAAGAACTGGATTTTTTTCAGGTACATTTTTTCCGAACACAACACAAAACACAACAAATAATAGAAAACAAAAGAAACGGATCGAAAATAATATCTCTGTCGATGAGGGCGACATTATGTTGTGTTTCGTGTTGTGTTCCTAAAACAAAGAAATGGATCGAAAATAATATAAAACATAAGAACTGGATTTTTTCGGGTACATTTATTCAAAAACACAACACAAAACACAACAATTGATATAAAACATAAGAAATAGATCGAAAATAATATAAAACATACGAGCTGGATTTTATCGGGTACATTTATTCCGAACACAACACAAAACACAACAAATAATATAAAACAAAAGAAATGGATCGAAAATAATATAAAACATAAGAAGTGGATTTTTCGGGTACATTATTTCCAATCACAACACAAAACACAACAAATAATATAAAACAAAAGAAATAGGTCGAAAATAATATAAAACAAAAGAAATAGATTTTTTTGGGTACATTATTTCCAAACACAACACAAAACACAACAAATATAAGAAATAGATCGAAAATAATATAAAACATAAGAAGTGGATTTTGTGGGGTACATTATTTCCAAACACAACACAAAACACAACAAATAATAGAAAATATAAGAAATAGATCGAAAATAATAGAAAACAAAAGAAATGGATTGATGTCGATGGGGGCGACATTATGTTGTGTTTCGTGTTGTGTTCCTAAACACAACATATTTGTCCGTCCTTATATCGGGCGCTACATGCAATTTTCCATCTCATCAATTGACATACCATTGTGTTTGTCATACACTTAATTTAAATTTGAATTAAGATAGCCAATTTGTTACCTTATCAGTTGAATTACATTTGGTTGTCATACACTTAATTTTACTGATTTTCGCATTATCACCTTTACCTCATATAATTTGTTAATTTACAATATATTGAGCTATCGCGCCCAGGATATGTTATAATGCAGCATTCGGTAAAACAGTGAAGCCTTTTTTTTTAATTCTGTAGATTTTTAAAAAAATATTTTTCAAAATTCATCAACTATATGATCTTGACCATCTATGCTGAAAATATCGTTACAAATAACCTTACGGTTGCAAAATAACAGCTATTTGAACAAAGTCTCTCCCATTTCACTCTGTCCACGGGTACTGATTTCGCGACGTTACATTAAATACTGAATGAAGTAATCTAAGAATTGAAGATCCCGCCAGGTAAAACTAGTGTAACTGTTAACATAAAACTATCTATTCAGGTGTGAAATAAATACGTAATAATAATACCACGAGTGACCCTAATTAGAAATATTGATTTTCATAGATTCGAAGTGCAATTGTCTATAATACTCTATGCCTTAACAGTGACGATGCCATTTAACGTTGTCTTGCTGGTCATTTACCGTAGACTTACCCGTACACGTGGACAAATAGATTTTTGAGAGATTCACTTCAAATAGCTATCATTTTGCCGCCATAGCATTATTAACATTGAGATTTTCAGCATAGTTGGCCAAGATAATATTTTTGAGGAATATGTAAACCAAATGCCACAATTCTGAAAAATATGGCTCTGAAAAACTGTCAACGTTTTATTGAACCACACTGTATTGTAAATAAACTTAGATAAGAGTTCGTCGGAAATAATCCCTGGTGTATATACCATTGAACAATCTGAGGCCCTCTATGTTGTAATAAGCAGAGCCAAAAGGCCAATTATCCAGAATATTTCAATAAACCTACTGGCAATTGTGTAAGTGAGCCATTCCGGGCAATCATCGGCTTATTTTGCTAGGGGACACGAAACCTTAAATGGAACTCCCCTGCTTACCAAAAGCTTATACGAACATTTTTCATTCGCTACATTTGAGCCACTGCTCTCGCCATTTCCGGGCAATCAACCGGACATTTCCGCGCAATCACCGGAAAATCTTGCTGGGGGACACGAGACCTTGAATGAAACTCCCCTGCCTAACAATACTCATACATAAATGGTACGTTAATTATGTTTGAGCCACTGCTCTGGCCATTTCCGGGCAATCAACCAGATAAGCTTGCGATTATTTGTGCCAATGTTATGGCAATTCCATATAACATTAGCACCCTCGTCCCACAAATGTTGGGATGGGTGGGATTTTAAAGCTGACGTCTGATCCGTATGAATCCAAAAACGGAATGACTGATGCTTCGAAATCTGTCAACTAGAAAAGTTGTTAATAATATTGTACAAAACAATGTATACATTGTTGATGGAGTAACTACACAAGCAATGCTTTTGGTAAAGATCCCATAATTTTACTGACAGCGTACAGGGTGAGTCAAAAATTGTACTCAAAGTAATAATCATTAAACATATTTATCATCAGAATATGAAGGCAATCAATGCATGAGGCAATAGTTGCATTTATTCACTATCATCAGCAAAAAGAATAATGACATTTCATGGTACCGTTTATCAGATATGACTATTTTGGTGAAGATACTGCATTTTGAAACCAAACATATTATTGAATATTTTACTCAATAACGCTTGATATTAATAAGCAAATGGATTCGTGCGTGTATGGTACACAATAACTAACTAACAAAAACAAATCAAACATTTTGAGTCCTTTTTTCAAACAATAAATGCGAAATAATGACAAAAAATGTCATCATTACACGAATTTAGCAACAACGACAACACATTTGGCTTTAGTCGGACACAGCTCGGACTAGAGTGTGGACCGTTTTCAATAATGACATTCAATGGATCTTATCAGAGAAAATATCGCAAATCTTGTTCGGTTTATAAAATGTTGACTTTTACGCAAATAAACATAAAATATGTTTACCACAACCAATTTGAACCAACGAAAAATTCTTTAGAAAGCTAATGAGATAACCCATCTGTTTCTAAAACATATCTGTGAAATTTCAGCACAGATTTTAAGATATTAAATTCCAAAGTTGAGTACACTTGTTTTTACTCACCCTGTAGGTGGTGTGGGCAAGCTCTTCATCCGGAAGTCCACGAAAAAAGGAATTCTCACAATAGAAACATATTATAGTTAAAGTAATAAATGAAGGTCTGCAGTAGTGTCCGAATTAAGGGGAAAGACCTGGTTGTCCAGCGGACAACCAGGCAGGAAATTCTGGTTGTCTGCCACAAGTTTTGGTTGTCCGTATTGTAATATTTGGTTTAATGGTTTAACTTAATTAACTTAACTTAACAAAAGTTGCCTCACCGTGTTTGCAAATTGCAATGCCTAGACGGTATAAGATACAGACATGCGATTTATTACATGCGCATTGTATTACTGACGATACCGACTATGTCTACCGTGTACAAGGTATGAATATGAATAAAGGTCCAAATTAGATTATGGAAGTACAATAAATGTAGATGATTAGATAGATATTGGCCGAGTTTTCCGTCTGAATCTTGAATTTTATTGGGTTTATTTAACTGGTTGATTTGGTTTCATTCACAGTTTTGTTAAAAGTGCATTTTGGTAGTCCGTGGCTCATTTTAGTTGTCTCGGACCACCGGACAACCACCTAATTCGAATGCTGGTCTACAGTATTTATCAGTTTTAACATAATCTAGTTTCCTTCTATTAATATTGAAATCGTTTATAACCTTGACGTAGCGTCGGTAAACCGAGAACCTCTCTCTGTATGATCATTTTTAAAAACCTGATCACAGCAATATTTGGTCGATGCTGTGATACAGGCATTACGATACCGTTGATTCGTTACGATGTACACCAATGGATTAATAGATGCATTTACACCAATAGAAATGGAGACACAATGAGACCAGACAACGAGAGACCGTTCTGACAACGTAACTATACTTTGGACATTTAGCACAGCAATTATTTGATTGACAAATTGTACGGAACAGCACAAAAAGAAGATCATCCCATTAGCATTGACCATAACAGCAACTTGACGAAGTTGATTTTCAAATCCACTCGAAAGGCTTAATTGTCTGTTTTGTATTCGAATATTCAATGTCCGACTATCTTGATGTACATATAACAGTTGCATATTACTACAAGTAGCCAGAATAAAGCGAATAGCAATTGATAAGTAATGTTAAGAATTCGTGATCGATCCGTTGTCCACAAAAGGGTAAACATATGTTTTGGAAAATCAACATGCTGTTTGTCTTCCGGCCATATAATACAATACATGTTTTCTTTAAAATCCACGTAACCCGGTATCAATAAACATATATAACCCGCACTTGATAGTAGCACTATAACGATCAATCTAATTGTCCGCGTCGTTCCCTTTAAAAGATGATGCTTGATCGGGTAGCATATTGCTAAGAATCTCTCCACAGATATAAGCGTTACAAAAGCAATCGATGAAAAACATCCGAATGCAAATATCATGCTTATTGCGATTTCAGGAATACCGATCTGATGTCGTACTCTAGGACTGATAATATAACCTCTCACGTTTAAAACTCCAGTGCATATCAGGTTGGTTACATCCGCACATGCTAAACTCACAAGATAAAAGTAAGTAGTTGTATGAAGTGAAGACGTTCTTATCACCGTCCATATGAACGAACCAGAGTAGGCCATATTACGTAATGCACAAGCCATTCCATCGGGAGGTATACCAGCCATATTGGTAGGACTGTTGCATTGCTAAAATCTAACGTGTTATTCATAGTACACGGTGCATCCATATCGAAAGTAGTGTTCTTTGTTTCCACGAAATAAGATCACCACAAAGATAACGTTGCATTATACCTACAGATTAAGACGAATCGTAAACTGCATATATCCAAAGGCGAGATGTGATGCGAGATCCGAGGTTAAAATACGAGATCCACAGACGATCCGACGCGACCAAATGCTAGGACACCGAATTGAGGACGAAAGCCAGATGAGAAATACGAGATACAACGGCTAGATACGAAATTTAGGAACGAGATCTGAGATGGCGCGATCCAAAGACGAGATAACAAAATCCGAAGACGATTAGATACGAGATCGAAAATAGAGGGGAGATAATATGAATGAGGCTTCGTACAATACAAAATGTGCTTATCATCGTTTGTAGCACTCGCCTATCCCTATTCAATCCGATAATGGTTGACGTTGTTAAGACTTTGACAAAATAGCCAGTGTGCCTCGATATACATTTAACAACGACGTTAATTGAAATCACGAGTTAGCACATATTTATTGCTATTCTTTTGTTCATTATTTCAATTCTATTAGTTTTGATTTTCAAGAGGGTCGTTGTAGCAATATCCTGTCTTTGCATATATTGCCGAACAATAAATACGTTTTTTATATTTGATATATGAAAATAAATGTACGCCATTTTTGACACTTGACTTCGAAAGACGAGATAACAAGATCAGAAGTCGAGATACGAGATCGAAAAACGAGGGCGAGATAGTACGAATAAGGCTTCGTACAATACAAAATGTGCTTATTATTATCGTTGGTAGCACTCGCCTTTCCCTATTCAATCCGACAATGGTTGACTTTGTTAAGACTTTGACAAAACAGCGAGTGTGCCTCGAAACCAAATTGCACAATATAATTATATTTAGCAACAACGTTAATTGAAATCACGAGTTAGCACATATTTATTGCTATTCTTCTGATCAATATTTCAATTCTATTAGTTTTGATTTTCAAGAGGGTCGTTGTAGCAATATCCTGTCTTTGCTTATATTGCCGAACAATAAAGACGTTTTTAATATTTGTAATGCTCTAAAAAATGGTAGGCTTTAGTAATCGTAGGGAAACTAAAACATAATTACTTTCTACTAATCTGTCACCTTTCATAGATATTAGTACAATTTCAGAAAGATTTTCCGACTTAAGGGGTGGGAGGGGTCATTTTATTCAATATGAGTGCGTCCTTTAATAAGATTTGGACCATATTAAAAATAAGATAAGTGTCACAAATCTGTCTTGAATAGCATGGGCCTGAACCCAGGGCCTGAACGCTCCAAAGTATTAAGTCATTCTTTACTAATGCCAAATGTCAAATGCCACCCCTTTTATTCCCATAAATATTGATTTCCTGTTGAAGAACACAAAGCTGTAAGCGTATCTAAGAGCGTGTTTCTGTTGGGGCACTGCAAAAAGATTATTGCCGTTTATTGCCGATTATTGCCGGTTTTTGCCTGCTTCTGCTCGGCAAACTTAGCGTTTATTCGCGGTTTCTTCCCCAGCAGAAACACACTCTATGATACCTTTTTACCAAAGGTAGACAACAATGGCAAGCTAAAACGGTCTTTAATACAGTATATGGTCGAATCCAACGAAAAGTGTCCACGGCTAGATTTTTAGGGTCCAGTTTCAAAATGCTTCGATCTCTTATTCTTATTCCTTTTCCCCACTCAAAGTCAACATATCGTCAGCCTGCTTCGATAATTGCCTAACTCATTTTTTCTAGTTCTTAGAAAACAACAAAAGTATGAAACCTGTTACCTGTGTACCTGTTACTCATTTTGCATTATTGATGGATGGATATTCATTATGTGGAATGCGCTTGTATTGTTGATGTTAGGCTTGTATTGTTGATGTGACTTGGATTAGTGCATCCATGCACGCCAATTGAGGATTGGCGTGAATGGATGTACTAATCCAAGTCATCAGATGAACACAGCCATACAATAATTTGATTAATTCCATGGATTTGTCAATGCAAATTCAATAATGCAAAATGAGTAACATGTTGGAGTGGTCTGGTGGCCCTTTTAAAACAAAGCTCTTCATTTATCAACACTTTTGATTGGTCAATGACTTAGGTATTATAACAGCATGTGCATAATGTAATGAAGTCATGATTTATGCAAAAAACTCAATTTTGCTGAAAAGTGAGTTAGGCAATTATCGAAGCAGGCTGACGATATCAAGCTTGTATGGAAAAAAGTGCCATCACCAATCTCTCCAATTGACCAAGTGGCGGAATGATGAAGTTGAAGGTACACTTCTCAATGTTACCTACCAATACAAGTACCATATTTTGATTAAGTGATGATTATTCCACCTATTTACATATTTCATTCAAATTGGTGATTGTATTGTAATTAGAAGATGCTAATGCTGATAGAAAGTGTTCATATTTGTCCAGGTGCTCATTTTTTGTTGATATTTTAGATTCACACAGTTAGGTAACATTTGCAGGCTCTCAATACTTTGAAACATGAGGTTGAGTCACTTTGTGTACTTTCACCAAGATGATTTTAATGAACATTTGTTTTCATGTACCTCAAAGAGGGGGAATGACCTTTTCTGTTAAATTTCGAATTTCGAGCATGCGCCCGAAACCTAAGTACATAGAGGAATGTGGAAATTTGGTATTCGAAGGTTACGTAGGTAAGAGAAGTAAAACTGTAATACATTAATGTTCTACTTAATTTATGTTACATTTTGGGTTGAAATATTTATGTAGGGCTGTTAACAAAAATTTTTTTTTTTAAATAAACATGTTAAAACATGTTTAAATCCTAATATTATGAACATATTCCCAACAGTTTACTTTAAATAGATACTAGAATAATAATTCAATGTTGAACACAATATACAATATCTAACTGTCAGTTGTAATTTTGAAAAGGTTTATTAAGAACAATATATCAGGCAACATTTTTAAGCATTCCTATAAGAGAAAAACATGTTAAGACTTAAAACAGGGTAGCTTACATTGCAATAATCAAAGTATTTGTAGGTAACACATTGTTCTCAACTTCAACTTCGTTTACTAAGAACAGTTGGATTCGTTGATTTGACATAGGTTTAAGGGCAAAATTGTACTCGACGTAGTTTTTTATGCCCTGAATCGCGTGTGAGGGGAATGTCGTATCTTGATTGACTTTATAAGTAGATTTAAGAATGTGCACTCAGCGCTGCTTTTACAAAACAATCAGAATTGCGTAATATTCAACATTTGAATAAAACAGCAAGATTAACCAATTAAACATTAAAATAATATAAAACCATGTTCCTATTTCTAAGATATAAAAGAAACACCCTAAGCATCAATAACCTCACTAGTGATAGACCTATACTGTTATTATTCTTGATGTTAAAGGCATATTGAATAGAATAAACCTTTTACACATGATACTTATGGCAGAAAATGTTTTATTATGCTAACGTATCTGATAATCAACATTTATAAGGGTCTTTCTTGCTTGACTTTCAATTATTAAGAATGTGCATTTAACTTCTACAAAACAGTCAGAAGTGTGTAATATTTAACATCTGATTTAGGGCAAGATGATGACAACATACATATCGTACTGGGTTAAAATTTCGAAAAGTTATAGTTAAACAATCAATTAACTCGCTAGTAATACTAATATTATTACTGATCTAATTTGGTAAAAAGCATGTTCATCAATAAAACTAAACATGATAAAAACTTAAGCATATATACACATTTTAATTAAGAAACATCTGATCATTCAGCCTCGTGATCATTCAGCCTTGTAATCTCTACTTAACAAGTTTAGTGGTTTTTTATGTATTCTGGGTGTAGTTAGTTATTTAGGTCTCTCATGTCGCGAGGATGAATATCTAATAGAACATAATTACTCTTTGTTTATTATATAGGACATTCTAGAATGTTAAGCAAACAGTTTAATTTGCCTGTAATTCATAGTCTTGAATGTCAGGTTATTTGTTTTAAGCAATAAAACAACCGGTTGCCTTCCTCAATTTGTTCTAAATAAAGGAGGCAAGTGAGGTCTTCTGGAAGTTATCATTTTGAATAGCTGTTTTAAAAACGAAAGCCAGATCGCTTTTTGATTCATTTAATATATACTTTGAAATAATTTCATATCAGACCTTATATATATATATATATATATAAGTTTAATATGAGCCGAACATGTTCAAAGTCTAGAACATTCAAATATTTTGCCTTTCAGTCCACAACGGAATAAAGCACATACAACTTTCAGTAAGAAATTAAGATATAATTTCCTAGTCTGGAATTTGTATCATTCTAAATGTCGTACATAGTCAGTCTTTATCGAGTTTCAATCGGAGGCAGACTCCGTTTGACATAGAATCACCAATATGATATATTTTGTCAGATGTAGACAAAATAGGAATTTTATGTTTAGAAATTCAATGTTGTTTGATTTAACAACACTAATCTAATAAGTTTTGCCATGACAGAGATATTGTCGGGCATGTGCCTTTAATTATGATTAAAAAAATAAATCAACCACTGCTTAGTTCTATTACACTAAGAAATAAATGTCGGAAGCATTATTCATGAGCAATTTTTGTATTTAAGACTGAAATCAGTATAGGCCTACCCTCGATTCCCTACCACCTTTTAAGGTTTTACTAAATTTCTTGTTCACTTAAAATACGTTTCGGTGACATTACACAACCTGCCAGAGCAAAAATGAAGCCATTTTATATTTGTTACACATGAATTCCATTTACAATAATGGCCAATATTAAGTATCTCAGTAGTCACTGCTCTGCAATTCCTGTGGAAATTGGTTAACTACGCATGCATCATATCGACAAGCTGGTTTAAAACAATATTACGCACCAAACAATATTATTCCAGTCTTATACATTCCTACTTAATATTTACATAATATTAGGTGAGAATGAAAGCGACAAACAATGCAGGAATTGTACCATGCCCATTAACTAATATATAAGTTACCTACGAATACAAAATGGAATATGAAAATATTGATTATGAAACCGAAATTTCATGAATGTTATGTCGAAATGTATCCATTTTAAGACGATCAACGTGTAATCTATGGATATAAATATCATTCATTCACTCTAACACCAACAAAAAATATGTTCTCTGCAAAAACAGTGTGATTACACCATGCATCTTATTTGAATCAACACCTTCCATTTTCGTTTAATAAGGAATATTATTTTTTTACACCTCCAAATATAAATATAATATCATAACCAGTCAGATTGTATAATTGCGTACTGCTTTTATGTAAAATAAAATAAAATAAGTTAGGGCCAATATGCACTGTGTATATTATTGAATGTTGCCTACATATACATGTTACCTCCGAATACAACATAAAGTCATGCACGAGATGCTGTTACTGAATATTTATAAACATTAATCACCCCCCTTTGCGATTTAAATCAACTGTCAGATGATGTCTTTGCGTGAATAGCATACAAAACTACACTATATAGGAGTAATAAGATTGAGAAAGAGGGAGGCTTTAAGACAACAACATATTATTGATGCACTTGATGCAAAACGTCTCCGTTGCTTGCCGAACGCAGCGCACATTTCTACTTTATTCCAGTCGCTACAAGTATGTAACAACAGAAGGAAGTACCACGGTATCGTTATTTGTATTTGAAGGTAACAGTTCATATTTCAAATTTGCCTACGAATACAGCCTTTTATTGCTAATATTTCAAAAAAATGTTGCCTTCAAAATGATAAAACTTGTCGCACATGTACATTGTATCATACTTCGCTTATTCTATAGATATCATTCACTAATCTGTGTTTATTTTAAATTGGCAGTGTTTTAAATAGGTATTCGGAGGTAATGCATTTTTTTACCAAACCGATTGTTTCCGCTTTTAAAATTTCTAACAGCTTTATCAAAAAATCGGCCTAATCAACCTAAAAACCATGAAATATTACAAATAATTGCACATTATACAAGGAGGGAAAACATAACAATTGGTGCTCCACGTCTCTCCTTGCATACTTGAAGACAGGAAAAGAGATGTCTACACGTCACGAACCAGGATCGCAGATACAAAAAGAGACGTAGGCTACATAAAAGAACATCATGATATATCAAAACAACATTTCATGAAAACAAGCAAAGGTATTTTAATTGCACCAATCAAATAGGTAGTCTAATTAATGTACATGTACAAGCAACAAGGAGATAAAAAACTCATTTCTTAAAAACTACATGAGATAAAATATTTGTGAATAAATAATGCGACAAAACAAAACAATTTAACTCAGGAGATGAGAGGTTGCAAGCACGTACACTCTCAACGTGGAGCTACAGCATCCCGTTATATTATAAAAATGTAATAAAAACCACAAATGTACACAGTAACAGAGATGAAAAATGACCGGCATGAAGATAAGAGGAGAGGAGAGGTTATCAATACAATGGGCAGGGTAACACAGAAATACATTGTTAAAACGGAAGATGTTATGTGACCGGCACAATATAGTAAATGCGCAGTGAGAGCCCTGGAGAGGAGAGATTATTAGCACTTCACTCACAGCAAGAAAGCCGGTTTTTTGCTCCCGAGATTTCAAACAATGGGCACGGTTAAAAGCAATAATGGAGGAATAACAACAGAATAATATTGAATAACACGGGCAGCAAATTAAGGTGTGTCGAAATGCAACGTGAAGAGATGTGTCTTGAGTTTGGATTTGAAGACGTCTACAGTTGGTAAAAGGCGCAGGGTAACAGGAATGTCATTCCAAAGATGGGCAGCCGCGTAGAAGAAAGAGCGAGCACCAAAGGTTTTTTTAGATGGCATTACCTGCTTCAAGATAAGTAGAGGCGGATCTTAATGCTCTATATGGTATATAGACTTGGATCATGTCAGTGATATACGTCGGCGAAAATCCATTTAGAGCTTTAAAAACTAGAAGCAAGATCGTATACGCTAATATCTGCCGTATCGGTAGCAAATGTAGCGTATGCAACACTAGTGTTATGTGCGCGTGTCGAGGCGTGCGAGCAACCAGACGAGCAGCGATGTTCTGAACACGTTGGAATCTGTTGATCTCGCGTTACGACAGTCCGAAGAGGAGGGAATTACAAGAATCCAATCTGGATGTAACAAACGCGTGTACCAATCTGATTGTTGCATCTTGGTCTAGGTACTTTAGTAAAACATAACTAAGGGTTTACATTGTTTATCAGTTTTAACATAATCTAGTCCCCTCTTGTATTGAAATCGCTTATAGCCTTGTCGTAGCGTCGTAAGCCCGAGAGCCGCTCTCTGTTGGACCATTTTTTATACCCTGATCACAGCAACATTTAGTCATTGTTGTTATAAAAGCATTGCGATACCTTTGATTCGTTACCATGTAAACCAATGGATTGATAGATGCATTTACACCAATAGAAATGAAGGCACAATAAATCCAAACCATGCGCGAGCGTTCTGACAACGTAACATTTAACACACCAATTACATGAATTATTTGATAGAAATATTGTGCGGACCAGCACAAAAAGAAAATGGTTCCATTTGCAATGACCATAACAGCAACTTGACGCAGTTGATTTTCAAATCCTCTGGAAAGGCTTAGTCGTCTGTTTTGTAATCGACTGTTCAATGTCCGGACTATCTTGATGTACATATAACAGTTACATATTACCACAAGTAGCCAGAATAAAGCGATTAGCGATTGATAAGTTACGTTAAGAATTGGTGATTGATCCGTGGTCGCCAAAAGGATAGACACATGTCTTGGAAAATCAACATATTGTGTGTCTGCAGGCCATACAATACAAAATATGTTTTCTTTCAAGTTCACGTAAAACGGTATCAATAAACATGTATAACCCGCACTTGCTAATAGCACTATAACGATCATTCTAAGTGTCCGCGTCCTTCCCTTTAAAAGGTAATGCTTGATCGGATAACATATTGCTAGAAATCTCTCTACAGAAACGAGTGTGATAAAGGCAATCGATGCAAAATATCCAAAGGCAAATATCAGACCTGTTACGAGTTCGGTAATATCGGTTTGATTCCGGATCCTGGGACTGACAATGTAACCTCTTACGTGTGTGAGTCCATTGCATAACAGGTTGGTTAGATCCGCACATGCTAAACCCACAAGATAAAAGTAAGTAGTTGTATGAAGTGAAGATGATTTTATTACCGTCCATATGAACGAGATGTTGGTTAGAAATCCAAACAGAACCAGACCAGGCCATACTACGTAAGATACAAGCCATTCCATCGGCAGGTATACCAGCCATAATGGTAGGACTGTTGCATTACTAAAATCAATCGTGTTATTCACAGTACATGGTGCATCCATATCGAAAGTAATGTTCTTTGTTTCCACGTAATAAGATCTCCACAAAGATAGTATTGTATACAACAGACTTGCCGGACACGGGCTCGAATATTCAAGGTTTAATTATGCGTACGAGGATAGGTGAATGATTAACGACGAAATTTAAAAACATAATACTGACACTGGAGTTGGTTAAACAACTCCGGCGGTTTTAGGAATAATTAATTTGATTCCAACGTGTGAAGAATTATCTTGGGTCATATTATTAAATTGTATTTATACCTTGACACGGAGATTAAACATGTACGACCATTCGTGTCTACCCCCGTCTGGTATAAGAAAAGTCATTTGAACGCTCCCTATGGTGTAATATCCAAAGGCAAGATGTGGTGCGAGATCCGAGGTTGCAATAATCCGAAGACGATCCGACGAGATGCTAGGACGCCGAATCAAGGACTAAAGCCAGACAAGAAATGCGAGATGCAATGGCTAGATACGAAATTTGGGAGCGAGCTGGCGAGATCCAAATACGAGATAACAAGATCCGAAGACGAGATACAAGAGCAAAAATCTAGGGCGAGAAGGCTTCGTACAATACAAAATATGCTTATCATCGTTTGTAGCACTCGCCTATCCCTATTCAATCCGACAATGGTTGGCGTTGTTAAGACCTCGACAAAACAGCGAGTGTGCCTCGAAACAAAATTGCACACATTAGCATAGCAATGATATGTTAATTGAAGTCACGCGCATATTTAGTGCTATCATTGCAATCCTATTAGTCTGATATTTCAAGTGGATCGTGACCATGGTGACAGCAATATCCTGTCTTTGCCTTTATAGCCGCGCAATGAATACGTTTGTCATATCTGCCATAGGGAAATCAATATACGCCACTTTTGACATTTATAACTTCGCCATTTGTAACGCTCTACAAAATAGAAAGCTTTTTTTCTATTCGTAAAGAAACTATGATTACTTTCTACTAATCTTTAGATATTTGGCTAGGAGGATGTATTATAGTATCTCTCCAATGTATAGCTATACTTTTGTACGCAGTGGGAGTAGTTTGATATGTTATCAAAGTAGGATTTTGATTGGGTCCTGTCAATTCTGTGATGCCTATCTATAACTAGGCCGTTGTAGATAGGAATTACATCATCACGCGTAAGATAGCGATCGCTCTACATACGAGGCTGAAAAACGGAAGCATAAAAACAATTCAATTTACATATGGGTGAGATACTGTTTTCTGGTTGTAGACAGTGTAGATATAGTTAAGAAAATAAATGATAACCGAAACAACTTCCTTGACCCAATGGTATTTGGGGAGCTGCATTGAAGGATATTACAATATAAGTGCGGATAGGGTTTGCGCTACGGGCTGTACCCTAGTTTATGTGATCTGATTCTGATGATTCACCAGCAGAAAATGTACAGCGCTTTGTATCCTTTGGCAAAGGCGTTATATAAATGCCATGTTATTATTATTATTATTATTATTATAAACAGACTTAATTATTGTCTCGAATACTGGACTATGGCAGCCCCAAAACTCAAAATACGGATCCTGCAATAAACAAACTCAAATTTCAATATTTTATTCCCTGAATACATGTAGCGAAGTTATGTTTGGTGTTCGGCTGAAACTTTAATGGCTCTAGAAACCCTTAAACACTAAACGCCAACATAGGCACTCTCTTAATTGTGTGAGCAAATTTAAACTATTAGAACATCACTGAAAAATGTAACTGATTGAGTCTTTATATTTATGAACAAATGTTTTATTACGTAGATACTGAGAAGGGTTTGATTAGATCACGATTGCAAATGTTCAAAAAGTAGTAATTATATAATATTGGAAAGCTTTGAGGATATAAAAATATTGCAAGATTCTGAGACTAGTGCAGTTCAATATGTGATTGTATCACCCGAAAATAAGACATTCATTATTATTTATATAAACAGACGTTAAGTTAGCCCAAACTGATCTTCTCTGTTTGCAGACGAGATTCCGAAATGTCACAAAATGTTGAAAATATGTCAAAAGTATTTAATTTCATTACCACTTTTGGGAATACCATGGGAAATGCATTAAAATAAGTACAAACATGCCTAATATTTTTCAGTAATCCTTGAGAGAGACTTTGACATTTGAGAAATAAAGAAGTATACTGCTTTATTCCGCAATGGAGTCTTAACACTACGTCTAAGTTATGAATATTTTTCACCAAAGATATACTACTTCTCTATACATACAGGGTGAGTCAGAAAGAACGGGCACTTTTTTCACAAAAGCGTCATAAAGGATGTAAGTATGCATATTCCAAATCAATGGTAGCGCTTTCAAGACCTACAATGTGGCTTTCATTCAAAAGAGGAATTTTAAAAATCGATCATTTCGTTATCATGTTACACTAATTTGAGTAAAGCCCCAAAATTCGAAGCAAACCCACGGAATGGTCGTATTATCAGCCATTCCTAAAAGTATTCTAATGGAGTTTATCTCCTGAATCAGTAGATATGCCTCCTTTTACTTTTCCTTCTCGTTTTCAGGCTTTTTATTACTCATAATTACACAGATCTTTTTATTTCCAGTCATTTTAAGATAATATATCCAACATTCATGTGCCTCTCCCGTTTCAGCATCTATGAATCAGGCAACCAACAATACTATGGGTTCTACCTTTAAATGGACGCAACTTTAGGACGTAATTTTCAAATTCAAAAAATCTATTTTTTTTGAATGAAAGCCAAATATGTGTTCTTTGTAACACTATATTTCATTTTGAATATGCAGGCCTAATATTTCTGTGTCGCTTTCGCTGAAAACGTGCCCGTTATTTTTGACTCACCCTGTACTAGTGTTACAATATTCCCTAAATTGTTAATGTAGCCTATTCCTGATTCTGTCAATTAACGCTCACATGTACATATTCTTATAATCGATATCATTTATATTGATCCTTGATCTTTATTCAAGACAGTAAATACAGTATCGGTGGCAATAAGGCGAAACCATTAACCGCTCGTTTTGTTCAAATATGGAAGCTCTCAAATTCCCATTCTCTTATTAGATTTCGACATCCACTAATTGCGTAATGACGCTTGGTCAATCACCACGTATTGTCTGAATCCTCATGTTTACCCAACTGAGATTGTCATCGCTAATTGATCAATAACACAATAATAATAAACACAAGAAAAGGCCTCTGGGCGCTTTACAAAGTCAAATCTGTAAACCTTCTAAAAGCCTCTCCTCTTTTTTCTACTCTACATTAACGACATTACGCACGTAAGCACCGCTCTTTCGTACATCATCTTCGCAGATGACACAAACTTTCTTCTTTCATACGCAGATTACCACGAGCTTCAAAACATCACTAACAACGAACTGTCTAAACTATCTGACTAGTTCAAAGCTAATACACTGTCCCTAAATATTACAAAAAATAACTTCATGACTTTTTCACGGGGCAAACACAAACATCACAATATTAACATTCTCGTCGATGATCAGCCTATTCTCCAAGTGGACACCATGACATTTCTAGGTACCACAATAGACAGCAAGCAAAAGTGTACTGCTCACGTCAACAACTTTCGTGTCAAGGTTACTCGACCAGTAGGCGTTTTAAATAAACTTAAGCACATTCTTCCTATTAACACACTCAACAAAATCTACAACTCACTTGTCATACTGTAGAATTGTCTGGGGAAATTCTCCAGAAAAGAGCAATTCGAAGCATTTCCTTGGCTAAATACAGAGCGCACACTAACCCACTTTTCAAGAAACACCTGCTCCTAACTCTTAACGACAGTAGCACTTTCCAAACATCATTGTTCATGTTTAAATACACAACAAATGCACTATCATCAGTTTTCAATGATTACTTTTCACGCATCAGCAGTCTTCACAGCCACAACACCCGACAAACTAACAACTTTCCCCTACCCATTGACCACACAACTCTTATGCCCAGACGGTGAATGCGTAACTTTGGACCCTCTACTTGGAATGCTACTACATCCACCATACGTAATTCAAACTCCACAAACGTCTTCAAGCGCATGCTCAGATATCTCAATCTCAGCGTACTAGTCCGTTCACATCTTTTTGTTGAGATATTTTACATTACTTTTGTTCTTAGATTATATTGATTTTTCATCTTACTCTTTTCCAGCTACTTCTCTTTTTCGGTTTCACTTTGATTTCGATCATTTATGTTGCTTGAGCAGCCAGTTTGTCCATTATTTGTTTTGCTGTCTTGCGCAATGTATGTGTGTGTGTCTGTATGTCTGTCGGTCTGTATGGGATGTCTGTCTGTCTGTCTGTCTGTCTATGTATGCCCACCAACCAAGTTTTAAAAGATGACTTTATATTATCATTATATGTATATAATCTCCCTATTATATTATTGCTTTATCTATGTAACATTGCTTATTTGTATAACCTCATGAATTAACCTTTTTCCAACGAGGTCGTTGACACGTGTAAGCTCTTCGTGAATTTTTTTCAACGACGCCTTGTATATATGCTATTGTATTGTAATCTTTTTGCTCTGACTTTGTATTGATATGTTGTATATGCGAAATAAATAAATAAATAAACCTGTAAACCTAAAATTATACTATATTAAACAATGACCAACAGTAAAAACATTGAAAACAAGATATACACAATTTTTTATCTTTAAAGTTTATTATTCATTATTCATTCATCATTCTTTTGCGAATATATCGTGTTAACTAAACAACTGCAAGATTCCACACCAGTAAATAATTTCGGTCCTTGCAGACAACAATCAAACGGTTATATAAGTAAATCAAAAAAGGTACTTAAAATGCTCCCAATTGATTACAGTTGTAATGTAAACCTGAGGTTTTTTTATGCATTTTGATTGTAAATGTTCTGGCGACATCTCTCAGCTTTGTCTGAAAGTGAGGGCGCTACACCGGTTGTCCAATACCGGGGGCTAATGTTTCGAAACTTTCGGGGTTACCATAGATATTCTTATTGATTAAATGATAAAGAAATCATGAAATTTAAGGAAAATGTCAATTTGAAAAATCCAATCGCTTTATAAGCGAGAAAATGGGATTTTTCCAACATCCCTTTAAAGGTGTATGTTCCGATCACTTTTTGGGGGCTATGATTTTGATTATATGTATAATAATGATCAATATTTAGTGTTGTGAAATGTTTTGATATCTTAGGAGCCAGAAATGTTCCATTCAGAAAGTTATATGCTAAAATGTGGTGAATTACTGCCAATGGTGGTTAACCACCAGCCAGTTTGTGTACTACTCAATGGGCAAATGTGTATGACCTTGTGGGTCTAAAATTAGAACCATTGGATTTATGCAACTCAAACTTTGGAATGTGGCAATTTTAAGGATGACATGTCAAATAGAAAAGTATAGGGAAACTATTTAGTGTTGTGAAATCTGGAAGGCTGACTTCGGTGTGACAGGAGGTGGTGCGGGGCAAATGGTAATTTCACATGACTTAGGCTACTTTATATAAAAGCTTGTATTTGTCCGAAAATAATCCATTTCTTTTTGCATATTTATTGGTGAAAGTGTGCGTTTTTGCGCATCATAAGCAGGTTTTAGCGAGTGGTGTGCGATTAGATTTTCCATTAACGTCCGCGGATAAATATTAGCCTCACAATTCTTGCCAATTTGGAATTGATTAAACTATAAAGACCATCGTTAAATATATTATTCTACTTCAATTAAAATGTTTAAATAAAGGGTGTTCATAAATACAACAAAAGGTTATTTTAAAAGGACGCACTGGAACGGGGAAGTATACACTGCCGCGAGCAAAAGTATTTCTCCCCTGGAAAACTCTGTATATAAATGATAATTGGCATGCGCAGTATATTTGGATACCTTTAAAATGAACCATTCCAGCTTTAAAAGGTTATTTTTGTGACGACGGTATATGTTTTGGCAGATATTCATCTTTATTCAATCTAAAAGTATTGTCAATACAATCAGTCTGAAATAACATGCGGAACCAGCAAAATTACAAAGTGAGCATGCACGTAGTTAATTGACCTATTTGCTCCAGTGACCTAACAAACCACGTTATCAATAGAATGATTCAAAGCAGTAGAGTTTCCCACTATCCTTCACAAAGGACCACTCAATAAACAACATACCAAGACATAACAAATCCCTTTTTTTTTACTATGCCACCGTCTCTTCTCAATCCCAAACAATAGGGAGCTACTATCCTATTCAAATCAGATAAATAGGATACTTATTGTGTCCATCCTATAACAGTTCTTATTTACAGTCAATGGGTCTCCGGTGCTTTTTTAACTTGCCGAATTTGCGTTATTACGGCCCGATATGATTTGGTTGTAATTTCTGCCAAAAACATAGTTCGACGTCAGAAAAAAACCTTGATATTGTTGGAATGGTTCCTTCTTAAGGTATTCCAATAAACTGCGCGTGCCAAATATAAATTTCTGCACATGGAGTTTTCCATCACCAGCTGATCTCAGTTGAAAATTCCCATAGCGTTACACTGCCGATAATGAGCTAATTGATATTCATGAGGTGATTTACTACAGCGATTTTACATTGGAATTTTGACTTGCTCTTGATAAAATCATGAATTGTAATGCTTTTAAATCATGAATCTGAATTGGTATAAAATATACAATGCGGCAGTGAACGTTCGGGAATATTTTACTAAAGAGCTGGAAATTGGCAACGCATAGGATAGGATGATTTGGAATGCTCGATTCAATACACGTATTGATTAAATCAACTTATTAAAAAACATGACTTTGTCCTTAATCGTGACCACACGCATCTTTCATAAGTGTTTGAGATAACCGATGATCAAACGAACTCTATAATTGAGTTCGTTTGTTCATCGGTAATCTCAAACACTTATGTATACAGATCTAAAGATGATCATTTATTTATTGAAAATAACAATTTCGTTTCTTTCTAGAAACACTTGAAGAAACATACCAGTTGTTTCTATCCTTTATTGGGGCGAGTAATTGTTATCGAGTAATCTTAAGCAGAAACGCAGGGACAGGAACATTTACGTTAATAATTAATTGATCTCCAAAGGGGACACTGAAACAGAGGAATTTACAATGAATGATATTTTACGAAAGAGCTAGAAAATTTAAACGCACCGTATCTGGTGAGTTGGAGTCACTGACATCTACACACTGGATCGGCAGCGGTCGCTAAGAGCTTGATATCCAGCGGCCATTTTACCGTACTCAAAATACCGGCAGACCCCACAAGAGCGCAGTGGGGAAAAATTGTACTTTAGATCCCACATTCTGGACTCTACTAGTATCGTCCGATACTGGTACAAAGTCAGTGTTTCAGTATCTGCCGATACTGGCATATATAAAATGCTCTAGTATCGGACGATTCTTGAACATGATTATGTACCAGTATCGTTCGATACTAGGACAAATATCACTGATATCATGTGTACCAGTATCGCCCAATACAAATGTTCCAGTATCGCTCGATATGGGAACACATTTTGGTGTTTCAGTACAGACCGATACTGGAACAGTAAAATCGTACTAGTATCGACCGATACCGGCAACTTTTACGCATTAATATTGACCGATACCGGTGTACCAGTATCTGGGACCTTTTCCTGCATTGGAATAATGGATTTACAGACTAAAGAACTACCAAATCTGTGTAGTAGAACATGAACAATAGCATGGGATATTAATACAGTATCTTGTAATTAATACAGTATCTTGTTATTATTTTACATATTGTTCTACTACACAGATTGGGTGCAATCATTATGATTATTTGTTCACATTTAACAAAATCAGTTGTAAGTTAAAAAAGTGTATTTAAGTCACTTAAAAGTAGCTTCAAAACACAAAAGGTCTGCTCTGACATTTACTGAATTACTCAAGCAAGATACTGGATTGGAGACACGTAACGGTAATAATTTCTTTAAAATGAATAAATAAATAAATTACGCTTCTTTCTAAAAAAACTTGAAGTTCCTCAATCATACTCATTTTTCTTTGGGAGGGACATGTTTACATTTTCTACTATTAAAATGGGACATTTAAAGGAATATTAGTCAATCTTTGCGGGGGAGGGGTTCTAATACATATGATGTGTCTTTCCATGAGTTCCGCGTGTTATGTGTATAAAGGCCTTTAAATTGTAACCGACATGACGTATCATTGAAAGAAGCAGCGGAACAGGACAACATGCATTCCAGTCATTTCGCGTAAACTATCTACACCTTTTGTATTAACCAGTGCAATTGTTATATTCAACGACACGAATAACATTTATGATCACAATGATTTAAAATATATTAACTGCAGCATCGCTGTTGGTATAGATATAGTAAAAACACAGTTTTGAGATAGAGGCCAATATATTTGATGAAATATAAAGAAAATGATAGAACAATTTTTGCCTTTTCAACTTATACCTTTTGATTACAAAGTCCGATTACCTTCAACATGGTATCATTTTAAAGGCTTAAAATGTGTTATTTCAAGTTATACCAATAACTTAGATCTGACGTGTCCATTTAGATGTAAGTTTTTTTTAAATCCATATAATAAGTAGCAGGGGCTTGACAAATTCTATAAAGAGGATTATATGTCCCCACTCAATTTACATAAGAGAGAGCGAAGAGTCATCTAATGGAGGACATTACGCAATAAAGACAGTATTGTTTTGTGTAGCTGGGGCTGCCTTTGCCTCCTACTGATTATTATCCATTGTTCTTCTCGTCGATTATAGCATAGATAATCAACACAGGGATGGTTAAGTGGGCGCAAAGTTTCAATCGGTCAGTTTTTAATAATCGCCTTTCTGTTTCTATTGGGTTTATTGCCGATTATTACCGATTATTGCCGGTTCCAAACCTGGTCTGTGAAGGTTTTTGGATTACCAAAAATACCGATTATTGCCGGGTGCTGCCTGTTTCTACTGGGCAAACTTAGCGTTTATTAGCGGTTTCTTCCCCAGCAGAGACACGCTCTATGTGCGTTTCGGACCGAGGTCGCTCAACACAAAAGCCAATGTAGCCTTTCGCCCTGTCATGAAATAACTGCTCATCATCTGTAAGCACATACCGCGACAACAATACTTGATCGATTTTAACAAACCAGGTGTCAAAATCACCGTAATCAAATTTTCCGTCTCCTGGTATTTTCATTTTTAGAATATGAGTAACAATTTTAAAATTATAGGTGCTTTTACAACAGCCGAGTTACTTTTGTTGCTGTCTTTAGATCACCTCCGCACAACATTTCAATAGCGATAATTGGGACTTAACCATCCCTGTGTCGATTATCTATGGGCAAATTGATCCACATACAAATTTACCCTCGAGACCACAAACTAATAACTGGGCCCTTTACGTGTTAAAGCATTTGTAGGACTGACGGATGACAAATTTGATGCATGCCCACATGACTCAAAGTGGCATTCAACTGCTTAGATTCATCCGTCGTGCAAATCGAAAACTCCCTAAAAATCACCATCTGGACTGTAATCAATTATAATGCATGGATGCCTTCATACTTAAATAATCTGAAATAGAGCAGCAATAACATGTGTAGCATGTGTCATGATATCATTGATTGATGCATATCGCCTATACGCCTATATATTACATATCATACGTACCAATGTATCGATGTATCGATGTATGCAATGTTGAGGTCATGATACATATTTTACACATGTAAGCAAACTAAAACATGGTAGGTAGCGGGGCTCTGTAACAACAGAATAATTTGAGCAAGAAACCACCGATTAATAATATTAATGAAATGTTGACAGGTTTATTTAACAATGACGGTAGCAGTATTTATTACAATATAGTTCTCAATTTCTAAATTTAAAGAAAAGCAGTCATGGTAAGGAAAAGAACCGCTGACGGCGATTGTTGGTCCAGCTAAACCTTAGCTAATAACTAATACACCACTTATATCACACGAAAGTAAATGCGTTCAATCAAATGAAGGATGGTTGATTGAGCGCGCCACATTGGGTTGTAGAGTCGCACACAATACCGCTTGCATGTAAACATACGTAGAACAATTACAGACTGCGCCAATGTCCAACTTGTTTAGATGCAAATAGTCGCCGCGCGCTGTTCAATTTTCGTTAGAATCCTCACCATGACCGCTTCCCTTTAAATTTATTATCCGCGAAGAAATCGTCCTTTTCTAAAATATAGCAACGGAACAGGAATTTCTACGTGTACAATCACACTGGAACTATTTCTCGGCCTAATCTACTAGTGGACGTTTGGTTTGGTAACCGGATGTGCTTGTGAGGGTTTTTAAAATAAAACAAGGCCTTCCAAAAAACTGGCCGAGACGCCAAGGGAACGATAAAGTAATTATTTTAGTATGCTGTTCATGTTCACATCAAAATTAAGGATTCCAAATGTTTTAATTATTTAAAACATATTTTAGATTTCCTCCTCCTAAATGACTGTGAATTATTTACATGTTGGTAGTTTACCGTTGATTATACCAGCAATGTTGATGAATAAACAAAGAACATGATATAGGTAAAAAGATTAAATGCACAGTCCCATTCAAGATGGGTTGATAAATTAGGTTGTGACCACTTGTTCCAAAATAAAGAAAGTAATAGATTAATCATACACTAATTCAAAGTCGCCTCTTCTCTAGTGATTGGATCATGACCAAATTAAAAGTTTGTATCTTTCAACACGGGGTGATTGTTCTAATCTCATTGTTCTAAGTCTCGCCCGGGCGTTCCCGATCGATACTCACCAATGAGTTCACTTTACATCAGCTGGTAAAAATGACAACAATTACAATATTCGTAGGTTCGCAAATTTATAGGCACAAATGTCTATCCAGTTTTTCTTTCAAGACATAAAATCGTGCGGCGGTGGGGATCATTCAGATTACACATGCATGAGTCTCTTAAAGTAAAACTGGTTTACTATCATTTTCGTAAATTGCCACGAGGCCAGGGCATGTTGATTTAGGACCAGCCCATAGGATCGATGGTTGGCTGTGAATCTCAAGCTGCTCCATCTCAGTGCACCCAATTATTGTGTATTTTTATCTATGAAATAAATACCAAAGGTGACCTTGGCCCTGTTACCAAGGATACTGGCATCCAATCACTTGCCGTTTACCACGTTAGGAGCTCTTACATACTGAAATAACAATGGTTTCGATTATCGTTTATCTCAGTCTATTTGTGTATACATATTTTTTGTATGCGATACAAATTATTTATAATTCTTAACCACTGTTTTCAATAGAACGACGGCAATCTAATACCAATAATATACCATCAGCTCCATGAGGCGCGACTCATACAATCTTATACAATCATTCGCATTGGTTGAACGCTAGAATAAGCTTGGATGCTTGTTGACTCGTCCAATTAGAAACGTTTATCTATGAATGTCTTTGACAAAATTATCCAAACAAATGTTGATACAATCCTTTTCATTAGCCAAAACCGATAAGAGCTTTAATATTTACGCTGTTACGTCCAATCTAAAACTTCGACAATGGTGCTCAGCCAACTGAAAACTGAGAAATCTCGTCTCTAATGTGCCGCGACGCTTCGGCGTCTCGGCAAAAAACCGTCCTCACTGACTACGAGAGAGAAGGCACTGGTTTAATAAGTAGAACCGAGGCAAAATGATATATTATAATATCTTCAATCAGTTGCATTTATTTATAACTCCTCATAATTAGATATAAAGTCATAACAATTGTCCAGCGCAGGTAAGAAAGGGAAGAGGGAGATAGAGCTGGCTCTCCACGGTGTTTGTAAAACACGTACGACACGTACGCGTACGCGTACATACTCTGTAAATTCTCCCAACGTGTGAAGAGTCTATGCATAAATCATGATAATGATCTGCGCGCCCGCTTATCGCTGATCCCCAAATTCATTTTTATTGTGTCGCCACAATACCGGTTAGTAAGTTAGGCATGTACGGATTGGAGCCTAAATAAAATGAGCTCTGTCACATGTTCGCCAAAGTATGCAAATAGTGACTCGTACTCCGGAGTGTTTCATCATGTTCATGTTGTTCCGTGCTTTTATTAGCCCGGGAAATATTTGTGTCTTTGTGTCAACCGGGTTGTGTCACTGACCAATAATGCTTAGCAAGGCCTAGGACCGATGTTTTTTTATCAGGGTTTCGATTCGAAGTGACCCCGAATAGGTTAAGGGCCATTGACGGTATTTATTATAAGTAAAATATTTATTTGTTTACCTCAATCCCTCTGCATTTAAAATAGAATAAATAGAATAAAAATGCTTATCTGCTAATTGATTGCAAATGCCAACGAAGGTTAATACATATTATAATGAACATTGCCCATCCCACACGTATATCACCACAATCATCCTAAATCAAATCTATTCCAACTAATGATCAATTTTTAGTTCATACATTTTGAATCACAAACCATCCCTAACTTATGCCTGGGTACCTATTATTTTATTCTATATTATTAACTGCACAGACCCACCAGAGCTGCTGTAGCTAACGCATAAAACATCACCAGCAAGCCGATAAAACCAACAAAATCAAAAACCGCCATAACCAATGAATTAAATAACCCGTTTAATCTTGAATTTATAACAAATGCAAACCCCAGTTTTAGAGAAAAGAGAAAAATTTACGCTCGGCTGAGGGCTCGAACCTCGGATCTCTCGCTAACTAGGGCGAAAACCTAACCACTACATCACGCGGACCTGTGTTGATAATTGAAGTTCCAAGAACAGTTATAGGGTAGTACGTGAGCAAATGGGTAAGGGTAACTGGGAGGGGGGGGGGGGGGGGGGGGGGTGGGGGCGATGATAGTGAATTATACATAAACAAACCTCTCATGAGATAGCAAAACATAACTGTTAATACAAAAGTGAATTATAAGTGAAAAATACCACATAGCCGTCCCCCGGCCCGGCCAGTGCATACTATCCTACATCAAAACAATCTAGCTGAAATAGGTGTGGTTGGGAGAATTTTTATAATAATCATTTAATACATTATTCATGATGTACGATCATAATGAACAGTATTATGTACATGTACCGTACGCGTACGCGTACGTGTACGTGTCGTACGTGTTTTACAAACACCGGGCTCTCCATGTGGCATGGGCCGGCTGAAGAGCTCCAGTGAATGCTACAAATCTCGATAATAAACGGTCTTTTAATTTGTTCAGCTGCACAGGCAAATTAGTATGTGAAATCCACTGCTACAATAGCACACCGTCCTCACCGCTACTTAGCGAGAGGACAAACACGTAACTTGATTTGAATGAAATGACTGGGTACAAATACAATTTTAATTTTCTTTAAGAATACGGACAAATAATATTTTCGGCATGTAAATAAAAAGAGAAAAGTGGATATACAAGTTTAAATTATAATTTAATCGTTGTTTTAATATCAAAATAATAAGCAAGTCTAACACTATAATCTTAAAACTACTTGGCATTTCCAAACATATGCATTGCAACAATTGCCATTGTACAGTGAAACCGATATACTATTTTAAAAACATTGTATGAAAAAGCTAGTTGACTTTCTTCTTGATTTTCATTTTTCATTCAGATGATACATTTTAGGTTTCTATTTCAATTGCTTCTCACGGGTACATTATGTATACACTTTAATACTCAAGATTCTGCAATCAATGTTTCTTATTAATTATAATTTGATAAATATATGAGACTCCCAATTCATTATACAATGGTGTGTTAAACGATTAATCAACTAATGTATCAATAAATTACAATTTCGTGACAATCAACGTTTATTCGAACGCGTTGCTGGAAGTCTGAAGCCTGCAAGGTCAACATAATCGGTTACCACTAGCACTGCGTTATTAAGAAAGACATCGATTATGTTGACCATGCACAATAGAGATTTCCATTATTCCTATAGATATATTCGACGTGAAGCAAAAAATGAACAATAGGAAGAGCTCTAGAAGTGTATGATGATAGTTCAATTGTAAAACTACCGTGTTTTATTTATGTATAATTTTGATCAATTCATAGATTAAAGGCCAACAATTGGTTTAGGTATCGGATAATCATTGACATTAGATAATTTCTTCAACACTGTTGTGCCATGTTGATGAAATTCAGGCATTTTGGTTTAAATTGTATTCTAGAGGTTTTACGAGAACGTTCAAATACAAACAATGATTATGCCTATAGGCCTAGTTTACTATTATATTCAAGCCGAATTGTACTTATTCCTAATTACTTAAATTGAAACACCCGTTTAGTGAATCATAGTCGTAGACTTCTTTATATTTCAACGTGATAATTACTATAATATTTAAATTAAATAGGTCAAAATTAATCAAGATAGATCTGAAATACGATAATTGTCACATTATTTTTTGTTGTCACGCATGGTTACAGGTGTGATAGCTGACGCCCCTGGCACTGTTTGTACACGCCAACTCGATATTGCGCCATTTTGAAGCCGAGGACGTGTGACTACAGACAGGGATACAGACAAATTATGCTACGATGCCATACGTTAGTTTAGCTATACCAATCTTTGAGCCGATGACCACGTAAACATATGATGAAAGATGAAAGAGGACTCTTGCACGTCGCAATATGATAATACTCTGAAGTGAAATCGTAAAGTGAACGAGTGTCTATTTCACGGCATAATGTTTTCCGCCTAAACAGTGCTAGGCGACTAGTTTCACTGGACACCTCAGGGCAAAACCACAGCTCGGTATTTTACATCGACAAACGTAATTTTCCAACAGGTGCTTATTGTGCAACTTAAACGACATAGTTCTGAGCATCTGGTTTCGTCTCCTACAGGACAGTTATGTTATGGCTACGATGGAAAGATGTGAGCCTTAGCTTCAACAAACTAAGTTCCAGGTACCTTTAGTATTTTATAAACGGTATACAGCTTTAGATAATGTTACGGGTATGCCAATCGGGCTTGTGTAAACATGTGCAATGGCTACTTCAATGTCTTCATCCACACCAGTAGTACCTGAAAACTATATTAAAGTGTTACTGGCTCTTCAATGCGTGTGTGACACATCTGTGTCAAGTGTCGATAGTTCTATCCAGAAGTGGCATTCGAACCAGATAAAGAATGCTGGTTTACAGCAGTGCACCCAACCCAATTCATGTTCAACGAATAAGGGTAAACCTAGAAAGCCTAAATCCTGTCAGAATTGCGTCAGTTCAGGAAATACAGTTGAAAGCGTTTATTACCCACCACGAAATAAAGGGAATCTAACTTGGCAAAATATCGACACAACCGAACTATTTGGAAACCCGATCGAAGTCTCTAAAGCATTTGCCCTCAACCTTCCGCCTGGTAAAGGAATTACGTCGATGTCTGATCACGACATAGCCAGTATCCTGAAAATAATGTGTGGGTTTGGCGACTTTCATCAAAATAACGCAGGAACGCAGAACTACCAAGATCCATACAACACGATTCACAAGGTAAATTAACATGTTTAAATATTTTAATCAGGTTCAGTGATAATTGCTATGAGCATGATAGCCTTGACCAGGCTTCTAAAATCATTTAAAATAACCCAGTCCCATATTGACCTTGCTAACACCATAACACGGAAATCCCACCTTTCTCTATTAAGCTGATTATAGCGTGCTAAGACAAGTGACATAGGATTTATGAGCTGAGAGCTGTGCTGAACACGAAGCCTTGCACATTCTGCAATGCCAATCTAATGTTTCACTTTATAAAACTGATGGAAATCCAAGGGTTTTTCGTGGGGGATAATATTCCCAAATATGGCGAATATGTATTATTCATAAGGTATAACATCCAATCAGAAAAGACAAGCAGCCTTTGACTGGTAAACATCGTAAATATTCATTAAATTGCGCTATTACAACACTAGTGGAGGCGGGTCAACATGTTTATGCAATTAGCATAAATTACTTCACCAGTCATAACAGATTGTACAAGGCTTTCGGCCGCAAGCGGCCTCAGTCGAACTTCGTTCTCCCGGGATGGTATCTCAATGGCGATCACTACACAGTTTACACCGGGCTTCGCCCGGCGTGTTCAGTGAGTAATTGGTGGGTCAGTGAAGGGGCGGCAGTTTGGATGCTAAGTTTATCGCACTAAATAAATAAGCGTGTAGGACTTGTTATTATTTATTAATATCAGTATGCACAAGGAGTTTGGTATCATAGCCTGGACTACTACAACCCGATACAAATTTTAGAAAGCCTGATCAAGGCTATGAGCATGATAGTATAGGTCAATTTTTCCAGTCTATTTGTCGTATAGCTTGTACATTTATCAAAGGGGCATTAAAGGCATATTCAGTGATCTTTGCCAGGGAACGCGCTCAATCCTCGAAACAAAATTGGAAGCAGATTTGATTGCAGATTTACATTTCTGATCATAAATCATGAATATATTCCATGTTACAGAGCAATACGATTCCTAATTACCTCAAAATCATGATTTTAGAGTGAACTTAGAGTAAAAATATTTTGTCGGCGCAGACTCTGACAGTTTATTTTCACTCTAAAACTATGATTTTGAAGTAATTAAGAATCGTATCGCCCTGTAACTTGGAATGTATGTACGATTTATGATCAGAAATGTAAATCTGCAAGAATATATGTTTTCACATATTTTTTTTAGGATTTAGGGCGTTCCCTGGAAAAGATTACATAAAATACCTTTAAGAGATGTGTTGGAGGCTGCGCCCTCAATTACGATGAAAACTGGAATTTGTATATTTCTACAATTGTATTACATGTATGAACTTACACCTACAAGGATTAAGAAAAATCAGCCCTCTTTGTACAACAAAACGTCGATTCAAAAGTGCTGGTTGAGCCGTAACCAGCAGTTAACGTCAAACAGTGTCCCCCCTGCAGCACGCGTGATGAGTAGAAAACACCAGTAATGGTACTTTTCAATGTTCATCTTGGATTCAACTTGTTAAAGTAAATTAATTTTTAAAAAAATCTTCAACACTACTTAATGTCCCTTTAAATCGGAATGATCACCAATCGGCGTGATATGATTATTGGAGTACTGGTGATAAGCACAAACATTAATTTGAGCCTCTTCCAGGCAGCCATTTTGGATTAATTGCTTTCACGATTTCCGGTCACACTTCCATGATAATAATAATAATAATAATAATGAACATTTATAATGCGCGCAAATCTGCCGAAGCACTCATGGCGCAGTGAACAATTAAACAAGAGAAACAATGAAACCAGAGCAGAGAACATTATACATATACAAATAATGCATAAAAAAGCAACAATTATACAATGCAATAAATCACAAAATTAATTGAAACAGCTTAATTATACGCAATATACATCAGATGAGTTTTGAGGCCAGTTTTGAATGATGAGAGAGATGAACAGGCACGGATATGATTAGGGAGTGAATTCCAGAGCCTAGGCGCAGCAATAGTAAAGGCTCTGTCCCCCCATGACCGATACGACTTTTCCATAACCAGAAGATTTTTTAATGTGGAACGCAAGCCAGACCGAGATGCACCCATGCTATATACTTTGATTATAAAGACACAAACTCACTGAGAAATGGACCCGTGGGCAATTTGACGTGAATATATTCGAATGCAATAGAAACCCCTGGAATGGTTTATATGATTATTACCTTTCTCTTATTTATCATACGCATAATTTATGAAGGCTATATATGACTGATTTGTATTTCGCCTGAAGTATTTGAGCTACTAACGTAGCCTTTTACAAATGTACATTAAACATATTCAATCCTTTAGTTACTTGAAGTTGGTATCAATAGGCTATTCTAGAAAACATGATTGCACTCGCGGTTTGGAATCACGTTTTTAGACAAAACTTGGAAATTGACAAACAAACGTCGTGGAAAATCTCGAGCACCCAATCAGCTATTACAATTTTAGGGAAAGAGAGGGATATAGTTTTGATTGAAAAACAATGTAAAACCCCAGGCATTTCCAGAAGTTATTGCTCAGTTCTGATTTCGCTATGGGTTCTATGGTTGCTTTTGACTCGAAGATTCCCTTGATATTGTGTCTCTACATGAAACACAATATCTCGTCACTACGATGAAAGGAAAAACATCCTAAAATCTTTGATCATTACTTGGTTACGCAGTCTGAAAATACGCAATCAATAGTGGGAGATTTATTGTGGAATACGGTAGTTCAGTGAATTCACGAACTGCATTCGCTCATGAAATCTTCACATTGAAAATTGACCTTGAGCCAAAACATTACTTTGAAAGACATTTTACAATTGATACGTTTGAGCCATTTGTTGTCATTAAATCATGCATCATACCAGCCATTATACTGTGCGTGAACACTGTTCTCTTTGCAATGCTCCGGGTCAGCGCACACCAAAAACATCTAAATAATACATTTAGATTTCTATAGTATTGAGGGTTAATTTCGTCAACATAGTTTGCGTATATCTGATTCCGTCCACAACGTGTGACCCAGGACCAATTTTTTTTAATAAATAGATTTATTCCGTCTTCGCGCCCTCAACAGAATAAAGCTCAACTGGTGTCCCAGGACCACAAGCTCATATGTTGACAACGCTGAGATGATATCCATGAACAAATACACTCAAAACACTCAGGGGGTTGGTGGTTGTGAAGGTAAAAATAAGGATGGCTACTAGCTTAAACCCTAACCCTAACCCTAACCCTAACCCTAACCCTAACCCTAACCCTAACCCTAACCCTAACCCTATCCCTATCCCTAGCCCTAACCTTAATCCTAACCCTAACCCTTTCCCTAACCCTAACCCTAACCCTAACCCTATCTCTAACCGTAACCCTATTTTGAGCTTGTAGCCCTGTGACACAAGTCGAACTTGTGTCTCTGGGACACAAGTTGAACTTGTGGTCCTGGGACACAAGTCGAATAAATATAATCATGATGAGCTTGTGGTCCTGGGACACAAGTTGCAGGACGGGATTAGTCTTCGTATGTACATTTTCCCAATAGAAAACCCCTTAGTTTACTAATAATTGACGCGGGTTATAATATTATAACGGTATTGTCAAGGTATACACCTAGCACATAAAGTCCCTGACCAGGTGCTTTGAGGTTGGCTAATTCAAAATATATGATCGGTACCAAAAATCTGAGATATACATTAAATAAGCAAATCTCTTCTCCGCAGTTTGATACCTCATTCAACAAAATCGAATGGATACTTTTAAAGTTATGTCGATTTCAATGACCGCTCATGCAACAGAAAAGTTGCACTAGGTATAGGAAATCATTGATTTGTGTGTGATTTACCATAGACGGTAAAAATCAATGTTTTACCCGTCTATGGATTTACGCACTGAAAAACTCACAGCTTATCAGCTAAGACTTGTATTCTTCACAGCCAGATACACCCTTTGTCCCGCACATTGCGGTTATCACTAAAGACCCATTCATCTGTCTAGTTTAGATAGCACACAGTTATGACAGTAATCACACACAAATCAATGATTCCTATACCTAGTGCAACTTTTCTGTTGCATGCGCGGTCATTGAAATCGCCATAACTTTAAAAGTATCCATTCGATTTTGTTGAATGAGGTATCAAACTGCGGAGAAGAAATTTGCTCATTTAGTGTATATCTCAGATTTTTGGTACCGATTATATATTTTGAATTAGTCAACCTCAAAGCACCTGGTCAGGGACTTTATGTGCTAGGTGTATATTTTACGTATGGCTGACATCTGCTTTCAGACTGACCATTACCATGAGGTCCAACAGTGCATGGATAACAACTTTTTCATAAAAGAACAATAGCCAAGTCACTAGGATTCAAACATTCAAATTATTCTGTTTACATTTAGCATCCCATTGTTGTGCAGAAATACGAAGATTGCCCAATAGCCAATACATGGTGACGTGTGTATAGAACATTGGAGACCACCTTTCCATGTTATATAAAATATGCCGTTGACATTAATCAAAAATAAAAACCCGATATGCTAGAAACAGTGACACTTAATAACATAATACACGTCACTGTCTTGATCCTATTTCAGATGACAGAAATACGAAATAGCATCAGTCATCCTCCATTGAACAGCAGTTTGGGCATCGATGAAAACACTTTCGACACTCATTTTCAAGACATTTCGACGTTAGTATATTGTCTAGAGGATCTTCATCATGTGACTCTTCAAGAAGCTACTGATACGAGAAAGAAGTTGGATAAGGTTAGGAGACAACAATCTCTGCACCAATTCTTGTTAATGAATATGAAACTAAAATCATCCAGTGTACAGTTGCAGTCTATGGAAAAGACGATATCTTGTACAGTCCAGCATGCTTATCACCACTACAAAGCCAACATGGCTTTTTGTTTGTGTGTATGTGATTGCCATTGCCCTTCTGGCGATTTCCAATTTTTGGCTTCGATCGACGAGGGTTTGTTAGATAGGGTTGGTATATAATTGAGCACTTAAATAACTCAGAACCCAAATATCTGGAGCCACTAAAATTACACTGGGAACCACCAAAATAAAGGCTTTGTGTCAACTTACCCCTCCTTATTCACCATACCCCATCCCAACCCTCAAAATATATTTATTGAGAAAGGTCAACCTCCACATCCACTACCACTATCTCACCCTCTTCCCTAGCACCCATGATAAACCAACACCTACATGTACGGCTACCCTATCCATTACCACCAAAAACAACAACCCCAACAAATAATTGGATAATCGAGATTTGGGTTGATCAACCAATTACGTTGACATATCCTATATTCATCATTGGAATCACAAATGCGCTTTTTTCAATTGACAGTCCAATTCTTGTTCAAAAGTGGCCAAAATGGGATTCGCACTCTTGTAACTGAATTGATCATATATCGACAATTTAATGTGATTAAGTGTATTTGATAGGATTTTATGGCTTACCAATGGTCTATTTTTGCACCAAAACAAAAACAAAAACCATGGAATATATTTTTAATTAATGTTGTTCCCCATTTTTGACACACTGTGTCAAAAATGGGGAACAACATACATCCCGCACAAAATATTTAATACACTAGCAACAAAAAGTCTTAGGACACCTTACATGCTACAAATTGAGAGAAACACTGGGAACTCATTGCACGACTGTGTTAGCCTTTTGCGTTTAGCAAAATTGTGTTGCTTTACTGTACAGTTCCATGGTTTAATAGTTCAACATCTTTTGTTAACACAACCAATTGGTTACCACCACCAATAATTTCACATTCACTTTTGCATTATTAAGAATTAGATATATGAACTTGAATCTGACCTGCTTGAAACACCAGATCGAAAAGGTTATTGCTGTTAGAAGCTGTCGGTTAACAGCATTTTGTAAGAGTTAATATAAAACCAATGAAATAGGGGTGTACTGCCTTGTATTTCTTGTTTTGTTTATTGATAGATTTAACCATTCTGCATGGGTTAATTGAAGTTGAATAAAGGACGGAATGATAAGGACAGAACACATGGTTTACTCCCAACATTGAGATATTATGTGGTATAATGATGATCTTTGAGTTTGACAATGTACTCATTTGCCCAGTGCAGCTGTATAGATATTTAGCAATACCAGTTGTTTGCTGCTATGATTGGATGACAGGCCTTGTGTGTCAATAGTTTAGTGGTCTCTCTGAACCAACTAAATCAAAGTTTACTGTACGTTTGGCTGACCTATTCACACAAGGCTTGTACATAGTTCCATATGCACGCTGTATCCATGATGTGACCTTGCTAGCAATCAAGGGCGTGTTCACACTAGACTATAGCTAGTTTTCTCCACGACCAGGGTCGGACCCGGGTCGAACCCGGGTTGAAGTCTGGTGTGAACAGACAAATAGGCTCAAAAACCGACCCGGGTCGAAGATTACAACCCTGCGAATGTGAAGGGTAGGATCCGGGTTCAACCCGCATCGACTGTAGTGTGAACAGAAATCGCTGTTTCAACCCGGGTTGCCGGAAGTGACCGCTGACCTAACCTCTTCATTATAAAGTTCTCAGTCCAATCTTTATCACCGTACGTTTCCCACACCACGTCCAACCACTGCCCAGACCGTCCTTGCCCACTGCGTACGATCTTTAGCTACTGAGTACAAAGAAAACAGCGTCGCTGCACTCAGCGTTAAAGATAACATAAGTTCCTGGTATCGGCTGATGTTTTAGACGGTATTTCATTACCAGCCACTGTTGCTTGTTGTTTATATCCGCCATGATGAGCAAGCTAGGTCATAGGTCATTGATACAAGAATGTTAACTTCCGGGTTCAATAAACCCATTTGCCAATGCGGATACAACTTCAACACATAGCGGTAGTGTGAACAGAAAATGAAATTTCGATCAATCCGGGTTCGACCCGGGTCCGACCCTGGTTGAGGAAAAAGCTCTAGTGTGAACACGCCCTAAGTTAGAGTACAAATCATAATCGCGAAGACACCGACAAGGGGGATAGTCAATGACTGGCATGGTCAAATGTAGTGAATAATATTGTGATCTAAGTAGAATTAGATTTCCTAATCAAGAAAACAACCTTACGGAGGAAAATTATATTAAAATCTCATTTTTTCCCCATACTACGTTCAGATTCGTGCATCCCCACTGTCGTTGACATCGGATATACGCCAAGAAATTCATAACGTCATCAAGGATTATATTGATGGTCTTCAATCGTCATTGGTGGATAGATTGGAACCCATACTTAAAGGTAGGTGGGGAGGGGGTGAGAGGGGAGCATGTATGTACTTATGTATATTGTTTATGGCATTACTAACTATCAAGTGGAAAATTCGAGGGACTCGAGAAAAACTAATGGTATACAACTTTGCCCTTATATTATGCTATATTTGCAATTTAAGAAAATTAGAATATATAAACTGTAATTTGTTTTGGTAAAGTTTACGGATTTGAAACGAATCACTCTTCAAACATGCGCTATTTTGCACCATTTGCGACAGGAACTGAAATAAAATCCTACTAAGGTATTCACTCACTCACTCACTCACTTACTCACTCACTCACTCCGTCGACTCTTGCTGACGGGCACTGATGATGGCTCTCCAAAAACGTCTGTCCTGCATGCTGGTTTCCATTTCCTTGGTCTGGTATCCGGTGTCATCTTGCAGCAAGTCCACATAGGTCTTCATGGGACGTCCTTGGGTTCTCTAGCCTCCGGGTAGTGATTTTGGAGGTGACATGTGGTATGTCACCATACAGTTCTTTGTTTGTCATGTGATGTTTCCAACTCACATTCAGAACTGCCCTTAGCATTCTGGTGTAACACCCATCCAAGGCTTTCCTGATTTTCTTTGTTATGGTCCAGGTCTCACAACCATACAACAGCACACTTTCAACTGTGGCTTGGAATAGTTTAATTTTCAGGGGCCTCGGGAGGTTGGACTTCCATATGCTATTCAATTTGTTGCATGCCTTCCACGCCAGTGCTTTTCTGACCTTGATGTCTTGCTCAGAACTCTGGACCCATGACCCAAGATATTTGAAGTCATGAACTTCTTCCAGAGAGCTGCCGTCTACTCTTTGTATTTGTATTGTGACACAACTTGGTTGGTTATACGCCATGAACTGAGTCTTCTTGGCATTCATGTGCAGTCCAACACAGAGTGCAGCATCCTCAACCTTATTAAGCAGTTCTTGTGCTTGTGTGGCAGTGTCTGAAAGGAGTGGAATGTCGTCAGCGAAGTCGAGGTCTGTCATATTCAAAGGACCAACTCTGCGACTCTTCCTAGGTGTGATTGTGAATCCTAATCTCTCCTCTTCACCACTGATTGCAGATCTAAGGCAATAGTCCAATGCTATGATGAACAGATAAGGGGCAAGCGTGGCACCTTGTAGCACTCCAGACAGGATGTCAAATGCATCTGTGTCACCATCTGATGTTATAACTTTGGCCTTGGTACCCTGATGTGTGTCTTCAATTGCATGAGCTATGGTGTCTGGAATACCATATGCTTTAAGGATTTGTATCATCTTTCCTCGGTGGATGGTATCGAATGCTTTCTTAAAGTCTATGAATGTTATTACTGCTGTAAGGTGTTTGTCTTTATACCTTCAATTATTCTCCCCAAGGCTAGGATCTGTTCAGTAGTGGATCTTCTTTCCCTGAAGCCACATTGATTTGCTCTAAGCTTATCATCAAGATGTGGTCGAATTCTATTAAGTAACATCCTTTTGTATGTTTTGGCAATGATTGAGCTTAGGCTGATTCCTCTGTAGTTTGCTGTCAAACTGAGGTCTCCACTCTTGGGCACAGGGATAAGATTCAGAATGGACCACTGGTTGGGTTTTTGCCGGTTCAGAAGAGCTTTATTACAGTAATCAAGGACTATATCATCAATTGAGCATCTCTTGATAACCTCAGGTGGTATTCCATCTTCCCCAAAGCTTTTTCCTTCCTTTATAGCATCTTTTGCCTTTAGATATTCATCCATATCAAATGCATCTGTTCTCATAGGCAGTTCGTCAAAAACAACTGGAATAATCTCATCCTCATTTGTGACTTCTGGAGGGTTTCCAAGCAGTTTTTGGAAGTGCTCATGCCAGTTGTTTATCCTTTCCTCCTTTGTACTTCCTTTTAGTCGACCACTCCTTGACACTTTCCTGCTGCTTACATCATTGATAATGCTCCAAGCTAAGTGGTGTCTGTGATTCAGGTTTGCCTCCTCATATTTTTTCAATTTCTTCTCCATAAATTCAGTATTTGCCTTTTCATAAGCTCTGTCTAGCTGTGCTTTACTTTCTTCCAGTTCTGCATGAGTACCCTTGGTGTTTTCTTGGACATGTCTCTTATGCACTTCTCTCAGATGTTTCCTTGCTTCTTCAATCTTTGAATCATAGCACAAAGCTTTTCTCTGATTTTTAGTTACCTTTGGCATTACTTTTTCTGCAGCTTCCTTGTTTGCCTGGATCAAGCACTCGCTCATATCGCTCTGATTGATCTTCACATTTTCCCTCAGATAGTAACGCATATCGGTTACGTACTTCCAATGTATACCTATCCTGGAGTTCAGGGTCTGTTGCTAACTTCGTCCAGTCATTTGACCTTTTTTGTGGTGATTTGTTATTGGCTCTTAAACTGAGTCGTACCTTTGTTGTTACTATCCTGTGGTCAGATCCAATGCTTGCAAATGAGTTGTAGGCTTCAGCATTTGTTATACTATTCTTCCACTTCCTCCTAATCAACACATAGTCTAGCTGGACTCTGAATCTACTTGGGAGCTCACACGTCCACAGTTTGGATGACCGCTTTTGAAAAGTGGTATTGGTGATGACAAAATCATTTTCCTGTACATATTCAAGTAGCAGGTCACCGTTACTGTTTGTAGTTTCATGATAAGCAAAGTTTGCATTATCTAGTCCTATTCTGGCATTGAAATCCCCCGTTACGATTAATACGTTGTGGTGGGCTGGGACAGATTTTGTTGCTACAGCCAGATGATGATAAAACTCCTTGGATTCTTTTTCATCTGAGACATTGGTTGGTGCATAAACAACAAGTATGGTAGTCTTAGGGTTTCCACCAAATGTAGTTTGCAGTATTCTTGGTGTAATATACCTGGCGGACAGCATGGCCTTTTTGGCTGATGGACTAAGTAGAAATCCCACTCCACCTACTGCAGCTCCCACTCTATTTCTGGAGGCAGATGCTGTTATAAGCTGGTAACCTTCAGGTAGATTATCATACTGGAGTTGGCTATTGTCAGTGTGTACTATCTTGTGTTCCTGAATTCCAATGACATCAATCTTGTATTTCTTTGCCAATGCACATAGTTCAATTTCTTTATGTGGGCTTCTCAATGTCCTAGTATTCATTGTTGCCACATTTACTGTGTTCTTACATTGTAAGAATCGGGCTCCCCTGCTGCCTCCACCATCAGTTGCTACCCTTCCAGTAGGATTTAAGGTACCAACGTCATTGTTTCCACTATTCCACTAAGGTACTATTGGTGTAACTGTATAATTCGGAGACCATCAATCTTCAAACATGCCCTATTTTACACCATTTTGCGAAAGGAACTGACATAGAATCATGTTAACCCTAACTCTAACGCAAGTTTTGGAGAATAAAACTATCGGGGGAAAACGAGCCAAATTAGGGGGAACGTCCTGCCGCGCCGGCATCGGAAATCCAATCTCTATCTGATCGCGCCATTAAGTCAGCTTTCAGGGTAATCTTAAGATTTTCCTCAGCTTACATGTACGATTTCCAGCCCCGGGTTTCCCGCCTGAACGCGCAATGGATCATACGGGGGAGCGCGCGATACCAGCACCCAGTACGTGTAGTATTTTGTAGTGGCGAAAGAAAATACGGAAGAGGTGTCCCGTAACCGTTTGGCATTCGATCAATAACAAAATTGATGTATTTATTACCAGTTAAGTACATCCTTACCTCACTCTGGGATAAAAGAAAACATTGCCCAGTCCGTGTAAACAACGACAATTCAATTTTGATTGTTTTTTTATATTTCCATAATAAAGGAATTGATGAAATCACCGAGATCGTAAAAGACACTAAGAAAGGTAAAACCGCTTTCTTTACTAGTATAGTTTATTGATTATTATTACTATTATTAACCAAAATGTGATTAGCGATCAAGATGTTGGCTCTCTACAAAGAGCTCTGTGGAGCCAATCAATTGGTTCAATTCTTCAAGATAGCAAATGAGCAGAGGTTTCAAATGGAAGTGGCATATTAGAATATATAAAATCCCTAGAGGTTGCTTCAATGTAATCCCAGCATTCAGTAGAAAAGCACTGAGCACTGAGATAATTCAACACCTGTTTTCCATTGAAATGTACAGAAATATCATGGTCCATTACAGGAACTAATAATTGAGACTTTTTATATGTATGTATCAATATATGAATAGGATTCTATTTCTCTATACAATGATATCAAACAATGTGAAAAGTCTCAATGATAAGTTACTCTAATGGACCATGATCATGATGATGTTTATGTACATTTCAATGCAAATCAGGTGTTAAACTGTCTTCATCATCACAGTGCACAGTGCGTTTCTACTGCATGCTGGGATTACCTTGAAGCAATCTCTGTAAAATCGCATTAGACTGAAGAACAATATCAGATAATCAATAATTGTGCTTCATTTGGTATTGTCTACCACGCATGTATATAAATAAAACCGAATTTATTCGATCAATTGACAAAATGGGATTATGTGTTACGAATTAATTCAATGATTAGTACATCCTAACTAAGTACATCCTAACTTCAACTGGGACTAAAGAAAACATTGCACAGTCTGCGTAAACAACGATTTTTAATTGTCATATTTCTTATATTTCCATATTAAAGGAACTGATGAAATCCTAGATATCGTAAAAGACACTAAGAAAGGTAAAACTAATTATTATTAGTATTGATTTATTACGTATTACTATTAGTATTATTAGAGCAAATGTGAACAAAAGCCTACCTGACATTAACAGGGTTAATGAATCGATTAACGTGATTTGCGATCAAACTGTTTGCTCTCTACAATAACAATAAGCTCTAGTGGGCCAATTGGTTCCATTAATTGCCATTATTGCAAGAAAACAAATAGACAGAGGTTAAGTAGATCCCGTACAATAAAGAATAAATAATTGATATTCCTTTGGTATTTTCTACCACGCATGTACAAAGTATACAACCAAATGTATTCGATCAATTGGAATAACAATTCATGTGTTAAGAGTTGATATGAATATCAACTCGTAACACATAAATTATTATCTCTAATCAATGAATTCATTGATTAGAGATTTGCACTATGGACTACTTTAACTGGGCCAAAAAAGACCACATCTGTGTTAAAAATGACATTTTAATTGTCATTCCTTTTTATATTTCCATTTTAAAGGAACTGATGAAATCCTCGATATCGTCAAAGACACTAAGAAAGGTAAAACTAATTATTTTATTGATTATTACGTATTACTATTATAAGAGCAATGTGAACAAAATCCTACCTGACGTTATCAGGGTAAATTAATCAAGTAACGTGATTTGAAATCAATCTGTTGGCTCTCTAAATAAAGCTCTGATGGGCCGATTGATTGGTTCAATTCTTCGACGAAAATCAATAAGCAGAGGTTTAAAATTTGAGACAGTTATGAAGATCTATAAATCTATACACACAAAGAACAATATCAACATCATTCCTTGCAAGGACATAACCATTTTAACAGGCGAAATTAGGCTCACTACATTTAAAGGGGTTCATTATCCCAACCTGCATTGTAAGAACAGCTAAATTTGAAACTAATTGTAAAAATAACAGAATATTAACCACAACTTTTAACAGCGATGAATAAAACCAATTAATTATGCACAGATTTTCGAGATTGATTTTTCTTTCCGTAAGTCGCGTAATTTATATTACAGTCATGTTACCATGGTTACACTCTCAAAATTGATTCAGAATCTAAAAGGTGAAGAACAAATCAAGTTCTACGGGCAAACGGATCTCGGAGGTAGGTATGTCGGACGGGCAGTTTTTCTACTTCTAAATTTATAAAAAAGCAACATTGTCAATTAAGAAAAAACCCAACACTTTTCAAAAATTTTTGTTTTAATTTGTAAAAATATATTTCAACATAGACTGGAAGAATAGGAGATTTTTTCGTCGCCTAAAAAATGTGTATGTGTTGGTAAATATGGTAAATCTTTGGCAAAATAATAAATGTAACTAAGCTTAAATATGAGTCGCTCATTTTTCTCACAACCATTAAATAAGTGTGTGTATGTGAAAACTTTTTCAAAAGTGAATTACGTCATAATATGTTACTGATTTTTTATTCAATATTTGGACTTCAATTCGATTCAATTTCAATCATCTTGCAAAATGGTACATTGATTTCCATTTTATTTCTCATTTTATGCTGATTACTTTGGTCGGAAGAGGGTGACGAGATACGGGGTAAGATGAATCTGGTATACAAAAGTTCAGTTGGATATAGGTGTATGAGGAATTGGATGTCATGTTGCTTATCAAAAATTAGATATGATATGAAAATGTTCCCTATGAAGGTATAATTGTCTCATAAATAAATAATTGTTCAAAGTTATTTATTATCTGACATTTCAGAGTTTACCAAAGAAGTAGAGAGTTGGAGATTAAGGTTAAGGAATACCTACTTGAAAAGAAAAAAGAAAATCCGGTTCGGTCATGCTATCCGACAGATCGCTGATCCTGAAGATATATTTGTTGACTTGACTCTTCTCCATGAAAACGACGAGGCACAAACCGATACAGGTGAGCATGATTCTGATGAAAGCAAACCGGAGCCGTCACTACTTGGAAATAAAAGAGGAGAGCAAAAGTCCAAAGTCTTACAGTCATATCAGGAACTACTTACACTAAAAACAAAGGATGAGCCATTCTCTTTTATTCTCATACGCGGAAAGGCGGGGAGTGGAAAGACAACTCTCCTTTCCCGAATAGCATATGAATGGGCTAAACTTCAAGAACAACCGTCCCCCAAAGACACCCTAAAACAACATACATCACGTTCATCACAAAACACAGCATGTAGCTCTCTACAATATATTCAAAAGCATGACGAGGAGGAGGAGCCGTGGGCATCATGGGCTAGATTTGTATTACTATTTGTATTGGAATTTCGTAAAGTAGACCCAAGGGAAAGTCTCGAAAGAGCAATAGAAAGGCAATTGTTACCTGGTGTCAAAGTGGATAGAATATGTCAAGTAATAAATACATTAGGAATGCAGTGTCTTTTCCTTCTAGATGGTTTTGATGAGATGTCTTTTGAAACAATTCAAACAGCAGATCAGATTTTAGAGAGCCCTCTCCTAGATGGCAGCTTTGTAATTTTGACTTCTAGACCACACTTGGTGAATCAAATATCGAATATGCGTTCTCATTGCACTCATGTAGAGAACTCGGGTTTCACCTTTGAGAATTCCTCCAAATACATACACAAATTCTTTGTCAAATCAAAGCATCCCAGATATAAAGATCTCACTGCCACATTGACAGAACAACTGGCTAAAAAACACATCCTTCAAACTCTCTCTTCTTTTCCAATCCTGCTACTTATGATCTGTCATATCTGGTTAGATGAAGCTGGTGATGAGTTCACACGTAGTTTCACAAGTCTGTTCCTTGAAGCCATTAGGTATCTAAATAAACCCTTCTCGCAGTCTCCCACACAGGCGAAAGATGTCAATAAAGTCATACTGAATCTTGGTAAAGCGGCATTGGAAGGGTTATTTGAAAACAACATTCAAATTAATCAGAATAGGTTTGAAGACATGGTTAGTCTTGAACAATCTTTTAAGATGGGTCTGTGTTTCAAAGAGGACGGGTCCCGAATAGATCAGACATACGTGATTTTTATTCACAAGACGTTTCAAGAATTTTGTGCTGCGCGGTACTTGAATTCGTTAGCATCAACTAACAAAGAGTTGTTCCGGACTTATTTGAGGTCTATACACAAGGGTAATCTCTCTGGAATGGAATACCTACTACGTTTTTGTTGTGGGTTTGGTTCACACTCTGTTCACCTTATATTGCTGCATTGTATGAATTTGATACCTGAAGAATACAAGTTCATGAATTCATGGAGACTTCCAATGCTCTTCTTGTACGAGGCAATGTCATCTGGTAATGCAGCAGTAGATCATGAAGCGCTGGACAGTGTTTTTGAGTCTCTGACTCCTTTTCCATTGGCTATAGATCCGGAACTAATGCCAGCATTTACGCATTTTATGACTACTGAACCAGATGACCAGACGTCGTGGCTGAAGTATGTAAAAATATTGAGTCTGCAATGTTTGCCCTCGATTGACATAAACATGATAGTGAAATACTGTGCTCGTTTGACATCTCTTAATATGGTTTTACTGAACGGGAATATTGAGATCGTAGATGAGATGGAGTCATCGATATCTGTGCTGAATACCTCTGTCGTTGTACTTATTTTAGAGCCTTGCAAACTATCCATAAACACTTTGTTGGGACTCATGGGGATCTTTGAATTATCGAATATCAGTCACCTTTGGGAAACTATGGACAATATTATCCTATGTGAGTCATTCATTGAGTTCAAAGTGAGTAACGTCACGATTTGTATTGACACTCTCCTGATTGCAAGCGTCCTGGTAAGATTCCTAGGTTCCTTGCCCGAACTAGAAAAAGTGTGTCTCGCTGTCCCAGAAATCGTAGGTAAAGTTGAAGCTAACTTAACAGTGCGTTTTAGGTCGATCCGGCACTATATAATCACTGGTTATCCTCCAGACAAGAGATGTTCAGTTAGCGGTGATAACTTAATGAGATGGCTGTGTTACATGCCGTCATTGGAAGTAGTACGATTAGAACGTGTTGATCTGACCAGGCATGCTAGTCGACGAACTCCCGGGATACCGGCAGCTAGTTGTAAAGTCCTGTTAATGATAAACGGGAGTGCAGATACACAAGTATTGCAGAAGGTTCTATCGTGCATGCCCTTCCTTGATGTCCTATCAATTCAAGGAATCAAACTTACTGGTGTGCTCGACACTTTAGTGACGTTCCCGATGCTTCAGAGAATCTCAATGTCAGGAACCAAAGGACGCGATTTGCAATTCAATATTGGTATACTTACAAGAATGCCGCGACTTACAACTCTAACACTTGAGAACTTTCATATGAGAGGTTCTCTGCATGAAGTGGCTGATGTAGACTGTAAAGTACTCCACAAAGTTAGATTCTGTCGAGGTAACGTCAGTACTGGTTCGTTTTATGATTATTTGACCAGCCTTCCATCTCTAAGATCATTGACGTTGTACAAAGTTAGGGGTAAGTTCGTCCCAAGCAGCAACGTATCACTTCAATCATTGACAGAATTCCACTTGGGAAATGTTGTATTATCATCAAAAAAACTCTTGACAATATTCCTGTGTATGGAATCACTAGAAAGGTGGACGGTCAATGACGTGAATGTGACTGATGATGACTTTGATAGACAAACGTTGGATATCTGTGAATCTGTTCAGCTGTTTGAACTTACCAATTCTAAATTGAAAGTACATGTGTTTTTTAAATTACTTGATTGTATGCCAACTGTTCAACGTGTACAACTTACCAATGTGCGCTTCACAGGTGAAACACGGACGAATCTAAGTTGGGTGTCACTCAATGACCGATTCCATCTAAATGGTTCTTTGTTAGATGGAAATTGCGAGTTAAAGAGAAAGGTTTATTGGAGTCTGGATTTGCAGCATGCATGTGGGTTGATATGTGTTGTGATGTGTGCTGCAGTTTGCATATTTATTTATCCGTTTATAAGTGGATTATATTAATCTATCATTATCATCGTCCGTGTACGAAATGGAGGAAGCATTTGCCAACATACTGGACCCACCCCTTCTTGTCATTCATTAGTTGGCGGATCTCTTTTTGACCTAAACCCACATCATTCTTGACAGTATTAGGATACTGAAGGGGTTTGCCGTCTCTGTTAGCTTTCCCACCTGGAGGAGTCCAGAAGATTAGACGGGATTTGGGATTTGATCCCTATAACGGATGATAAATATTCTACGTAACAGTTGAGTATAGGATCCGTTGATTCGGTCTTCAATTTTCATTTTGATGGTTCATGTTTCAGAGCCGTACAACAAAATGCTTTCTACGCAGGCTTTGAAGATCGTATGCAGTTTGTTGCAGGCAATCATTGCTAGTGCTTTCCTACATTTGAATTCCTTAGATGTGTGTAGAACATAGGACCCCAATACTCTACAGCTCTACTCCTTTGATGGTCTGCACACAGGCTCAGGCGGTAAGGAGGCTTTTTGTTTTTCCTTCATTTATATTTAAATGTAGGGCAACTGCATTTAAGGCTGTCTCAACACTCTGTAACAGCGATTCCGCTTTACTGATTGATGTTGCAAGGAGAGCTATATCGTCTGCGAAATCGAGATCGTGAAGACGAATTTCAGGATAGCGTGTGCTCCAGCAGAATACCGGTTTCATCACGGATGTCTGTCAAGGCACAGCGCATTATGTCAAAATTATAAGGAAGATGAAGGGTGCCAAGGAAGATGGAGGGTGCCAAAGTGTCACCTTGAATAACACCAGCTAAACTCTTAAAAGTTTCCGTCTCCCCATCAGGCGATATGACAATAGCTGGAGAGTTGTCATATATTACTGTTATGGCCTTGACAATGATGTCAGGATACCAGAGGCACTGAGGATGTCGAACATGCGATCACGGTGTACTGAACCAAAAGCCTTAGAGAAGTCTTTGAACACGGCAGCCAGTGGAAGGTTTCTTTCTTTCATTCCGACAATTATTCTTCTCAATGCTAGAATCGTTTCCCTCTAAAGCAATTTTAATTCCATCGAAGAAGACGATCCACAAATGGAAAGGGTATACAAGTAACATACAATTTTAGACCTTAACCCTAATACAGGAGAGGCTAATCCCTCTGTAATTAATCTATGGATGTATATGTTAATTTCGACCTTATGCCAGACTATAAGTTATGTATATGGTTAAAACGTTATATGTACGATGATGATAGTAAATGGAAATGCCTTTTTAAACGCTATTTAAATGCTTATGGTCCAAACTTTTTAATCTTAAATATGAATTTTGTGGAATGCTAAGAATGCCCCATCGTTAATTGGTCTACCAAAATTTTATTCAGAACTGGTAAAAGCATGGCATAATCTAGATAATGATTATAGAAACTTACCAATCAACGACTCATTAAGGGTCAAAAGTCATATTATATGGGAAAATGAACTGATCATGCACAATGGCAAGACCATGTATTTCAAACGCTGGATTGATAGTGATATAATATATATAAATGACCTTATAAACAATGACGGTATCTTTTCCACTACATATACTTGACAAGCTCAAAAATAAGCACAACTGGATTGCAGAGCTATTTATTATATTCAAATCAATTCCAAAAAATTGGTTTGCTTTATTAAACACAAACAATATGCCTATTGAAATAAGTACTCGTTTAAGAACCTCGTGTATATATGTAAATAAGAAACGTGTAAATATAATGTATTGGCAATCAAGGAATGTTTACGTTCATGTAGTTAAAAGGTTTACAGTCGTGACAATAATTCAAAACAGATGGGCACAGGAACTGTCAACGTCACCAAAATGGGACGATATTTGGACTATGAAAACTATTCTTGAAAAAGAGAGAAAATTGGCAGAGTTCAATTACAAATTATTGTATAGAATCATCGCTACCAAAGCAAACTTATATAAATGGAATAAGGTGAACTCACCCAATTGTTTTCAGTGCAACATGACAGATGATTATCTACATTCATTTATTGCCTGTCCTTTGTCAAAAGGCTTTTGGGTTCATTTTTAAAGATTTATTATTTCTAACAATATTCCATGTCCAGAGATATCGTTAAAAATCATTGTACTTGGTTATAAACCAGCTTATCAAAATGTATTGAATGTAATGCTAAATAGAATGCTTAGTCTGTATAGATCCAGACATATCAAGATCACGTTGATGCATTTAAATGGTTTCTGTACGAATTAAGATGGAGAATTAGTATCTTGAGACATAGTGAAAATATGTGGCATAAGATTGGCAAAAGCCTACATAGCACAGAGTAAATAGTAGGTTCTGATATTCTTAAAACACATGTACATATTCGTAAAACACATGTACATGACAGCCCATATTATATATTACTTTGTTTGTCAACTCACCTGCGAAAATCATGTGCCGTTGATGATCATTAGCCATCTATCTTCATGCTAATGGTAATTGTTGGTACATGCTGTTCGCTGGTAGAGTCATACTTATTGATACCAGTATGTTTAATATATTGTTATTATGTTATATAACTATGTATATAATGTAGAGAAATGAAAAATAAATTGAATGAGAAACTGAAGAAAAAAAAAGAAGAAAAAAAAGACTATAAGTTTAAGTCAACATTCTGGGGTCAGCATTTATAAAAATAATGTTCATGTCTGCACTTTTTTATGTTATTTATCGTTCATGTGATCATAGATATCAGTCAATGTATTGTAGCGGAAATTATAGTGGGCTATTATATTAAGGTCTTCCTTTATCTCAGCACGATTGTAGCATACACTCTTGGTGGCTCCCTTCAGTGGAGTCTTTGTGACCGACAGTTGGTCACGTGGTTTGGTATATAAATACGAGCGCTTCCTGTGAATCGTGGCCAGTCGGGCCGAGCTACCACTCAAGGTAGTTCGCGCCAATATAAAACGCCGGTTTATACAAAAGGTAGCTCGTGCTAGATCAAGCCGGTGTTTAATAATGGTCTTGCTATACTCTATTTGGCCATCTCGAGACAGTGACGTAACTGAACAGGCGCAGCTTTTACGCACGCGTGTGTATCTTCCGCCTTTCAACGCTCGTGTTTGTACGCCAGCGCCGCGAGTATGCGCGCGAGTTATGTGATGCAATTAGACATCGACTGCAGTTTTTAGTCAAAAAGCAACTTCAATCGTGTCACTACATCAGTATGTGATTTTGATATTTATTGGCCGCCATTTTGGATGTTGCTGCCTCCCTGGACCTGGAGCTGGAGTTGCCCAATATCCTGGCGAGAGGTATGAGCTCCTTTGTTTCTACATATTCTAATATACCAGAATCAAACCTCAAAATTTGTGCTGGTTACCAGATAACTGGATAAAACCTTACTATCAGAAACGGCGTTAACATTTATAATTCCTGATTATATTGATGAATACTCAATCATTATTCTTGGACTATCTATACAAACAATATCCGTTAAGCTATATTGTGCGATTTTTTTCAAAGAAAATCCACCCACGTTGTTTTCTTGTTCGATGGAAGTGTGTCTCCCTATGAAGCAATTTTGGCCGTGTGTCTCCATGAAAAAGATCACATAACTTTAATAACATTTAAAAATAAATCTGATTTGCAATTGTGGGATATACACCCCAGATCTGTTACTGTTCGCACTCAGTTACCTTGGTTTAGTGAGGAAATCCGGGAAGCTCGTAGAGTGCGTAGGAGGCTTGAGCGAAAGTAGAGAAAAAAGCAAACTAGACCACGATCGTCTCCTATACCTTGAGCAACTACGCCTCGCTAACGACTTGATATTGCAAGCTAAGACAAATTTTCTCAGGACTAAGATAGCTGGTGCGAATGATAAAGATCTGTACTCCACTGTGAATACCCTGCTTAACAGGGACAAACGATCTTTACCTGTATATGACTCTCCCAATGATATGAGTGAAAGGTTTGCTAGGTTCTTCAAAACCAAAACTGATAAGATTCGAAAAGCCTTAGATGACGTTGATGTATCATCTCTCATAATGACATCTGAAGTGAATGTCAGGCAACGCACCAGTTCTTTCACTTCAATATTGCCACAGTTGACGAAGTTGAAAGGGTTATGGGTAAACTCTCAAACAAGACATGCTCCTTAGACCCCTTACCCACGTGGCTGTTGAGGGAGAGAATATTGGGGTTGTTTCACCGTTCATAACTCGTATTGCCAATGCCTCCATGCAGTCTGGTGTCTTCCCAGATGCCCTGAAGGATGCTATCGTTACGCCAGTCCTGAAAAAGCCATCCTTAGACTCTAACAATCTCAAAAACTACAGACCGTTCTCGAATATTCATTACCTCGCTAAAGTACTTGAGACGCTTATTGCTAGCCGATTAAAGGACTTTTTTCACTGAGCATAGTTTGGACGATCCACTCCACACAGAAAACTTTTCTGGGTCAAATATGGGTCAAGTGACTCATTTGCAGTGGGTCATCTCACATTAGCCGTCTATCTGTGTCAAGTGACCGTGTCCCAGCGAAGCGACTCACCTATGATAGGTCAGTGCGTTCTGACCCATTTGAACCACGTATAATGAGTCAATGCATTTTAATGGGTCGCTCGACACGTTGACTCACGTAAGATGGGTCTGTGCAGTCGGACTCATTTGAATTGACCCACGTAAAAACGTAAGACATGAGTCAATGGATTTTAATTAGAGAATAAAGGTATTGTTTTAGACCGTACCCGTGTTATATTGTCTGACATAAATGCGGACTCTAGTATTATTTTAAGTAGAACAACGACGCCGCAATCTCATTCTTAAACAATCATACTTTAGACATTTATCAAAGAAATAAGTACATTTTATTGTCCACATTTGACAATTTTTACCCCTGTTAGGATCGAATAACCCACAAACATTCCATCCAATCACATGCGATGAGTAAACCATGCGTAACGTCGCGGCGCCGGCATAAACGCAGGAAAAGCGCTAAAGACGCACTGCAGAAGTGCGCGTTATGAAGCAAACCACGCATTGTGAAGGTCGGGCGCACTGTTAAAACGTAAGCTCCACCTCCCCGTATTAAGTTGTCTCATCCCAGCAAACACAGAACGTTTCCGCAACGTTGCACCTATGTTGCAGTTAGGTTGCGTCATTTAAAACGTTTTAACAACGTTTTTATAACGTTACGGTTTGGTTGTGATTTGGTTGTTTTAAGTTGGTCCGTTGAAACGTGAGCAAAACGTTCTCTGAACGTTGCAGTTTAGTTCTAGTTTGGTTGCACTTAGGTTGTGGTTAGGTTGTCATTATAAACGTTCTTACAACGTTATTATGACGTTGCGGTTTGTTTGTTTTAGGTTGGTTCTTGGAAACGTGATTAAAACGTTCTCTGAACGTTGCATGTTGATCATCGGAAACGTTTACATAATGTTTTAACAACGTTGTAACACTCAAATAGTTGGTTGTTTTAGTTTATCCTTTAAACGTGAAAAAAAATGTTCCCTGAACGTTGTAGTTTAAGTTCTAGTTTGGTTGCACTAAGGTTTTGGTTAGGCTGCCATTAAAAACGTTCTTACAACGTTATTATAACGTTGCGGGTTGTTTGTTTTAAGTACCAAATCACACCCAAACCGCAACGTTATAATAACGTTGTACAAACGTTTTAATGACAACCTAACCACAACCTAAGTGAAACTAAACTAGAACTTAACTGCAACGTTCAGAGAACGTTTTGCTCACGTTTCCATGGACCAACCTAAAACAACCAGATCACACCCAAACCGCAACGTTATAATAACGTTGTAGAAACGTTTTAATGACAACCTAACCACAACCTAAGTGCAACCAAACTAGAACTTAACTGCAACGTTCAGAGAACGTTTTGCTCACGTTTCCGTGGACCAACCTAAAACAACCAAATCACACCCAAACCGCAACGTTATAATAACGTTGTAGAAACGTTTTAATGACAACCTAACCACAACCTAAGTGCAACCAAACTAGAACTTAACTGCAACGTCCAGAAAACGTTTTGCTCACGTTTCCCTGGACCAACGTAAAACAACCAAATCACACCCAAACCACAACGTTATAATAACGTTGTAGACACGTTTTAATGACAACCTAACCACAACCTAAGTGCAACCAAACTAGAACTTAACTGCAACGTTCAGAGAACGTTTTGCTCACGTTTCCGTGGACCAACCTAAAACAACCAAATCACACCCAAACCGCAACGTTATAATAACGGTGTAGAAACGTTTTAATGACAACCTAACCACAACCTAAGTGCAACCAAACTAGAACTTAACTGCAACGTTCAGAGAACGTTTTGCTCACGTTTTCATGGACCAACCTAAAACAACCAAATCACACCCAAACCGCAACGTTATAATAACGTTGTAGAAACGTTTTAATGACAACCTAACCACAACCTAAGTGCAACCAAACTAGAACTTACCTGTAACTTTCAGAGAACGTTTTTCCAACGTTTCCATGGACTAATTAAATAATGAAATACATTTTATTTGAAAAGGTTTATTACGAATCAAATTTTTAATACAAAACAATTTGGCATTACAAATTTGATTTGTACTAATCTAGGCGTATACAGGGTGACCCAAAAAAATGTTAACACTCCGGGCACATGAGATATCTTAAAAGGACAGAAACCCACAGGTCTAATCTTGATGTATTATAAAAGCTGAGTAAATAAGCTTTCATTTACATTTTATTGCGTTCCAATTGGTTATTTAGAACGGAAGATATGCTTCAGCAAATATGAGGAAGCAAAATCGGCTTGGTCCAATCCTCTCAGTATGAAAGTAAAGCTTTTAAAATGCACGAAGCAAGAAGCAACATGATTAAGTCACACACACACATCAGTTATTTCTCTTCTTTGTTATTTTCAACGCATTCTTTCGATTCTTTTCAAGCTTAAAAAACATAAACAAATATATTCCACATAAATAATATAGAACAGTATATTTTTTGAATGCTCCACCTCATCCCAATATCATTGAAGATTTCGGTTTTTGCATTTCAAATTGACTGCGTGTGTAGTTCTTTGTCTGTGGTACGTAGTTTATCCTATAAGGACAAGGTGAATGCAGCCAATTCACATGCCTCTCATACTATCATGTGTGTTTAAGGGGGGGGGGGGGGGGTGGACTCTCAGGTACATGCTCAGTAAAACTGCCGTAACTTCTTCAATATTCATTTAATCTTTATAAAAGTATACAGTTTTTTGCAGAAGAGGGTTCAATGAATCCAACCATGAAATTGACAAATTTGTAGAAAATTATAAAAAACACTTTTTTTTACCCATTTTAGGTTTGGAAAAGATAACTCAAAATATATTTTGTCAAATTTTGTCAAACTAGTTTTATGATAATCCTGATAGCATTCTCCAGGAGCATTGTTTTTTAATCTTATTTATTTTTTAAGTTAAAGACAAAATCATGAAAAATCACATTTGTTGGCACTTTTTTGTCCATAACTCAAAAAATAAAAATAAAAAAAATAAAAAAATAAACCAAAACCCCCCGCTCCGTAATTGTAATATTTTGCCAATTTAACCGTTTGGCTGCGATGACAATAAATCATACCATGTATAATAATAATTACCTGGTAGGTTAATTTTTGAGGACTCTAATGTATATGCAGAGATGCGAATTCAGTACAAATGTGCACAAACGTTTTTTATGATTGTTAAAGTAATACTTTGCATAACCCATTGAAACTGACACCAAGGTAATTTCCGTGTCCGACCGAAAAGGTTATGCTCATGTTTGCAATAACTTCTAAGTTAAAATTGTGTAAATTATATCAATCCAATTAATTATTAATCTCTGCATATACATTAGAGTCCCTAATCGAATTAATGGTAGTCAAGATCTTTAATGTATACAAAAAGTATAAAATCTGCCAATGTCTTACTTCTGAGCTGGTGATCGTCTGCTGTTTTTGTCAAGTGACAAGTTGTTTTAACAACTGAAATAGCAAGCATGACAAATTAATTTTCTTGTATGACAAATTAATTGTCTTGTATGAAAAATTAATTTTCTTGTATGAAAAATTAATTTTCTTACATGACAAATTAATTTTTCTTGCATGACAATTTTCTTGCATGACAAATTAATGTTGTAATTTGTCGTTTTAAACACTTTTTACATGACCAAGTGAAATAAGTCATACAATGCATACATGACAAATTGCTTGACAAGTAAATGCATACATGACAAATTGCTTGACAAGTTAATGCATACATGACAAATTGTGTGACAAGTTAATGCATACATGACAAATTGTTTGACAAGTTAATGCATACATGACAAATTGTGTGACAAGTTAATGCATACATGACAAATTGTGTGACAAGTTAATGCATACATGACAAATTGCTTGACAAGTTAATGCATACATGACAAATTGCTTGACAAGTTAATGCATACATGACAAATTGTGTGACAAGTTAATGCATACATGACAAATTGTGTGACAAGTTAATGCATACATGACAAATTGCTTGACAAGTTAATGCATACATGACAAATTGTGTGACAAGTTAATGCATACATGACAAATTGCTTGACAAGTTAATGCATACATGACAAATTGTGTGACAAGTTAATGCATACATGACAAATTGCTTGACAAGTTAATGCATACATGACAAATTGTGTGACAAGTTAATGCATACATGACAAATTGTGTGACAAGTTAATGCATACATGACAAATTGTGTGACAAGTTAATGCATACATGACAAATTGTGTGACAAGTTAATGCATACATGACAAATTATGTGACAAGTTAATGCATACATGACAAATTGCTTGACAAGTTAATGCATACATGACAAATTGTGTGACAAGTTAATGCATACATGACAAATTGTGTGACAAGTTAATGCATACATGACAAATTGCTTGACAAGTTGATGCATACATGACAAATTGCTTGACAAGTTAATGCATACATGACAAATTGTGTGACAAGTTAATGCATACATGACAAATTGTGTGACAAGTTAATGCATACATGACAAATTGCTTGACAAGTTAATGCATACATGACAAATCGTGTGACAAGTTAATGCATACATGACAAATTGCTTGACAAGTTAATGCATACATGACAAATTGTGTGACAAGTTAATGCATACATGACAAATTGCTTGACAAGTTAATGCATACATGACAAATTGCTTGACAAGTTAATGCATACATGACAAATTGTGTGACAAGTTAATGCATACATGACAAATTGTGTGACAAGTTAATGCATACATGACAAATTGCTTGACAAGTTAATGCATACATGACAAATTGCATGACAAGTTAATGCATACATGACAAATTACATGACAAGTTAATGCATACATGACAAATTGCATGACAAGTTAATGCATACATGACAAATTGTGTGACAAGTTAATGCATACATGACAAATTGTGTGACAAGTTAATGCATACATGACAAATTGTGTGACAAGTTAATGCATACATGACAAATTGCTTGATAAGTTAATGCATACATGACAAATTGTGTGACAAGTTAATGCATACATGACAAATTGTGTGACAAGTTAATGCATACATGACAAATCGCTTGACAAGTTAATGCATACATGAAAAATTGTGTGACAAGTTAATGCATACATGACAAATTGCTTGACAAGTTAATGCATACATGACAAATTGTGTGACAAGTTAATGCATACATGACAAATTGTGTGACAAGTTAATGCATACATGACAAATTGTGTGACAAGTTAATGCATACATGACAAATTGTGTGACAAGTTAATGCATACATGACAAATTGTGTGACAAGTTAATGCATACATGACAAATTGTGTGACAAGTTAATGCATACATGACAAATTGTGTGACAAGTTAATGCATACATGACAAATTGTGTGACAAGTTAATGCATACATGACAAATTGCTTGACAAGTTAATGCATACATTACAAATTGTGTGACAAGTTAATGCATACTTGACAAATTGTGTGACAAGTTAATGCATACATGACAAATTGCTTGACAAGTTAATGCATACATGACAAATTGTGTGACAAGTTAATGCATACATGACAAATTGTGTGACAAGTTAATGCATACATGACAAATTGTGTGACAAGTTAATGCATACATGACAAATTGTGTGACAAGTTAATGCATACATGACAAATTGTGTGACAAGTTAATGCATACATGACAAATTGCTTGACAAGTTAATGCATACATGACAAATTGTGTGACAAGTTAATGCATACATGACAAATTGTGTGACAAGTTAATGCATACATGACAAATTGTGTGACAAGTTAATGTTTGTCATCTTAAACCTTTCGTATGACAAGTTTTTTCTTGTCAATTGACAAATTAGTATTTTAAGTGTAGTGACATCGAAGACCAAGCCAGCGCGGCGATTTATGCTGCGGGTGAAGGCCTTACTGTCCGTCACCAACTCGGTGTTAGCTTCATGTAAGAGAGCCAGAATAAGTCTAGGGTGAATACTTCATTGAGGGATTACACGGAATCAAGCTTACACTCCATAAATGAAAATTTCAAGCTAGACTAGATTCGTGGAAGATTACATCTGGGACTAACATAGTCCCAGACTACATGAAGGATGAACCCTTAGCCTGTTGGACCATGGAAATAGCAAAGGGAGAACAACGAGATAACCTAATCCGATTATCTATTCAACTTTACAAATGATAGGACATTGCTGCGTACCCTATTGTGTTCAATAATATTGCCGACTACTATAAGCAATTCGAAAGTTGTGCATACATAAGTTGCGTTTTACATTTCTATGTCAAATAAATACTCGAGATCTTTAAGATATCTCGAGATCTTTAAGATATCTCGAGATCTTTAAGATATCTCGAGATCTTTAAGATATCTCAAGATCTTTAAGATATCTCGAGATCTTTAAGATATCTCGAGATCTTTAAGACATCTCGAGATCTTTAAGACATCTCGAGATCTTTAAGACATCTCGAGATCTTTAAGACATCTCGAGATCTTTAAGACATCTCGAGATCTTTAAGACATCTCGAGATCTTTAAGACATCTCGAGATCTTTAAGACATCTCGAGATCTTTAAGACATCTAGAGATCTTTAAGAAATCTCGAGATCTTTAAGACATCTCGAGATCTTTAAGACATCTCGAGATCTTCACGATATCTCGAGATCTTCAAGATATCTCGAGATCTTCAAGATATCTCGAGATCTTCAAGATATCTCGAGATCTTCAAGATATCTCGAGATCTTCAAGATATATCGAGATCTTCAAGATATGTCGAGATCTTCAAGATATCTCGAGATCTTTAAGATATCTCGAGATCTTTGTTGTACCACAGGCTGTGCCAGGGAAGGGATAGAGAGAGGGGGACAGAGTGAGGTGAGGGGAAGAAATAGGGGATGGGAAGAGAGAGGGGAGGGGTAGGGGAGCGCCACAATTTTTGGTTGTCCGTATTGCATTATTTTGGTTTAATGATTTAACTTAATTTACTTCAATTAACTAAAGTTGCCTCACCGTGTTTACAAATTGCAATGCCTAGACGGAATAAGACACAGAAAGTTATGGGATTTACTACATGTACATTGTATTACTGCCGATACCGACTACGATACGACTGTGAAAAGTGCATTTTGGTTGTCCGTGGCTCATTTTTGTTATATGGGGCAACCGGGCAACTACCTAATTCAAACGCTAGTCTATAGTGTTTATCAGTTTTAACATAATCGAATTCACTTCTATTAATATTGAATATTGAAATCGTTTATAACTTTGACGTAGCGTCGGTGAACCGAGAACCGCTCTCTGTATGATTATTGTTAATCCCCTTATCACAGCAATATTTAGTCGATGCTGTGATACAGGCATTACGATATCGTTGATTCGTTACGACATACACCAATGGATTAATAGATGCATTTACACCAATGGAAATGGAGACACAATGGGACCAGACAACGAGAGACCAGTCTGACAACGTAACTATACTATGGACATTTAGCACAGTAATTATTTGATTGACAAATTGTACGGAACAGCACAAAAAGAAGATCGTTCCATTAGCAATGACCATAACAGCAACTTGACGAAGTTGATTTTCAAATCCACTCGAAAGGCTCAATTGTCTGTTTTGTATTCGAATATTCAATGTCCGGACTATCTTGATGTACATATAACAGTTGCATAATACTACAAGTAGCCAGAATAAAGCGAATAGCAATTGATAAGTAATGTTAAGAATTTGTGATCGATCCGTTGTCCACAAAAGGGCAAACATATGTTTTGGAAAATCAACATACTGTTTGTCTTCCGGCCATATATTACAATACATGTTTTCTTTAAAATCCACGTAACCCGGTATCAATAAACATATATAACCCGCACTTGATAGTAGCACTATAACGATCAATCTAATTGTCCGCGTCGTTCCCTTTAAAAGATGATGCTTGATCGGGTAGCATATTGCTAGGAATCTCTCCACAGATATAAGCGTTACAAAAGCAATCGATGAAAAATATCCGAATGCAAATATCATGCTTATTACGATGTCAGGAATACCGATCTGATGTCGTACTCTAGGACTGATAATATAACCTCTCACTTTTAAGAATCCAGTGCATATCAGGTTGGTTACATCCGCACATGCTAAACTCACAAGATAAAAGTAAGTAGTTGTATGAAGTGAAGACGTTCTTATCACCGTCCATATGAACGAGATGTTACTTAGAAGTCCAAACAGAACCAGAGTAGGCCATATTACGTAATGCACAAGCCATTCCATCGGGAGGTATTCCAGCCATATTGGTAGGACTGTTGCATTGCTAAAATCTAACGTGTTATTCATAGTACACGGTGCATCCATATCGAAAGTAGTGTTCTTTGTTTCCACGAAATAAGATCACCACAAAGATAACGTTGCATTATACCTACAGATTAAGACGAATCTTAAACTGCATATATCCAAAGGCGAGATGTGATGCGAGATCCGAGGTTGAAATACGAGATCCACAGACGATCCGACGCGACCAAATGCTAGGACACCGAATTGAGGACGAAAGCCAGATGAGAAATACGAGATACAACGGCTAGATACGAAATTTAGGAACGAGATCTGAGATGGCGCGATCCAAAGACGAGATAACAAAATCCGAAGACGATTAGATACGAGATCGAAAAAAGAGGGGAGATAATACGAACGAGGCTTCGTACAATACAAAATGTGCTTATCATCGTTTGTAGCACTCGCCTATCCCTATTCAATCCGATAATGGTTGACGTTGTTAAGACTTTGACAAAATAGCCAGTGTGCCTCGATATACATTTAACAACGACGTTAATTGAAATCACGAGTTAGCACATATTTATTGCTATTCTTTTGTTCATTATTTCAATTCTATTAGTTTTGATTTTCAAAAGGGTCGTGGTAGCAATATCCTGTCTTTGCATATATTGCCGAACAATAAATACGTTTTTTATATTTGATATATGAAAATAAATGTACGCCTGTTTTGACACTTGACTTCGAAAGACGAGATAACAAGATCAGAAGACGAGATACGAGATCGAAAAACGAGGGCGAGATACTACGAATAAGGCTTTCGTACAATACAAAATGGGCTTATTATCGTTGGTAGCACTCGCCTATCCCTATTCAATCCGACAATGGTTGACTTTGTTAAGACTTTGACAAAACAGCGAGTGTGCCTCGAAACCAAATTGCACAATATATATTTAGCAACAACGTTAATTGAAATCACGAGTTAGCACATATTTATTGCTATTCTTCTGATCAATATTTCAATTCTATTAGTTTTGATTTTCAAGAGGGTCGTTGTAGCAATATCCTGTCTTTGCTTATATTGCCGAACAATAAAGACGTTTTTAATATTTGGCATATGAAAATAAATGTACGCCTGTTTTGACACCTGACTTCGCCATTTGTAATGCTCTACAAAATGGAAAGCTTTAGTAATCGTAGGGAAACTAAAACATAATTACTTTCTACTAATCTATCACCATTCATAGATATTAGTACAATTTCAGAAAGATTTTCCGACTTAAGGGGTGGGAGGGGTCATTTTATTCAATATGAGTGCGTCCTTTTTTCTTTTTTTTTTAATTAACATTTTTGGTTTGCAACATATTACATCAAAATACATTATTAAGCTAACTTAAAAGATACCTATAATGATATATTACAAATTTATTTAAACACTAAAGACGATGTACATTTAACCATTGAAAAAATAGCAAGACAAAACAAGACAATACATGACATAACCCGACACGACACAACACGACATGGCATGGCACGGCACTACATGACATGACATGACACGACATGCAACATCATGACCTGACATGGCATGACACGACACAACACGGCACGACATGCCACGACATGACACGCCACGCCACGACATGACCCGCCACAACATGACCTACAACGACACGACAAGACAAGACAAGACAATACAAGACAATACAAGACAAGACAAGACAAGACAAGACAAGACAAGACAAGACAAGAAAAATGGGACAGAGATAGTTTCTTACATCACTTGTTTAGTATGATACATGTATACACTTTAACATGAGTACTTTTAATGTACAATCATATTATCTTATATATTAATATTTAGAAGTACAATTTCATCATTAAATAAATCCTTTCCATTTGTTTTCAAAATTGCTCACTTTATTTGTTTTGTAGAAATAGTTTTTTTCATCTTTGATCTTTGAGTCAATGATACTTTTTAATATCTCAATATCAGGTTTACTTTTGATAGACCTATTTTGAAACACATGATACTTAGTACAGTATAACACATAAATAATCACTACATATTTTGAGTGGTTCGAAAAACCTAAAAAGACATCCTTACAATCAACTTGTATGTTGATTTGCAGTGTATCATTTATCCATAATGCAACATTTTTCCAAAAGCTATTTATTATAGGGCATAGCCAAAACATATGTTCAATAGTTTCTTTCTCTAGGCATAAATGGCAATTCTCATCATCGATAATTTTTACAGTCTTTAGAAAAGAGTTACTCGGAATAATACGATGTAGCAGCTTGAACTGGAAATATCTCATTTTTTCCTCAATCGTTACTTTGAAAGGAAGAGACCAAATATTACTCCAATTGATCTCAAGTGGGAGTTTCAGTAGACGCTCGTAATATATCTGACTTGATGGTATTGTCATTTGTTTCATATTAAAGATGTTTCGTATACCACGGGTTGTTAACTTACTAATATTTGGTTTTGTAATAATATCTTTACCTTTAACATTATTTATATCATATTTAGATGCTTTGTTTAATATAATCGTCCATTTATATGGAAAGCTTTTTATGATACCATAATACGATACAAAGTCAATACAGTTTCCATACATACAGCATACTTTTGAATAAGATAAGAAAGAACCTTTCTCGTCTAATATGTGTTTAACTCTTTCGATACCAGCTTTAAATGCTGTTGTATGAAATACATTTTTACTGGATTAGTTAACAATGTATTATTCCAAAGTGGCATGTTATAGATCTCATCAAGCTGTAGATCTTTTTGATCGCAATCTTTTACCTTCTGCCAACCTAGAATAATATCTGTATAGAACTTAGGAAAATATTTCGGAAATGAATCTTCCTTCATATTTGTTTGCAATATATATTCAAGACCTCCCAACTTATCAAAATAATAATTTGGTATATCTTTCCACGGAGCATTTTTTTCGCTGAGGAAACGCTTTAACCACATTACTTTTAAAGCTATATCTGTATTATAAATATCTATCATATCCACTCCACCTTTATCTTTTGATGCAATCATGACAGAACGTTTGATTTTATCTGGTTTACCACTCCATATAAAGTTATATAGAATTTTGTTTAAAGCAGATAAGGTTTCATTTTTAACAGAAAGCATTGACATTACATACGTCATTTGAGAAATGCCAAAGCTTTTAACAAGTAATACTTTCCCCCTGAGTGTTAAATCCCGACTACGCCATATGTCTAATTTATCTTTTGAGTCTTGACATTCTTGGATGTACATTACAATTATAACATTCGTTCTGATCATGACCAATAAATATTCCTAGGATTTTAACTGGTCCTCTGCAATAGGAATGTTGTCATTTTTATTTTTACACAATTTCAAAAGCTCAGTTTTTTCCATACTTACATTTAGTCCGGACAGCCTACCAAAATGTTTCATATAAGATTTGGACTGGACCATATTAAAAATAAGATAAGTGTCACAAATGTTCTTGAATAGCATGGGCCTGAACCCAGGGCATGAACGCTCCAAGGTATTTAGTCATTCTTTACTAATGCCAAATGTCAAATGCCACCCCTTTTATTCCCATAAATATTGATTTCCTGTTGAAGAACACAAAGCTGTAAGCGTATCTAAGAGCGTGTTTCTGATGGGGCACTGCAAAAAGATTATTGCCGTTTATTGCCGATTATTGCCGGTTTTTGCCTGCTTCTGCTAGGCAAACTTAGCGTTTATTCGCGGTTTCTTCCCCAGCAGAAACACACTCTATGATACATTTTTACCAAAGGTAGACAACAATGGCAAGCTAAAACGGTCTTTAATACAGTATATGGTCGAATCCAACGAAAAGTGTCCACGGCTAGATTTTTAGGGTCCAGTTTCAAAATGCTTCGATCTCTTATTCCTTTCCCCTACTCAAAGTCAACATATCAAGCTTGTATGGATAAAAGTGCCATCACTAATCTCTCCAATTGACCAAGTGGCGGAATGATGAAGTTGAAGGTACACTTCTCAATGTTACCTACCAATACAAGTACCATATTTTGATTAAGTGATGATTATTCCACCTATTTACCTATTTCATTCACATTTGTGATTGTATTGTATTTAGAAGATGCTAATGCTGATAGAAAGTGATCATATTTGTCCAGGTGCTCATTTTTTGTTTACATTTTAGATTCACACAGATTCACACAGTATTCGAAGGTTACGTAGGTAAGAGAAGTAAAACTGTAATACATTAATGTTCTACTTAATTTATGTTACATTTTGGGTTGAAATATTTATGCAGGGCTGTTAACAATATTTGTTTTTTTAAATAAACATGTTAAAACATGTTTAAATCCTAATATTATGAACATATTCCCAGTAGTTTACTTTAAATAGATACTAGAATATTAATTCAATGTTGAACAAAATATACAATATCTAACTGTCAGTTGTAATTTTGAAAAGGTTTATTAAGAACAATATATCAGGCAACATTTTTAAGCATTCCTATAAGAGAAAAACATGTTAAGACTTAAAACACGGTAGCTTACATTGCAATAATCAAAGTATTTGTAGGTAACACATTTGTTCTCAACTTCAACTTCGTTTACTAAGAACAGTTGGATTCGTTGATTTGACATAGGTTTAAGGGCAAAATTGTACTCGACGTAGTTTTTTATGCCCTGAATCGCGTGTGAGGGGAATGTCGTATCTAAATGGTGTCTTGATTGACTTTATAAGTAGATTTAAGAATGTGCACTCAGCGCTGCTTTTACAAAACAATCAGAATTGCGTAATATTCAACATTTGAATAAAACAGCAAGATTAACCAATTAAACATTAAAATAATATAAAACCATGTTCCTATTTCTAAGATATAAAAGAAACACCCTAAGCATCAATAACCATACTAGTGATAGACCTATACTGTTATTATTCTTGATGTTAAAGGCATATTGAATAGAATTAACCTTTTACACATGATAATTATGGCAGAAAATGTTTTATTATGCTAACGTATCTGATAATCAAATATAAATTAAAAGTTTAACGGGTTCGCCGTCGGACGAGTTTTAATATGTCATCTGGCCTTTAAAGGTCAGTTGTCTGAACACAAAAGAGCTACATTACAAGGCAAGAAAGATAGCTCGGCACTAGCTGAACATGCGTGTGAAGAAGGTCATGAACCACTCTGGAACCAATCCAAAAGCATTGCACAGGTTTCCAATCTTAGTATGCGGCTTGTTCGTGAAGCTCTAGAGATCAGAATCAATGAATCATCTACAATCAATAGAAATGACGGCAAAGATATCAGCCGCATGTGGCGCTCTCTATTTCCTACAGTATCAATCAATCCCGCCAATCGATAACAGTCTTGTAATTTTTTCAGCCAGGTCCGCAATGAACCATTATATACCCTGCTCAAGTTTGTTACAGCGTCAAACGATCTTTACAGATCAGTGACCGCACTACTGTGCATTAGACTTTTGTAGTCTGTAGTAGACAAGGGGCAGTCTCTACTACGTTATTTCCATTGGTCAAGGGGCAGTCCGTTGGAGGTTCTATTAGAACCAAATTTATATATAGTAGGCCAGTGGCAACCTACGTGTTCAGTGGAAGCGGCAATCCATCTGAACGGCTCTTTTCAGAGCCATCAATTCTTTCACAAGTAGGAAAGGGCACCTACTCTCAAATCATCGGGCAAGGGGCAGCCCAAATGATGATAACAAGAGAAGTGGCAATCTCTATGTTTTGTTCAATATTATAATGTTTTGTTCAATATTATCCAAAATAATAATTTGGTCCTGAAGAAGTCAGAGCTAATCCTGACGAAAGCTTATGACAGATTAAAACTCGTCCGACGGCGAACCCGTTAAACTTTTTAACTTATATTATGAATACCCGTCGTAAAAGCCTATCTCACAATCTGATAATCAAATTTTATAAGGGTCTTTCTTGCTTGACTTTCAATTATTAAGAATGTGCATTTAACTTCTACAAAACAGTCAGAAGTGTGTAATATTTAACATCTGATTTAGGGCAAGATGATGACAACATACATATCGTACTGGGTTAAAATTTCGAGTTATAGTTAAACAATCAATCAACTCGCTAGTAATACTAATATTATTACTGATCTAATTTGGTAAAAAGCATGTTCATCAATAAAACTAAACATGATAAAAACTTAAGCATATATACACATTTTAATTAATAAGAAACATCTGATCATTCAGCCTCGTGATCATTCAGCCTTGTAATCTCTACTTAACAAGTTTAGTGGTTTTTGATGTATTCAGTGTGTAGTTAGTTCTTTAGGTCTCTCATGTCGCGAGGATGAATATCTAATAGAACATAATTACTCTTTGTTTATTATATAGGACATTCTAGAATGTTAAGAATGAACGTTTCAGTTTCCATGTGAATCCAAAGTATTGGATCGAATCAACTATTGAATAGTTCACCGAGCCATCTTTAATTAGAAAGCGAGCGGTTTCCTTTAAGCAAACAGTTTGATTTGCCTGTAACTCATTAGTCTTGAATGTCAGGTTATCTGTTTTAAGCAATAACACAATTGCCTTCCTCAATTTGTTCTAAATAAAGGAGGCAAGTGGAAATTATCATTTTGAATAGCTGTTTTAAACACGAAAGCCAGATCGCTTTTTGATTCATTTAATATATACTTTGAAATAATTTCATATCAGACCTTATATAATACATAAGTTTAATATGAGCCGAACATGTTCAAAGTCTAGAACAGTTATATGTTTTAAGCAATAAAACAACCGGTTGCCTTCCTCAATTTGTTCTAAATAAAGGAGGCAAGTGAGGTCTTCTGGAAGTTATCATTTTGAATAGCTGTTTTATACACGAAAGCCAGATCGCTTTTTGATTCATTTAATATATACTTTGAAATAATTTCAAATCAAACCTTATATATATATATAAGTTTAATATGAGCCGAACATGTTCAAAGTCTAGAACATTCAAATATTTTGCCTTTCAGTCCACAACGGAATAAAGCACATACAACTTTCAGCAAGACATTCAGTTGTCAGATTAGAATTAAGATATAATTTCCTAGTCTGGAATTTGTATCATTCCAAATGTCGTACATAGTCAGTCTTTGTCGAGTTTCAACCGGAGGCAGACTCCGTTTGACATAGAATCGCCAATATGATATATTTTGTCAGATGTAGACAAAATAGGAATTTTATGTTTATGTTGTTTGATTTAACAACACTAATCTAATAAGTTTTGCCACGACAGAGATATTGTCGGGCATGTGCCTTTCATTATGATTAAACAAAATAGATCAACCACTGCTTAGTTCTATTACACTAAGAAATAAATGTCGGAAGCATTATTCATGAGCAATTTTTGTATTTAAGACTGAAATCAGTATAGGCCTACCCTCGATTCCCTCCCACCTTTAAAAAATGAAAAGGTTTTACTAAATTTCTTGTTCACTTAAAATACGTTTCGGTGACATTACACAACCTGCCAGAGCAAAAATGAAGCAAGTCATTTTATATTTGTTACACATGAATTCCATTTACAATAATGGCCAATATTAAGTACCTCAGTAGTCACTGCTCTGCAATTCCTGTGGAAATTGGTTAACTACGCATACATCATATCGACAAGCTGGTTTAAAACAATATTACGCACCAAACAATATTATTCCAGTCTTATACATTCCTACTTAATATTTACATACTATTAGGTGCGAATGAAAGCGACAAACAATGCAGGAATTGTACCATGCCCATTAACTAATATATAAGTTACCTACGAATACAAAATGGAATATGAAAATATTGATTATGAAACCGAAATTTCATGAATGTTATGTCGAAATGTATCCATTTTAAGACGATCAACGTGTAATCTATGGATATAAATATCATTCATTCACTCTAACACCAATACAAAATATGTTCTCGGCAAAAACAGTGTGATTCCACCATGCATTTTATTTGAATCAACACCTTCCATTTTCGTTTAATAAGGAATATTATTTTTTACCCCTCCAAATATAAATATAATAATATATCCAGTCAGATTGTATAATTGCGTACTGCTTTTATGTAAAATAAAATAATGTACGGCCAATATGCAATGCACTTGTACACAAAGTACAGAGTTTTGTGAAAGGTTACTAATACACAAGCTGAAAGTTTGATGCAAAACGTCTCCGTTGCTTGCCGAACGCAGCGCACATTTCTACTTTATTCCAGTCGCTACAAGTATGTAACAACAGAAGGAAGTACCACGGTATCGTTATTTGTATTTGAAGGTAACAGTTCATATTTCAAATTTGCCTACGAATACAGCCTTTTATTGCTGATATTTCAAAAAAAATTGCCTTCAAAATGATAAAACTTGTCGCACATGTACATTGTATCATACTTCGCTTATTCTATAGATATCATTCACCAATCTTTGTTTATATTAAAATGGCAGTGTTTTAAATAGGTATTCGGAGGTAATGCATTTTTTTACCAAACCGATTGTTTCCGCTTTTTAAATTTCTAACAGCTTTATCAAGTAATCGACTTGAATGGGGACAATGCATTTAAGTATTTAATATATTTAGGCTTCCTTACAGCACAAATTACTCTACCTCAGGCGAATTCTTTCCCGAAAGTGAGATTTAACAAAACATGTATTTGAAGGTAACGTCAAAACTTATGTTTGAAGGTTATGATACTGTTGCTGGATCTTAAGGTGGATAGAGTGTTATTCCATAGTTTTGGGCCAGCCACAGCAAATGAGTTAGCTCCAATGCGTTCATGGCTGGCTGGCAGAACAAGGCGGGTTTTGTCTCTGGCAGATCGTAGACCTTGTCTAGATGGAACGTAGATGGAACGTAGATGGAATAACACTCAGATATGTATATGGGGCTGAACCAGTAATGTATTTATAGACATACAGAAGAGTTTTGAACTTGATTCTTTTATCAACTGGTAGCCAGTGTAGAGATTGAAGTAGTGGAGCAGATGAGTGACGTCGGTTGACTTTAAATATGATGCGCGCTGCCTCGTTTTGAAGCCGCTGCAAGCAAAACTTGTCAGCACTACTACATCCAGAAAGAAGGGAATTGGTATGATCAAGTTTTGAAAGAACAAGGGCACGCATAGTGTGATTACAAGTATCACTGTCAACAAATCTACGTATTCTGGATATGTTCCATAACCCGAAATGTATGGTTCGACAAATAGCACTGACATAAGAAGACATGGTCATGGAAGAAACAAAGGTGACACCCAAGTTTTAAATTGTAGAGGATGGGGAAATTTCTTCCGAACCAACAATAAGAGTAGTGTCGCGTAATATAGGCTGGTTCATCCGAGTGCTTGTAATAAATAACCCAGTATTGCTCTCATTGAGCTTAAGCATATTTTCGGTCATCCAAGAATGAATTTCGTTTATGCAAGCAGATAGCTTGAAACAAGCACAGGCACAGTCACCTGGACTTTTGGGGTCGAACGCCAGATAAAGCTGAGCGTCGTCAGCATAGATATGGAACTGTAATTTGTGGATGCGAATGATGGAAGCAACTTCCTGGGTATACATGGTGAAGGCCTTGGGACCAATAATCGAACCCTGCGGAACCCCACAATATGACTATATGATATCAACACATACACGAAAACTACGATCGGTTAAGTATGACCGGAACCAGTCCAGTGCTGTGCCTTTGATACCAAAGTTTGTCTCAAATCGATCAATAAGGATATCATGATCAATGGTACCAAAGGCAGCAGACAGGTCAAGCTTGACTAAGGCATCGATCAATGGAATATTAAACCAGACGCGGTGAAAAGTTGATTGTCCCTGAATTGTGTAGAATTCTGTCTCGCACGCACCTGTATGATTCTCAGGTTTGAAAAGGCCGGTATTCAATACGGGTAATAATAGTCTGTTGCGACAACAAATACTCACACTATATGTTATGATATGCTACTGCTTCAGCTCTCATTATAAAATTCAACCAGAGGTTTATGATACAAGAGAATTCCAGTGTTACAACTGTTATTACTTAATTCATGGCATATTTCCATTGACTTAATGTTGCCATAACTGTACAGTATACGGGTACGATGAGTTTCGTCCGATGCTGGCTACTGACTTGGTATCGAAGAATACTGAGTGCAGTATCGGATATCATTAGTACAATCAAGAATAGGTTGTTAACACTTTCCACGCGGCTAATATTTGTACCATACACAAAACACATTTTTCAGAAACATTTCCAAACTTTCAAGGTTTATCTCAAGGATAACTGAACCAATATTAGACATGTTTGTACTTATTTCAATGCATTTCTCATGGTGATTCCAAATATGGTAATGAAATTCAACAATTTTGAAATTTTTGAAACATTTTGTGACATTTTGGAATGTCGTCTGCAGCTGCCTGCCGCGTGGAAAGTGTTAAAGATGTCGTATAAAACCATTGATAGATTGTTGAGGGAGGTACCATGCAAGCATGTGCTTTTGTTGGTATGATAGCATAGGTGGTGTGAACAGGCTCTTAATCGGAAACCAACGAAAAAACGAACTCCTTAAAACGAAACAGATGATAAATAATGATTATAATAATAAATAATAATAATAAAAATGGATTTACTATAGCGCCCAACGCAAGGAGCCTCTGGGCGCTTCACAAAACTAAGTACAAAAAGAAATCAACATTCAACCTTACAACCATAAAATATTACAAATAATTGCACATTATACAAGGAGGGAAAACATATCAATTGGTGCTCCACGTCTCTCCTTGCAGACTTGAAGACAGACATGAAAAGAGATGTCTACACGTCAAGAACCAGGATCGCAGATACAAAAAGAGACGTAGGCTACATAAAAGAACATCATGATATATCAAAACAACATTTCATGAAAACAAGCAAAGGTATTTTAATAGCACCAATCAAATAGGTAGTCTAATTAATGTACATGTAACAAGGAGATAAAAACTCATTACTTAACAACTACATGAGACAAAAAATTTGTGAAGAAATAATGCGACCAGCCCAAAACAAAAAAAAGGTTTCTTGCTCCCGAGATTTCAAACAATGGGCACGGTTAAAAGCAATAATGGAGAAATAACAACAGAATAATATTGAATAACACGGGCAGCAAATTAATTAAGGTGTGTCGAAATGCAACGTGAAGAGATGTGTCTTGAGTTTGGTTCTGAAGACGGCTAAAGTTGGTGAAAGGCGCAGGGTAACAGAAATGTCATTCCAAAGATGGGCGGCCGCGTAGAGGAAAGAGCGAGCACCAAAGGTTTTTGTAGACGGCATTACCTGCTTCAAGATAAGTGGAGGCGGATCTTAATGCTCTATATGGTATATAGACTTGGATCATGTCAGTGATATACGTCGGCGACAATCCATTTAGAGCTTTAAAGACTAGAAGCAAGATCTTATACGCTAATATCTGCCGTATCGGTAGCAAATGTAGCGTATGCAGCACTAGTGTTATGTGCGCGTGTCGAGGCGTGTCGAGCAACCAGACGAGCATCGATGTTCTGAACAAGGTTGGAATTTGCTGATCTCGCGTTACGACAGTCCGAAGAAGAGGGAATTACAAGAATCCAATCTGGATGTAACAAACGCGTGTACCAATCTGATTGTTGCATCTTGGTCTAGGTACTTAGTAAAACATGACTAAGGGTTTACAATGTTTATCAGTTATAACATAATCTAGTCCCCTCTTTTATTGACATCGCTTATAACCTTGTTGTTGCGTCGTAAGCCCGAGAACCGCTCTTTGTAGGACCATTTTTTATACCCTGATCACAGCAACATTTAGTCATTGTTGTTATAAAAGCATTGCGATACCTTTGATTCGTTACCATGTAAACCAATGGATTGATAGATGCATTTACGCCAATAGAAATTAAGGCACAATGAATCCAAACCATGCGCGAGCGTTCTGACAGAGTAACATTTAACACCCCAAGTACATGAATTATTTGATAGAAATATTGTGCGGACCAGCACAAAAAGAAAATGGTTCCATTTGCAATGACCATAACAGCAACTTGACGCAGTTGATTTTCAAATCCTCTGGAAAGGCTTAGTTGTCTGTTTTGTAATCGAATGTTCAATGTCCGGACTATCTTGATGTACATATAACAGTTACATATTACCACAAGTATCCAGAATAAAGCTATTAGCGATTGATGAGTTACGTTTAAAATTGGTGATTGGTCCGTGGTCGCCAAAAGGATAGACACATATCTTGGAAAATCAACATATTGTGTGTCTGCAGGCCATACAATACAAAATATGTTTTCTTTCAAGTTCACGTAAAACGGTATCAAGAAACATGTATAACCTGCACTTGCTACTAGCACTATAACGATCATTCTAATTGTCCGCGTCCTTCCCTTTAAAAGGTAATGCTTGATCGGATAGCATATTGCTAGAAATCTCTCTACAGAAACGAGTGTGACAAAGGCAATCGATGCAAAATATCCAAAGGAAAATATCAGGCCTGTTACGAGTTCGGTAATATCGGTTTGATTCCGTATCCTGGGACTGACAATGTAACCTCTTACGTGTGTGAGTCCATTGGATACCAGGTTGGTTAGATCCGCACATGCTAAACCCACAAGATAAAAGTAAGTAGTTGTATGAAGTGAAGATGATCTTATTACCGTCCATATGAACGAGATGTTACTTAGAAATCCAAACAGAACCAGACCAGGCCATACTACGTAAGATTCAAGCCATTCCATCGGCAGGTATACCAGCCATAATGGTAGGACTGTTGCATTACTAAAATCAATCGTGTTATTCACAGTACATGGTGCATCCATATCGAAAGTAATGTTCTTTGTTTCCACGAAAAAAGATCTCCACAAAGATAGTATTGTATACAACAGACTTACCAGACACGGGCTCATTCACGAATACTCAAGGTTTAATTATGCGTACGAGGATAGGTGAATGATTAACGACGAAATTTAAAAAAATAATACTGACATTGGTGTTGGTTAAACAATTAGCTTGGGTCATATTATTAAATTGTATTTATACCTTGACACTCATGGAGATTAAAAATGTACGGCTGTCCGTGTCTACCACAGTCTGGTATCAGAAAAGTCATTTGAACGCTCCCTATGGTGTAACATCCAAAGGCGAGATGTGGTGCGAGATCCGAGGTAGCAATACGAAATCCGAAGACGATCTGACGATATGCTAGGACGCCGAATTAAGGATTAAAGCCAGACAAGAAATGCGAGATGCAATGGCTAGATACGAAATTCGGGAGCGAGATGGCGAGATCCAAATACGAGATAACAAGATCCGAAGACGAGATACGAGAGCAAAAATCTAGGGCGAGAAGGCTTCGTAAAATACAAGATATGCTTATCATCGTTTGTAGCACCCGCCTATCCAGATTCTATTCGACAACGGTTGACGTTATTAAGACCTCGACAAAATAGCAAGTGTGATTCGATTGCACACATTAGCATAGCAATGATGTTAATTAAAATCACGCGCATATTTAGTGCTATCATTACAACCTCATTAGTTTGATATTTCAAGTGGGTCGTGACAGCAATATCCTGTCTTTGCCTTTATAGCAAAATAGTCTCGTTCCACGTTTTACTTCTCATGTGTGCACGCGTGTATGTAAACATAGTAAATCACTAGGCGGACAACCAACTAGGACAAGACTGTGAATGCGATCAACTGTTGCGAAGAACGCGCAACGCACCTACTCCACGTGACCTTTTTTCAGAAGATTTCCGATCTCAATTTGAAATGGTCTATAGGGAAATCAATTTTACGCCAGTTTTGACCTTTATAACTTCATCATCACGCGTAAGACAGCGATCGCTACATACGAGGCTGAAAAACGGAAGTATAACAACAATTTAATTTACATATGGGTGAGATACTGTTTTCTGGTTGTAGACAGTGTAGATATCGCTCACTTGTTGATCTCTATATCGTTTACTATAATATAGGCATTATTTACATCTGGACTGGTATGCGAGTGGTTATAAAAATAAATAAAGTTCAAGACAATGGTTGACCAGAAGTAATGTGTTATGTAGAAAAAAGTCATAGGTCAAAAGTTGACGGGTGTTAAACCAGACTTAAATATTGTCTCGAATACCGGACTATGGCATGGCAATGGATGAATACATGAGAAGGTTCATATGATATCATCGAATGCCGGTAGCTCCAAAACTCAAAATGTGGACCTGCCCGTCCATTATCACATCATATCCTGCAGTAAATTAACTAAAATGTCAATATTTTATTCTCTGAATAGCGAAGTTATGTTTAGTTTTCGGCTGAAATTGTAATGGCTGTAGAAACCCACAAACACTAAACGCCAACATAAACTATATTAGAACATCACTTAAACATGTAACTGATTGGTTCTTTATAGTTATGAACAAATGTTTTATTACGTAGATACCGAGAAGGATTTGATTAGATCAGGATTGCAAATGTTCAAAAAGTAGTAATTAAATAATATTGAAAAGCTTTGAGGGTGATATAAAAATATTGCAAAATTCTAAGACTACATGTAGTGCAATATATTTATAGCAAGTGCCATTGTATCACCCGAAAAAAAGAATTATTTATATAAACAGACGTTAAATTAGTCCAAACTGACCTTCTCTGTCTGCAGACGAGATTCCGAAATGTCACAACATTTTGAAAATATGTCAAAAGTATATTTCACTACCACTTTTGGGAATACCATGGGAAATGCATTAAAATAAGTACAAACATGCCTAATATTGATTCAGTAATCCTTGAGAGCGACCTTGAAATTTGAGAAATAAAGAACTATACCGCTTTGTTCCGCAATGGGTTTTAACACTAAGTTTAATTTATGAATATCTTACACCAAAGATATACTACTTCTCTATACATACTAGTGTTACAGTATTCCTAAATTGTTAATGTATTCCTGATTCTGTCAATTAACGCTCGTCGCTATTAATAAAGACATTTATTATATACCAGATACATGTCACATGCATATTCCTATAATCGATACAATTTATATTGATCATTGATCTTTATTCAAGACTGTTGATACACGATCGGTGGCAGTAAGGCGAAACCAATAACCGCTGGTTTTGTTCAAATATGGAAGCGCTCAAATTCCCATCTCTTATTTGTTTTCGACATCCACTAATTGCGTAATGACATTTGGTACATCGCCACGTATTGTCTGAATCCTCATGTTTACCCAACTGGGATTGTCATCGCTAATTGATCTATTACATAATAATAATAACGCAAGAAAAGGCCTCTGGGCGCTTTACAAAGTCAAATCTTTAAAACTTCTAAAAGCCTAAAATTATAACAATTTAAAGAATGACCATTAGTAAAAACGTTGAAAAACATTTTTTTTTAACATTATGTCGTGTTATAACTAAAGAACTAGAAGATTCCACAACAGTAAATAATTTCGGTCCTTGCAGACAACAATCAAGCGAATATATTAGTAATCAAACAGGTACTTAATGCTCCCAATTGATTAAAGTTGTAATTTAATCCTGATTGTTGGACTATTAACTAGTACCACAATGCAACAATAAATAATGTCAATGCATTTTGTAGAATTTTTTTGGATGCATTTTAATTGTAAATGTTCTGGCGACATTTCTCAACTCAACCGGTTGTCCAACACCGGGACTAATGTTTCGGAACCTTCGGGGTTGCCATATATATTTTTATCAATTAAATAATCAAAGAAATCATGAAATTTAAGGAAAATGTCAATTTGAAAAATCCAGTCGCTTTATAAACGAGATAATGGGCTTTTTCTAACATCCCTTTAACATGTAAAAGTATAGGGAAACCATTTAGTGGTGTGAAATTGGGAAGGCTGACTTCGGTATGACAGGAAGTGGAGCTGGGCAAATGGTGATTATGCACGATTTAGGCTACTTTATAAAATCTTGTATTTGTCCGTTCGCCAAAAGAATGTCGTTGCGCATATTTATTGGTGAAAGTGTGCGTTTTTGCGCATCATAAGCAGGTTTCAGCGAGTGGTGGGCGATTAGATATTCCATTTGGGTCCGCGGATGAAGATTAGCCTCACAATTTTCGCCAATTTGGAATTGATAATACCATTGTTAAATACCGTATATTATTCTACCTGGTCAATCTTAATATCTAAATAAGGGAGTGTTCAGAAATGCAACAAAAATAGGACGCGCTGGAATAGGGAAATATACATTCGGGAATATTTTACGAGCCGGAAATTGGCAACGCATAGGATGGGATGATTTGGAATGCTCGAGTCAAGTTGAGTTATTAAATCAATGTTCACGTCAACTTAGTAAAAACCATGACTTTGCCCTCAATCGAGGAAAACCACACGCATCTATTGAGTTCGTTTTATCATCGGTAATCTTGAACACTACATGTATGTATTAAGATTTAAAGGTGGTCATAACCCATCATGTTTTTATTAATTAGAAATAACCATTTCGTCTTTTTCTAGAAACACTTGAAGAAACATACCAGTTGCTTTATTGGGACGAGTAATCGTTATCGAGTAATCGCAGAATCGCTGGGACAGGAAAACTTACGTTAACAATTACTTGATCTCAAAAGGGGACACTGAAACAGGAAAATGTGAAACGCACCCTATTTCGTAAGTTGGAGTCACTGACATCTACATCTACACACTTGATCGGCAACGGTCGCTAACAGCTTGAAGCCAACGGAAGTTATCCAGCGGCCATATTACCGTACTCAAAATACCGGCAGAAACCACAAGAACGTCGTGGGGAAAGTGTACTTTAGATCCCACAATCTGGTCTCTACTAGTATCGTCCTATACTGGAACTCATAGTATCGTCCGATACTGGTACAAAGTCAGTGTTCCAGTATCTGATACTGGCATATATAAAATGCTCCAGTATCGGATGATACTTGAACATAATTATGCACCAGTATCGTTCGATACTAGGACAAATATCATGTGTACCAGTATCGCCCAATACTGGAACATAAAAATATTCTGGAACACAATTTGGTGTTCCAGTATCGACCGATTCCGGAACAAAAATATCGTACCAGTATCGACTGATACCGGCAACTTTTATGTTCCAATATCGAACGATACTGGTATTACCAGTAGGACTTAAAGTTCACCTTTTCCCGCATTGGAATAAAGTAGTTACATACTAAAGAACCAAGAACCCCCAATTATGTGTTTGTATTATAAACATCATTTGTTTACATTTAGAAAAATCAGTTGTAAGATACAAATTGTCATGTATTTTAAGTCACTTCAAAAGTAGCTTCAAAACCGGGAAGACCTGCTATGACATGTATTGAATTACTCAAGCAAGATACAGGATTGGAGACACGTAACGGCAATGACTGACCGACAAGTGTGAAGAGCCATCATAGATCAAGGACACCACCCTAGTTAACCAAGTAAGCAAGCAGGAGTGTAATATCAGTGAATAGGGTTCGAGTCTGAGCGGCAATGTGTTTTTTTTGGTGTTCTCTTGGTTTTTTATTGCTATTCATATAAATCAAAATCAGAATCAGACTGAATTGTTACACACTATTGCACGTTTGTGACACGCCTATAGAGTCTTTTTACTCCTATAGAGTCCACACAGCATTCTGTATTTAGATTTATTCCGTTAGCGCCCTCAACGGAATATATCACAATAACACTAGTTTAAGATTGTAGGATATCCAATTTATAGTTTAAGATTTAGGATATCCAATTTATAGTTTAAGCATCCTTGTTTTTACCTCCCGGACCACCAACCCCCTGAGTGTTTTGGCATACAATTATGTATCAATATGATTTCCAAGGTGTCTAATCTAAAATACGTACACTGTACTGTACGTAATCTTAAACTAGTGTTATTGTGATTTATTCCGTTGAGGGCGCTAACGGAGTGCTGTGTGGACTCTATAGGAGTAAAAAGACTCTTTAGCCGTGTCACACACGTTAGAATATAAAAAGTTTGGAAAAAATAATAATAATACAGAGTCATATATAAATTAAACATCTGGCAATGTAAAAAGATGTGTTTCAGTTTTGATTTAAAAATATTCAGTGAGCGGATGTTACGGATTTTCACCGGCAACGGGTTCCATAAAACTGATGCAGAAGCTGAGAAAGCACTGTGTCCATATGACGCGGTCCTGAGCAGTCTTAGGGGTGGATATTTCAGTTGGATATCTGATGATGAACGAACAGAACAAGATGGTGTGCGGATGGTAATGATGTCCTGAATGTTTTCGGGAGCAAGACCATGGATAGCTTTGAAATCTATGAGAAGTATTTTGAACATGATCCTTTTTCTGACAGGAAGCCAATGAAGTTGGCGAAGAACTGTCTTCATGTGGCAGTGTCCTTTGACCCTCGACACAAGCCTGGCGGCTGCATTTTGAATGCGTTGCACCTTATTCAGCTCACAGGCTGGTAAACCAAAAAGCAGAGCATTGAAGTTGTCAAGTCGCAATGTAATAAAGGCGTGCACCAGCGATTCAGTACATGCTTGATTGAGCTATCTTCGCAGCCGACCAATTTTGTACAGGGCATACGATGCGCTTTTGCATATACTGGTAACATGTTGAGACATCGTCATACTATTATCAAAGACAACACCGAGATTCTTGGCGGAAGGCGCAAGGTCAATTTTTGAATCACCAATTGGAAGAGATGATAATGTCAGAAATGAAACATGGCGAGAATGTAGATGCAGGATTTCCGTTTTGCTGTCATTTAGCATCAACATATTTTGTGTCATCCAGCATTTGATATCCCCAATACAAAGTTCGATAACTGGGATAATATTAGCCGATTCAGTGGGCTGGAAAGAGACATAAACTTGAGAGTAATCAGCGTATATTGTACACTTCATATTGTGGGCATTCACAATCTCCTCGATTGGAGCGCTGTACATGGTAAACGCGAAGGGGACCGAGCACTGAGCCCTGTGGAACACCACGCGTCACAGTAACTGGATCGGATTGGATGTTATCGATCCGGACACGGTGCTGACGCTCATGAAAATATGATTCCAACCAAGCAAGTGCTGGGCCTTTAATTCCAAAGCGGCATTCCATGCGTTGCAGAAGAGCTTGATGATTGATAGTATCAAAAGCCGCCGACAGATCAAGCAACACGAGGACAATTTCTTGATGTTGATCTACGGCACGAAGAATGTCATTAGTGACGCGAATGAGGGCTGTTTCCGTGCTGTGGAACTGCCGATATGCAGATTGAGCCTTCGCGTGAAGGTTGTTATCGGACTGTTGTAGTGGAAGAACTGTGGCATGTTCCAAGATCTTATGGAGGAATGGCAGATTTGATATTGGACGGTAGTTCTGAAATGACTCCGGATCCAATGTAGGCTTTTTTTATAAGTGGCGAGACCAAATCTACTTTCAGCTCAGATGGAAACATACCCATTTTTCTTTGAGAGGAACATGTATCGGAACAACTTATACTTGAGGGAACAAGATAGCTAACTAGATCGAACAAGCTATAATTTGAGGGAACAAATTAGCTAAACTTGAGCGAACAAATTAGCTAAACTTGAGCGAACAAGTATGAGTCAATGAATGTTTAATGCCTTTATTTTATTTTTTTACTCTATCCCTTTCGAAGCTGTTGCGCTTCCACCAGACAAATAAGTTCATATCAATCGCCGCGTTGGCAAAACTCCTCTTATGGTTTTATTCGAATTTTTACTTATGATATAAATATCTCCAATATGAAAATTCCCACCATGTGGCGGGTTTTCACAGATCGCATCACAATTAACAGCTATAGGTTGTCCGACTTACACCTTTCAAACACACGGTACAGACAGGCATAACTTGATTACCAACTAAAACTTACATGTGATATTCGAAAAATTGAAGAATTGAAGTCGCATCAAGTGTACTATATTATATAATAAGGTGTGTCAAAAAGCATCCCATGAGTTAAAATGTAATTAAAAATACACCCTATGTCTTGTTGGTGTTTTTTATAAAACAATACCGTTGGCAAGCCTTTAGTATTCTATCAAATACACTTAATCCAATTGAATTTCATCACCTACACTGCAAAAAGGTTGTTTAAAATACGTTGCTAAAAGTACTTTTATCATGGCGTTGGTTGACGTGTTGATTAAAATTCATTCAATATAATATGTAGACATTTATGGGTTGTATAAAAGTAAAAAATCCCCAGCGTTGCGCAATTCGTCGAAAACAATGTCCTTAAAATGTTGGTGGAAACTGTTTATGTTGCTAAAATATGTTGCGTAAAAATATTTCACTTTGGCAACTGTTGCATGAGCATTGAGAAAAATCACGCAACAGTTGTTTTTTTGTGATTCCGATTATTATAGGATAATGTCGAATAATTGGTTACAATACCGTATAAAATCAAAACATTTTTGGCATGTCATTGATAATATGTGTGAAAATTTGTTTTTCTGTTCAATTCAACAAACTTTCATTTTATTATTTATGTTCAATGACACACTGAATCTTCTAATAAAAGAGCTCTCTTCACATGAAAAGTGGCCAAAGCTGAATTTTGAACATGCCCCAGAAGATTTTAAATATTTTTTGACACACCCTGTATGCATGAGGATTTTGATAATGACATAAAGAAATGTTTGTACAATAATTTGGTTATGTAAAAGTTTAAGCTAATCCTAACGAAAGCTTGACAGTATTCAACTTGTCCGACGGCGAACCCGTGAAACTTCGAACCTATAATCGGTTACTACTAGCAACATGCATTATCTAACAAAATGTCACCGATTACGTTAGATAATTGACATTAAACTGTAGAAACCATACTATTTATAGAAACTGCAACCACGACACTTCCCTGCTGTTTATGTTGATTTTGTTTCTATTATCATTTCTGTATAGTTTATTTCTTGTTTTTGAAATATAAAATAAATGTCAGTCCTATAATTTATAACATGGAAAACAGCCTTAGTTGTTTATATTTTAGAAACATCAATATTTAGTTGAAGATAAAGACGAGGGTCATTCAATAAGTTCTACCTCCTACCTCATAACTTTACTATTATAAAAGCCATTCGTATGAAATATTCGATAATTGTAGCTTTGAATCTCAGCTAAGTTCATGGTAAATTGATCTGAGTACTGATTATACTTTCTGGATATGCAATAAAAACAACCTCTATTTTGTGCGACGGTAACGGATAAAACCAGCAAAATATCTCCTATGTGCTATTCATTTTGCCAATTCTAAGAGACAAAACGTACCTATCGGTCAATTAAAATCGTCAAAAATTACATTGTATAGACTATAATAGAAAGGTGACTGATATCTGTGTAGACATTGCCCTCTATTTAGCCAGAACCAGATCTGGATAGCCATTCATTGTAATCCTCCCCTATACAGAACCGCTGCAAAAGTCAGATTTGCATTTCATAAGAACTAAGTGATCTTTAAATCACGAGACGAAACAAGAAAAGAAAATGATAATAGAATTTCCAATTTGTTAACCATGTATACATGTATATTGTTAAAGCATGTGTGCAAACACCAGAAAATGCAACACATTTTAGAACACTAAAACAATGGTAAACACTTTTCAGTATTTGTGGATGTATTGATTGCTACAGTAAGCATTTTAAAATAGGTGGAACAAACTGATGTTTTAGAACAACTCAATATTATAACCAGCTAAATGACATTTGTTACTGGTGTTTTTTATTTTGAGAAATAAAATAAATCATAAAATGAATTCTAAAAACCCTGAAATTATTACTATTGTTTAGTATTTGAGGTGTCGATTGATTTAGATAAAACATGTACAGATTGATGGATACTTTGAAACTAGTGTTTTTGAAAAAACTCAATTATACGAGGGTCAATAAGTTCTACCTCCTACCTCATAACATTAGTATTATTTGAGCCAGTCTTATCAAATATCACACGATTGTAGCTTGGAACCTCAGCTACAAATCCAATGTAAATTGATCTGAGTACTCGTTGAAATTTTCCGGACATGCGGTGAGAACCAAACCTCCATTTAGTGTGACGGAAACGGATGAAAAACAGCAAAATATCGCCGAAGGGCTTTTCAATTGGCCTATTATAAGTGGCAAAACATACCTATTGGTCAATATAACCGTTCTAAATGTCAGATATCTCTTTAACAGACTGTAAACAATAAAGCAGCCTGATTGGTTTGGAAAAAAATGCCCTCTGATTAGCCAGATGTAAAAGTCATATTTGACTTCTATGATAACTAAGCGATCTTCAATATATCGAACTAAATTGCGGGATTTAAAGTCTGTCAAAGCGATACTTTTCTATCATCGACTACCTGATTGACTATTCTGAAGGTTGCATTTAAGTAAAACTCATAAAATGACTATTATGGTAAAGATTTAACATTCTGATCGAGGCATCATTGTGGCTTAAGTTGTAACAACACAAATTTGACTGATGGCAGTATTCTGGTATGCCAAAGGCATAGCAATACATTTGAGTTGATAGTACACTATTTGCAAGCCTACAAGAGTTAATATTGTTTACAATCTTATCTGTACATGATAATACTGTAATATATTCAGATATCATTCATTCATTTCCATTTTCAGTATTTAAATCATGCTCTTATATCTAACCATACGAAAAAACACCCGAAAACATGTGTATATTTTTAAGGTAATTTTCTGTGTCCGTTGTCCAAAATCTCTCTCTGGCTTTGACCGCGTCATAACAAAAGTAAAACATATATCAATTATCATTTACTACATATTTGTAGCTATGATTCGGAGCTACAATCATGACAAATGTCATGAGGATGACATTAATATTAGCGATGTAGAGGAGGTAGAACTTATTGAATGACCCTCGTATAATTTATATGCATGACCAGTAAATTGATATTTGGTGCTGGTGATTTTTTTATTTTGCGAACATTTACGATAGATTTTTATACTTTTATTTTGAAGAACAATTATTTATATTTAACTTTACAAAAATGGAATTAAAAAAATATTGGTGCGTCTTGACACTATATGGTTTCTAGAAGAAGGTAATATGCTGTATATAAAGATAAAAATAAATTGATGTTTATATTATAGAAGCACTACTTTAAATACTTTCAAAATTGTTTTTTTTTTATTAGATATTACTGTTCTAAATACAATATAAGCAGCACAAATGATAACCTATAACATTTTAATAGATACAGTCAAAACTAGAAGTTTAATGATATTTAAGACTAATAAAATGTGCAAAATAGGTCAAATTTGCAAAACAATCAATTTACAATATAGAAACACTGATAAGGAATCATCATAAAAATGTTATACCAATATTGATCTTGCATCAGGTGGGTCTTGTGGAAACAGATTCAAAAATCTTGCAAAAGTTTCAGAAACCTGCTGGTATTCTCAGACATTCACTCTTAAAACCAACTTATTATTTCGAAATGCAATCATTCCTAATTACTTGAATTGAACCCACCGTTCAGTCAATGATATTCGTGGACTTTGTGTTTCAACGTGATGATTAGTAAAATGTTTAAAAGTTAAATAGGTCGAACTTGATAAAGATAGATCTGAAACACAATAATTACTGGGTCCATCCCAGTATTGAATTCGTCTTACGAGCTCTGAGTCATGGCTCAAGGACTGCAGTGTTACCAACTCAGATTAGTTCAAAACCGCGGCCCAAGTGTCCTCTAAAACCGTGACCCGCGACAAAAATTGTTGTGTTCCCATAGAAAATACAGTGTAGCTTGACTTTTCCCTAAGACTAATAGTTATATTAGTCTCAGTTTTCCCAAACCGTGGCCCCCGTTTTTTTTCCCGCGGTGCAGGGGACAAAAGTAGCCCAATAGTGCGGCCAAACCGTGGTGTAGGCAACATGTCTCAAAAAAGTCTTAAAAAAGTCTCAAACAGTGTTGCCAACCGTGATGTTCCAAACCGCGGCCCAAGTGTGCTCTAAACCGCGGCTCACGACAATAAGTAGCCCAATTATATTACGATCCTGTGTACTAAGGTCATTATATCATGTGTTACGGTTGATTGGGGGAGAACCTTGTTGGTTACGGTCGAGTTTATTATCAAAGGCGCTAATCCGTATATAAGTTTGTCGTGGCCAGTATTTGGCTTTTGCATGTCTCAAGGATCTAATCCCCCTGTGCAAACGTCGGCGGTAATGTGTGACGCTTGGTCGAAGGTAGACTTTGGATTCTGTTGACGGTGAAATGACCAACCGGAAATCATAAATATTATGCTAATCATTAAACATGTTGATCCTCTCTGTGCTACGGTGCATCGTTCTTGGTTAGTCAGTCAAAGGGAAACTGTGGCTTCTAAAGCTCGCGATATTATCAACTTTGAAGCCAGGAATTCGCGCAGTCGCAATGACTCGAAAGACCGGGGGAAGGACCTATGTTTCAGTTGGGTGGCAAAGTGTTGTTGTTTTTGTATTTTCAAGTGGGCGAATGCCTGGGGAGGGAGGGCACTGACGTTGGAAAGGTGTTCAAAACACTGGAGGAAAATCGCGAACATTTTCATTACAAAGCCCCATTTTTTTAAAGACATCGATAAAATCAGTTTAAAAATATTTTTTCGTCATAAAAAAATCTCTTGGTTCAGTTCGTACTCTACCCTGAGACTAATATAAGTCTCAGCTCTACCTCTGTACCTGATCCCCTTTTTGATACCGTGGTCAATTTTTTTTTTTTTTTTATCAGTATTAGGCCAAATTAAAGTAATTGTTTGTCTCAAAGCTCCCGCGCGCGTTAGTTTATTGGTGCGCATTAGATTTTTTTTTTTTTTTCAATTTAAAAAAAAAAAAAAAAAATCCAAAATTTCACCGATTTTTCAGATTTTCATTGATCTCATCATCTTAAATACAAAAGTTCACTTTTACAAGGATTTCAATATTTTGTATTTAAAAAAAAAAAAAAAAAAATTAAAAAAACCCCCGCATTCCGCATTAGTTTTACAACAGGAGAAGAGCTTTGAGACAAACAATTAATTTAATTTGGCCTTATAGGCGAAGTTTTTTGTGCTGGTATTTTATAACAAACTTCCTACAACCCTTACCCCTTGAAGTCTAATGGAATATTCAGCTTTAAACACAAATACATTACATGCTTACAAGAAATCAGGATATATGACAACAGTGTTGATGGAATCGTCGCTGTTCTGCTGACATACCGGCACATTACAACAGAAATAAGTAAAGAGATGTGCCGGTATGTCAGAACAGCGACGGAATGTTTAGAAGCCATAAAGCAAATATAACGCTTGTTGAAGACAATAGCGGCGTGTTAGCCCAAATACGTACTTGAGTGGTTTATTGGCTCATCAATTGACGGTACTTGAAATTAATGACTAGATTGTCATCGCGCTCGGGAAGCTACAGCCATTCTTGCCGGGGGGGGGGGGGGGGGGGGGGGGGCACTCATATGCCGTATCTACGTAGGCTTATATACAATGTATGTTAGCACAGCAAATATTTGAAGGCCTATAAGAATAGTCTTAGAAATTCGAAACTTAACTGGTATTTTTTATTGATTGGCAAAAAAATAATACAATATACGAAACCAGTCCCAACTGAATAGCAAAAATACTGGTTAAAAACTGTTTTTCTCGATAAAGAATTGATTTTCTCAAGAAAAAAATAGGTCTCAAGAAATGTGTTTTTTCCTCCTCAAATCCAGTCATTCATTGTTGTCAAGGCCTACTGCTTTCCAATAAATGTGTGTACACCGCCCGGGGTACACCGTACACGTCAGTGGCGTAGCTAGGATTTTTTTCAGGGGGGGGGGGGGGGGGGGGGGGGGGCGGGGGGAGGCAAGATTTCAAAAACCTTCGTAAATAAGGTCCACAAATTTCGCACGGTCCAAAAATGTCGCAGTCCAAAAGCAGCACAGTCAACAAATAATGGCCAATCCGCAGGATTTTAATCAATTTTTCAAAAAAAATGGCATTTATTTATTTAAAAAAAGGGAAAATTTTATTTTTAAAACGTTAAGACGCATAAAAGCACTATCTCCAGAGAGTGGGGCGGGGCACAAAGGGAGGCGGGGGCACACAACAAATTCTGTCGGGGGGGGGGGGGGGGGGGGGAACTACCAGCCCAAATTTTAAATATCCTACCCATCAATTTTGCCTTAAAGACACAAAAAATCTGCCAAAGCCTAACAATATGTAGAGCATATAATGTTAGTTAGGGTTAGTCTAAACACCAAACATGATTATTAAAACAATCTCAATACGTCAAGCATAAATATTTCCATTATTGCATTAGTTGTTATTTATGCAATTGCAAGCCGGGCATGGCGGGGACCGTACACGAGTGTACACAAAATGGTGCCCGGCTAGGCCTATGCGGCCGGGGGAGTGTACGCGGACGTACAAACTGTGCCCCCGCTAGCCGAGGCGTGTAGCGGGGACGTACGCTAAGGGAACAAATGTACACCCCGGACGTTTGCTTTGAATAAGCTAGAGATGCGATGCGCTTGACGGAATAAGCAATATTGAACACATAGAAATGCATTCCGTTATGGTTGCAGAAAGAAGTAAGCGACCTTGGGACTGTAGTGAATACGTTGTCCTGGGAAATGGGTGGCCGTGTACACTTTGTCCCAGACAAGGGGCCGGGACTGTAGCGGGGACGTGTACAAGAAATGGTGCCCGGCCATGCGGGGACCGTAAACCCGGGACGTACGTCACATGGGCAATTTGTACGTCCCGGCCCTAATCCCCGCTATACCCGGGTCCCCCGGGGCAGGGGATGCAATTGATAAGTGCATTAATAATTTTGAGTAACAAAATCCAATTCAATTTTGTTGTCTATTGTTTTATTAAGCTGTATATGGATCAAAATGCTCCAAATTAGATGAATCAAGTTTGTGTGTACCGGTTCTGGCATGAGCCTGAGCACGGAGAGGCAGACGGGAGTATGCAGAACTGAATTATATCTTAACTATTTGGTAAAGATCATTTGTGTCAATTCCACGTGGTTTATAGAACCGGAGATATATCTTTAGTGACATTTTAGAACACTTTAGACCCCGTGCCGTACCGAGAAGGGGGGAGTATGCAGAACTTAATTTAACCGTAAATATTCAGTAAAGATCATTAGTGTCCGATTGAAACTTTCCACGCGGCATGCGTCTGTAGACGACATTCCAAAAGTTCACAAAATGTCTAAACACATGACATATTGTAGCAATTCCACGTACTAATGACATTTTAGAACATTGTAGACCCCGTGCCGTACCGAGAGGGGGGGGGGGGGGGGGGGGGGGGGGGGAGTATGCAGAACTTAATTCAACGTTAAATATTTAGTAAAGATCATTGAGTGTCATTAACACTTTCCACGCGGCATGCGTCTGTAGACGACATTTCAAAAGTTCACAAAATTTCTAAAAAATGACATATTGTAGTATCAATTCCACGTGGAGATGTATCTTTACTAATGACATGTTATAACATTTCAGACCCCGTGTCGTACCGAGAGGGAGGGGGGGGGGGGGGGGGGGGGGGGAGGGGCGGAAGTATGCAGAACTTAATTCAACGTTAAATATTTAGCAAAGATCATTAGTGTCATTAACACTTTCCACGCGGCATGCGTCTGTAGACGACATTCCAAAAGTTCACAAAATGTCTAAAAAGGACATATTGTATCAATTCCACGTGAAGATGCATCTTTACTAATGACATTTTAGAACATTGTAGACCCCGTGCCGTACCGAGAGGGGTGGGGGCTGAAGTATGCAGAATTTAATTCAACGTTAAATATTTAGTAAAGATCATTAGTGTCATTAACACTTTCCACGCGGCATGCGTCTGTAGACGACATTTCAAAGTTCACAAAATTTCTAAAAAATGACATATTGTAGTATCAATGCCACGTGGAGATGTATCTTTACTAATGACATGTTAGAACATTTCAGACCCCGTGTCCTACCGAGAGGGAGGGGGGGGGGGGGGGCGGAAGTATGCAGAACTTAATTCAACGTTAAATATTTAGTAAAGATCATTAGTGTCATTAACACTTCCCACGCGGCATGCGTCTGTAGACGACATTCCAAAAGTTCACAAAATGTCTAAAAAGGACATTGTATCAATTCCACGTGAAGATGCATCTTTACTAATGACATTTTAGAACATTGTAAACCCCGTGCCGTACCGAGAGGAGTGGGGGCTGAAGTATGCAGAATTTAATTCAACCTTAACTATTTTGTAAAGATCATTAGTGTCAATTCTACGTGGTTAAGTACCGGTTCTGGCATTTTATTACAATGTAACAAAACCTCCTTTATGGAAACTGAAGTAATAAAAGATGACCATTTACAAATACAAACCAACATTCCATCTAAACAGTACTTACCTTTCAAACGGTGTTATGCATATGACTGTGGTCCATCGTGACAATTAGACTAAAATATAAACATTTGCTTTACTTGTAGCACACAAATTCCTTAAATTGCAATATTGTTCTTGTAAACAGATTTAGAATATAATTATAATCTATATAGTTTAATTAGTTCCATCATAGCAAGATACAGGGTGAGTCAAAAAACAGCAATAGTGGAAAGAAGCCATTTTGTTTCCAAAACCAAAATGAATTTTAAATTTCTTTAAACGTTGCAAGAATGATGTATTTAATCCTAACTTTGTGTGAAAAAATGAAGTCGATCGCATTTTCGTTTGTCTTTGGCAGTGACCCTCTTTGCTGCACAACCAAATATACCTGTTTGTCCACGAGCACAGGGATTTTCATTTGAAATGGCACACATTGCATTTTCATATTTGAATATCCCGCCAACAAAAAAAGGAAAATGTCACTTTTTTTATTAAAATTTAGAATATTATACGCTTTCATAGCATAGGTATGATTATAATTGATTATGCTAAGTTACATGTAAACAAGAAAGGATGCCATCAAATTCCAATAACATCACAAATGAACTTAAGTTTCCAAATTTGACTGAGTGACACATTTTGCGATCTGATGCATATTTTGGGTATCTCGTGGACAAACGTGTGAAATGGGTGCACTTATTAAAAGGTTCAAATTAATTTTGGTTTTGAAAACAAAATGGCTTCTTTCCACTATTGCAGTCTTTTTGACTCACCCTGTATATTCAGCTATTATCAATCCGCGCACACAATTTATCCAAGCCTATAAGAACGATTTTTGCAAACAAAACAAAAATGCAAGTGTTTTAATTGCCTACTCTTCCACAAATTAAATCATATGTAAACAGTTTCCGCCAATTTGGAACTAAGTAAACTATAGCACTAAAAATAATCGCAGAAGGAATATATCCTAGAAATTTCGTTTTTAATGAACAAACTACAACTATTTTTATAGTAAAGATGTTGTATGTGTGCATAATAAACATTGTTCGGCAAAAAAATCATACACTTGTCCCATTATTTTGAGTCCAATCAAACTAGATAGCACCCCCTTCTTGGCTAAATCGCTGCTTCCACTTTCACTTTACATAACCCACATCCACGTAAATGCGCCAATTAAAAATATATACAAAATTGAAAATAATATGATTAGCTTTGTAAATATGTCATGTCCATCAACTCAATTTTTTAATAACCATGTTTATGCACCAGTTCAGTAAAACAGCATACCCCACGGTAACCTTAATATTTCAATGGGGACATTGTCACTCATCTCATTATATCAGTTCGTCTGAAATCTGATAAAGACTGTTCCCCTTACAAATATACAAAGGATGAGACCAACTCTATTCACTAACAGGACCCAGTCAGGTTTTGTTCAAAATCTCAAACCACAAACCCCGAGAACCGCAAAAACCGAGAACCGCGAAAGCCGAGAACCGCTCTAGTTGTCACATGATTTTGTTGTCACGCATGGTTACAGTGTGATAGTTGACTGGCCCGGGTACTGTCTGTATAAGCCAACAAGATACTGCGCCATTTTGAAGCGGAAGAAGTATGATTACAGACCCGGGATACAGACAAATTATGCTATGATGCTTTACATTAGTTTAGTTATATCAATATTTGAGCCGATGACCACGTAAACTGATGATGAAAGGTGAAAGAGAAGACTCTTAGACATCGCAATACAATAATACTCTGAAGTAAAATCGTAAAACGAACGTGTGTCTATTTCACGGCATAATGTTTTCAGCCTAAACAGTACTTGGCGACTAGTTTCACTGGACACCTCTGTGCAAAAACCACAGCTCGGTATTTTACATCGGCAGACGTACTTTTTCAACAGGTGCTTCTTGTGCAATTTAACGATAGCTGCCGGCATAGTTCTGAGCATCCGGTTTCCCCTATAATAGAACAGCTATGTTCTGGCTACGATGGAAATATGTGAGCCGGTATATACGCCAAATATAAAGGCGGTTTTGATTGAAACAGCTTTATCGGAACAGTTGAACTTCAATAAACTCAGTTTCAGGTTCCTTGTGCCTTTAATATTTTATAAACGGTATACAGCTTTGGATAGTGTTACGGGTATGCAAATCGGACCTGTGTAAACATGTAAAATGGCTACTTCAATGTCATCCTCAACACCAGTAGTACCTGAAAATTATATTAAAGTGTTGCAGGCTCTTCAATACGTGTGTTACACATCTGTGCCAAGTCTTGATAGTACTATTCAAAAGTGGCATTCGAACCAGATCCAGAATGCTGGTTTACAGCAGTGCACCCAACCCAAGTCATGTTCGACGAATAAAGGTAAACCGAAAAAGCCTAAATCTTGTCAGAATTGCATCAGCTCGGGAAATGCAGTTGAAAGCCTTTACTACCCACCACGAAATAAAGGGAATCTGACTTGGCGAAATATCGACACAAGCAAACTATTTGGAAACCCGATCGAAGTCTCTAAAGCATTTGCCCTCAACCTTCCGCCTGGTAAAGGAATTACGTCCATGTCTGATCACGACATAGCCAGTATCTTGAAAATAATGTGTGGGTTTGGCGACTTTCATCAAAATAACGCAGGAACGCAGAACTGCCCAGATCCATACAACACGATTCACAAGGTAAATTAACATGTTTAAACATTTTGATCAAGTTCAGTGATAATTTCTATGAGCAAGATAAAATATGTCAATATTTCTAGTGTATTTGTCGTATATATCTTGTTAGTCGAAAACCTTTATTAAATCGGAGTGATCACCAATCAGCAAGATATGAATATTCGAGAACTGGTGATAAGCACCAACATTATTTTGAGGCCTCTTCAAGGCAGCCATTTTTGGACTTATTGGCCTCACGGGTTCCGGTCACACTTCCGTGACGTACCCATGCTACATACTTTGAACAAGGGGTCCCGAAAGCAGTGGCGTAACCAGCGGTGGGGGGCCTTGGAACCCTTGCCCCCCGCTTGCCCCCCGCTTGCCCCCCAAATGAATCATGGAATAATGATGGTACAAAGTACACAGACGAAATGTAGCTCAATCGTGCAAAAAGTAGGTATAAAGTCGAAAATTTTCGCGCGCTACACGCGCATTTCTTTACACTGAATGGAGTCAACCCATTAGGAGCCCCCAATTTCAAGTCAATGACCCTTCTTGCCCCCCCCCCCCTAATGAAAAAGTCTAGTTACGCCACTGCGGCCGAAAGCACAACATTGAGCATTATTTTTAGAAAAATAATTATCGAGCTGAAATTGCGTAATTATATAGAACAAAACATCATACCCGGTGTTGATGACGTCATGGGTATCGGTGCTCAAATTTGCGCATGTGTATCTATTACTTCATCGACATCGGGATTTTCGGTGCCGCGAGTTTTAAAAATTGCATGTTTAGAGAGGGCGTTTTTTATTATTTGTTTTGGTCATAAGTGTGGTGTTTTGTTCTATATAATTACAAAAGTTGGGCTCGATAGTTAATTTTCTAACATAAAGCACAATGTTGTGCTTGCGTAACCCCTCCTTTAATTCCTATTATTACCTTTCTCATAGTTATCATACGCATATAGGAAGGCTATGACTGTGATTGATATTTATAAATACGTTTGTAAACAGTACTTTGAAAGACAGTTTACAATTGACACGTTTGAGCTATTTGTTCTCAATAAATCAAGCCCTGTACCATGTGTACGTGTACACTGTTCTGTTTGCAATGCTCCGGGTCAGCGCACACCAAAAACAACCAAATATTACATTTAGATTTCTTTAGTATTGAGGGTTCATTTCGTCACGCTGAGTGCACAACTTTTAAGCACCATCGTACATAGTTTTCATATGTGGTCGTGTTTTTTAACCTGGGCTACCTTTGTGTTACATGAGTCTATTTCATGAAATATACCTCCTTTCGCAGTTTCAGTAGAATATATCAACATGTTTACATCTAAAGTGTATGAAACCATATATATTTGGAAATTAAAGCTTATAATCTAAGGATTGAAAATATGGTAACTCAAAATCAAATATACAGGGTGATCTTTTTTTTTCCTCCATTGTATATAAAATGCAGGACCTATTCAAAGGCTAGAAATGTTTTTGCTGTAATTGAGTAAATTACCCATCCAGCCATATGGGTCATTCCATGAAGTTGGGTACACTTTGTAAATGGTGCAATTTCCAGTGATGAAATTATCTTTTTTGGTTAAACCAGTATAGGTATTTGAATTACTATGATTTGTAATTGTAGAGTATTGAGATAGCTTTCAAATTATACCAAACTTAAATGAATTGGATAAAGTGTTCACAGTCATTTTGAGCAAAAACAAGCAAAAATTATCACGTTTTTGGGTAAAATTGTGTGACATTTTGAAGGGGGTCATGGAAAGTGCTGTGGACATTTTCTGAACACCTAATCTGGTCTTTTAGTTGGTCAGACTAATTGTTTAGAGCCTAATCATGAATATTTTAAATACATTTTGTATATTTTTTGGTCTTAGCACATCGTGAACTGAATGCCAAAAAAAGGTTTCACATGTAACATTTGGTGTCCGCAAAATTGCGTTACTATGAAACCCCAAGAACTGATGATAAAACCCATAATAGATGTTACCTGGTTTTGGTTCAAATTATTTTTGCAAGACTTCTTGACATAGAAAAGAATTAAAGTCCAAGTTGAATTGAAATTCCAAAATTCAAATTTTTATAATAATTTCAAAGTATGGCACAAAATTTGGTGTCCGCCAAATATGTTACAGTGTGATAGTTTTATAGTTGAATCCTTGCTATATTTGAAACACCATCTTCACCAAATCACTATTACTTATTGCTTTTCATGGGTAGATAACATCCATAACAAAAAGTTTTGATTCCCACTTTCAATTTTGGAAATATGGGGCAAATTATGTTTTGGTGTCCGAGGGACATCGTTACACGTGAAACCTTAATTTTACCCCAAAATAGCATGAGAATTTTCCAATAATGGATAGGTGGTAGTGTTTTAAACAAAAATAGAAAGTTAATACCATGTTGGCTAGATTAAAGAGCATTTGAGGATACACACAATTAAATATAACCAAATATATTGGAATTTAATATTTTGGTGTCCGTGTACATTTGTTACACATGAAACCTTGGTTCATGTATAATCACATTTTACATCTTACAACCATATTTTGCCTAATGAATAACAATTTATGTTGTGCATTGTCAATAAAATCATTATTAGATTAACATCTGACTAAAACATCTATTTTCATTGTCCATAAATATGTTACTGAACATATTTATGTTTCACACTGTAACTGGACACCAAAGAATTTGGTGTCCAGTTACATGTGAAACTTGGGCAAATATAGGCTTAGCCCATTAACACTATCTCACATACAAACCACCATATATTTGTATATCAACTTGACCCAAGGTGTGGGATATAACAATTGAAGACTGTTTTCATTAAATTGGATTAAAATTCAGCCTAATTAACAATGTTTTTATTATAAAAAGGGTTCATCATAAAAAAGACATCATTTAGACAGTATTGGTTACAAAGTATGTTATGATTTAACAGAAATTGTCCACAGGTTTCATTTTGAATTTTCAATAGTAGTTTATGGATACAAATTACCTGTTTAATAAGATATGTAAGTGAACCATATCATCTTTTTACTACATAACTGGGTGAATTACAGTTTTGAGTTTGGTGTCCATGTTACATGTGAAACGAAATAGACATTCTAACAGAAAATGTACTGTGGCATTAAAAATGGTCAACATTCATGAATTTCTTTTACTATTTGGGGAATGGGACATATTATAGCACTTGAAAATGTTACTTGAATTCTAATAAAAGGAATTTCAAATGTTGACCCCCATGTCACACTTTGTGTACCCAACTTCATGGAATGACCCATATACAAAATTAATTTTGTCAGCTTATTAGGAAATATATATACAGGGTGGTCAAAATACGAAATTTTAGATAATGGAAAAGATAACTAAATTATGCAAATAAAAATTAGAGCTTATTGCTTTTATATTAAAATCAAAGCCTTGATAACTTTTTCCAATTTTCCTGCTAGGAAAATTTTGAAACATTGACAAAAACGGATTTGTGACTATGTGCACATGGTTCATCCTACTTCGTTAATCAGATTTGAAAATTAGTAAATTAGCTTAATTGACACCTTAAGTAAATGATGTAAAGCATTGTTGCATCATTTAGAACTAAACTGACATAATACTAAGAATTAGAATGCTCTATTACAGGAAAACGGTCCATTTTCACCCATTATTAGACAATTATCTCCTCCTCCTCCTCCACTTCCTCAACCACCCTGACTAATTATGCTGTAACGAGCTGTATTAATTTAATCAAAAGTGATGGATTTTGTCTCTCTTCAGATTATTAAAGGGGATTAAATTGCCGCTAAAATAAGTCCAAACACAAGTCAATCGCGTAGAGGGTTACACAAATACAATAGCCTAAGTACAAAAAAATGATTAGAATGTAACAAAACCACCTTTTATGGGTGCCGAGGTAATAAAACGTGACCATGTACATTTTTTCAATAGAAATCCCTCTTAGTTTACTAATTCATGTGGGAACGGGGGTTATAATAATTATTGTAACGGTATTGTCACCAAGTATACAGTCATCACAATAAGTAACTGACCCGGTAACATGCCAATTTTTGGGCCCACAAACTTAGGCTTAAAAAAATCACTGCAATATCAATTATGATTTATTATCAGTGCTTTAAAAATCAACCGCTGACAAAATGCAAGTGGTCCCTAAGGTCAGATTTCAAACAATTCACAAATATTCCAGCATCAGCCAGGTGACCTCTGGCCTTAGGTAGGAAAACACAAGCATTACTGATATTACAGTTTGTGCTGTATGACAAGTGTTGCGATAAAGTTCTAGAAAATCTTTGATTTAATATTTAAAAATCTCAACAACGTTGTTTTAGCGTATTTCAAGCATGTTTTCGATCTAGATTATCATATTGAATATATCTCAAATATTGAAATAATAAATGGATGGACCACATTTAAAATATATATATAATTAATCAAAGTGAAATATTATGTGCGCAAATAAAGGAAAACCATACATATACATGTAGGCCTAGTTCTCATAAGTCATAGAACATGATTTTTACTGTCTATGGGCAAACACAGACTTCTTTAATTGTTTGCGTTCTGATTATTTATAATATGTGCCCTAAACTTTTGCTTTTAGCTGATCGGAGTATGGAAAATGTATCATTATTATTAATTGAATGTATAAATAAAAATCGGACATGTTTATTGATTTAGTGTAAGGGTGAACTTTGTAAAACAACTAAAAGAATATGTGAACTTTGCTGGATGCATGAAAAGTAGAAGAAAATAGTTGAGAGTATTTATTGGCATCAATGCATTTAGTTTCAAATGTTTACATTTTGATAATGTTCACATGTATTTTCTTGGTCCTAAAAAAGCTTTAAATAACTTAACTAATGAGAGGTTTCTGTTTAACACTGATAACTTTTTAAAACATAGTACTAGTAATTTTTTTTAGCTTCCACATGAAACAAAATCAACATACTAATCACGATGAAAATAAAGATAACATAATATTAACCTTTCAATTTTGTGAGCCTTGACTTGTTTATTCATACTAAATTTAACTTGGCAAACTATATTGAGTTGTTCATTAATAAATATTGTTAAAATTGCGAATTGTAAAAACTTTTTTAAATTTTGTATCATATCATGGTTGTAATTTTAGAAAATATGACAAACAAATTTACATAACTTCTAACATTACATGATACCATCGAATTTAGAAAGTGTGGCCGGTTTGAGCGCGCATTTCTGCGAACTTATGGACTACATGTAGCTACGCTCCATACTTTTTTTTAATGGAACTAAAATACTCTCTGTATTGCACTGTCAGTGTCTTGAAAATTAAAGCTAGAAATGATATACCAATATTATAAAAATTAAACGATTTACTTTATTCAACAATGTTTTTTTAAATGTAGATGTTCCGATTTTCAACTTGAAGTTTTCTATTCTACATGAAAGGTCATCCTTAAAAAAGTTGTGTTCCAAAGTTTGAGTTGCATAACTCTAATGGTTTTTATTTTTTAGACGCACAAGATGCTGTGAACTGTACCCATTGAGTAGTACACAAACTATACCAGTGGTTACCACCATTCGCGGTAATTCAACGTTATTTCATCGATTTCTCCGTAATTATACAGATTTAGGCCGTCAAATTTCAGTATGATGATGAGAAAAATGCGAGCTTTCATATGATATGAAAATCTCTGTATGTTTGAAATAATTCTGTGTTACGAAAATGTGATCGGGCCATCTACCTTTAAATATCATCAGGCAAATAATATTGAACATTTATAAACACACTCTCACTATGAGGCGGCATATTTCGCCAAGTAATTATTTTCATATTTCACATGGCTATTAGCTTCATTAATTTAATACTCATATTACCCATACATTTTATTCATAAATATATAGAAAGAATTCACTCTCAACAAATGTCAAGGATATTAAAGATAAAATAATCTTTCTGTTTACATATTTTTATCATCATGGAAAAATAAAGTTAGACTGGGGTGTATGACCGGTCACCGACTTTTATGGATTACTATTTGCTGAATATTACTGGAAATGTTGATGCTTCCTAATATTTCACATTGTGGTATTTAATAATAAGCTATCAAATATCAAGGGTTTGTTTTAATATTATTTCATTGAGTGTCCTTAAGTGTCTATAGTGTTCTGGACTTACAACATATAAATTCTGAGGTAAAATATTAAAGTTTTGAAATCGTATAAATATTTATTATTGTAAACATTTCAAACACACGTTGAATGCAAAAGAGTCCCATTGCTATACCATACATATTCCATGCATGTACAATACTATTTTGTAACTTGTGTGCACAGCCAGACAGACCCACTACTACTATAGCTCACAGATTTTGTGTATAGAGTTATGCAGAGGTTGCGACCTCTGCCCAGTGGGTAATTTAGTTTTTGAAATATAGTGACAACCTGACAGATTATGACAGTCATACACCGGCTTAATAAGCCGTTGAAAAGACCTCACTTTGTGGTCCCATTTTTTGTCATGAATAAACATGCTGATAACTCTAAAAGTGTATTTCCTACATAAACATATTTAATTATAAAGTTGTTGAGAAATTTCTCTTCTTGATTTTGAGATAGTACACGCTAAGAATGGTTGATTAATAAGGAAGTTACGATTCCAAACGTTAGGGCAAGTCTGATTTTCATTTTAACATTTTCTTTTCAACACGGGGAGACTATGACAGGTAAAGCGTGTGTGCTGTATTGATCAACCGTAACAATACCACCGGCCGACTATCCAACAACCAGTTCATTGACGGGTTAATTGGCACTACAGTGCAACAGAGCATAAATTTCCAAAAGTGCATGTTATTGAAATTACGCTCTAAATCAAAAAGTAACATATGTAAGAAAAGGAGACAATATCATATTATAGTATACAGCTTGGTGATTTAATGTCATAGAGAAAAAAAAATGGTTTGACCTTATTTGCATATGATTAGCATATTGTAAAGAAATACATTAACATTTTGCTTTTTGGAATTTCAAGCAAAAACTATAAATGCTATTAACACGTCCAAAGTTACAGGAAATGAAGTTCCCATCATTGCCAACAATACTGTCTGAGAAAAAGTTCACATTTATCTTTACTTTTAACAAAAACCCCAAAATCTGTCTTAATTAAGCTTAATTAATGACCAAACTCGATGAAATTATTAAGTAATACTGTGTATCCAAACAAGACTTGCATGGTATAAAATTAAAGGTAAAGAGATGCTTAAACGAATGGTCTGAGCAGATAATTCAATATCCCTTTGGTATTTAAAATGTCGTCCTCCAAACATTGAGTATATTTAAATAGAGAAAAAACCACATGTAACCACTATTTCACACAACTGTACACAGACTTATACTTGTGCAGCCATGCACGCAAACAATGGAAGGAATATTCAAGGACATGCTCATGCTAAAGGACCAGTGGTTTAAAATTCGCGCTACAAGAAATTTGAAATGCAATTCGCCAGTAGTGTACAGTCATAATGGTGTATGCTACTTTAGGTGACCGTGTGCTGACATGCAGGGGTGTACAAACAGGTATCGTGTTAAAAGCCCGCACTAAGTCTAAATAAAAAAAGAAATGTTTAAATAGTCAAAGCCTTGAAAGGAAGTAGGCAGTAGCTGGTTGGATTAGCGTGTATGGATAATAAAGTATTGGCCAATCCGAAATCAGATTTGATAAGAAATGTAACAATGCTGATAATCATACAAGGACACGAAATAGTACTTTAAAACAAAGCTGTTTTAATTATATATGATACACATACTTAGGATTGAAATGTTCATTGTTGTACAACAATCAGAAGGCACTATATTTATAATTCAATATTTGGAAATTTATGCTCTGTTGCACTGTACCACTACCAGTAATCAATAATTTGCCGGTCTGAGTCCCCGTGTTGAAAATGAAAATCAGACTTGACAGTACATTTGGGATTGTAACTTCCTTAATAATCAGCCATTCTTAGCGTGTAATATCTCGAATTCAAGAAGAGAAAGTTCTCAACATGTTTACAATTTAATATGTTAAGAGTTATCAGCACATTTATTACCTGGTCAGTTACTTATTGTGGTGACTGTATAAACACTGCACAAAAAGAAAGTATCCACTTTGTTCGTGGCGCCCTGTGTTTATTACTTACGACCCTACATAGATTCAACATGTATGGAAGAACAGGCTATTCCTCCCGCGCATTTTGATACCTTAGTTGTCACAATAGCACCAAAATTGATGAAGCAGTGGCCAATTGAATAAATAATGATGCAGTTTCCATTGTTGATCTTAACCCCATACCCATGAAAAGAACGTAAACAAAACAGTAAATCTAGAGTGTACATGTGACACAGGGCGCCACAAAAAAAAGTGGATGTTCTTTTTTTGCAGTGTTTATAATAGGCGGGGACACTGGATAATTTGCATATACGGACGTTCATTAATTCGGTATGAGTAGCGTCTTCATTCAAGACTAGGTGACTTTTTGTTGTTCTCTAGTGACCCCATATGACATATCAATTTTAATTGCTGAAGTGTGCAATGAACCAAGGTTTCTTTTGATCAATTATGACGGTCATCAGTTAAAGCGGCCTTTTCGGGTTGAAAGGATTTTAAAACCGAACTTATACGAGGGGGTATCAAAAAGTTTTAGAAATCACCCAGACGTGAAGGAGCCAGAAACTTAATTTTGTTATGTGATCCTTCAGACATCTTTACTAAGTCCCTGTGCAAAGTTACACATTTCTCCTACTATTTATTACCTGTCCACAGACCGCCATTGTAGCGATTCCCAGATTGACCGCCATTGATTGATTCTCAGATTGCCTCAGATTATGTTATTCCCAAAACAGCAATAAATAGTTTTAAGTGTTGACAGAAAGGGTCAAAGGTCATGTAGGGGTCATTAGAGGTCAATGTGTGTACACCCCATGTTACCCATAAGTTTATTGTCACCAAGCTTATTTGTAATGACCTTTGACCTCTTTCTGTCTAAACTTTAAACTATTTATTGCTGTTTTGGGAATAACACAATCTGAGGCAATCTGAGAATCAATCGATGGCGGTCAATCTGAGGATCTCTACAATGGCGGTCTGTGGACAGGTAATAAAAAGTAGGAGAAATGTGTAACTTTGCACAGGGACTTAGTAAAGATGTCTGAAGGATCACATAACAAAATTAAGTTTCTGGCTCCTTCACTTCTGGGTGATTTCTAAAACTTTATGATACCCCCTCGTATGCGTACTGCCTTAAAGAATATCGTCAGCCTGCTTCGATAATTGCCTAACTCACTTTTCAGCAAAATTGAGTTTTTTGCATAAATCGTGATTTCATTACATTATGCACATGCTGTTATAAAACCTAAGTTATTGACCAATCAAAAGTGTTGATAAATGAAGAGATTTGTTGCGAAAAGGCCACCAAATTACTCTAACATGTTACTCATTTTGCATTATTGAATTTGCATTGACAAATCCATGAAATTCATCAAATTATTGTATGGCTGTGTTCATCCGTTTCTATATGACTTGGATTAGTGCATCCATGCACGCCAATCCTCAATTGGCGTGCATGGATGCACTAATCCAAGTCACATCAACAATACAATCAACATTCCACATAATGAATATCCATCCATCAATAATGCAAAATGAGTAACAGGTACAAAAGGCAACAGGTTTCATACTTTTGTTGTTATCGAAGCAGGCTGACGATATGTGGACCGATTTTGACGATCCTATGTTATTTCACTAAATTGCAAGAGCGTTTTTTAAAGTAAAAATCACGTTTTGAGCTCCCCCCCCCCCCTCTAGTGATCCTGAGTGACCTTTGACCGCAAATTGTGAAAACCCTATATGAAGGTTAGGTTTGTAGGTTGGGGGGGGGGGGGGGGGGGGGAGTTCTACTGACCTAGTATGGTAATTGTAGCATGTAAGATGTAGGAGGAGATGCATTTTGTAGATAGGTTATAAGATGCAACAAGTCCGATCAAGATCAGGGCTCAGGGCACATCTCTAATTTCCCCTGTATAGGTCAATGACCCCTAGTGATCCCATATGACATATCACTATTTAATCGCTGAAGACCCTATATGAACATGGATCCAAGGAATCTGTTGAATAATTTGGACGGCCATCAGTCATTTCTCTGAGGCAAGAAGTATAATATAGAAGCACCAGGCCTCAAATTTAGGAGATGACCCCTGAACTCCGAACATACTCTTACATTTACATTTTTATGACAGATACATATCTTATCTACAAGAATAAAGAGTCCTGCTCTAAAGATTCTCATGCAAAATTATGCCCTGACGACAATCATATTCCCCATGTATTCACATAGCAGAAATGAAGTTATATAATATCTTTTAAGTGTTTGAGTATTATATTGACCATAACACTGAAAGGAAATCTAAAAACTACATAAAATCATGTTAATGAATTTAAAGAAAGAAATACTTGACACACGGCATTATATTAGCTTTTTTTTCCATTTCGATGTTATTGATATCGGTCCAAAATGTTATGGAACAATTGAAAAAGTTAGACGTGCGTGCATAGAGCAAATGAGACCACTTTTCAATATTATATATATGAAATAATTATGACGTTGACAATGATTACAAATAAAAACCCGATATGCTAGAAACAGTGAAACTTTTTATCGTGAAAGTTCAGAGTTTTTGACAATAATAAGTACTTTAAATAACCATAATAAATGTCATTGTCCTGATCCTATTTCAGATGACAGAAATACGAAATAGCCTCAGTCATCGTCCATTGAACAGTAGTTTGGACATCGATGAAAAGACATTCGACACTTATTTTCAAGACATTTCGGCGTTGGTATGTTGTCTAGAGGATCTTCATCATGTGACTCCCCAAGAGGCTACTGACATGAGAAAGAAGTTGGATAAGGTAAGGAGAAATCAATTTCTGCACCAATCTTGTTCATGAATATGAAACTAAAATCATCCAGTAGTACAGTTGCGGTCTATGGAAAAGACGATATCTTGTACAGTCCCGCATGCTTAGCACCACTATAGAACCAACATGGCCTTTTGTTTGTGTGTGTGTGATTCCCATTGACCTTTTGGTGATTCCTAATTTGTTCGGCTCCAAATGGTTACCATCCTCAGTCAATGTATCTTTGGCTTCGGCGAGGGTGTGTTGGATAGGCTTGGTATATAATTGAGCACTTAAATAACTCAGAACCCAACACTTGGAACCACTAAAATTGTAATGTGAACCACTGGAGCTCCAAACACTGGGAACTATCAAGATGTCACTGGGAACAATAAAAAAGGCCATTCTGTTAACCAAACCTCTTTTATTCATCACAACTCCGCCGATCCTCAAACATATATTTATTCAAAAGCACTTAAACAACTATGCTATGAACCCAGGCGCGTAGCCAGCATTGTCATTCCGGGGGGGCAAACATCAATACCGTCCCTATTTCTTTTTTTATGTCCCTAACATTTTTTTCGTCACTTACCTCGTGAATTTCACGTAAGTGGGGGGGAGGGGGGGGGGGGGGGGGGGGGGGGGGGTGAGGTCAATTTTTTTTCGCACAGTCACAAAAAAACCGCACAGTCGATTCTCGTCCCCATTTTTTCGCTTCTCCGTCCCCATTTAGCAAAAAAAATCCCACAGTCCAAAAAGAAATCGCACAGTGCAAAAAAAATCGCACAGTAAATGTACTAAATGTACACTGTTTCGTTCTATTTGGCTATCCTCCGCCTTTATTTTCTTTTTCTCTCTCTCCTTCCCCTTCTTCTCGTCCCCATTTTTCCGCTTCTCCGTCCCCATATTAGGTGTCCGGGGGGGGGCGAGCTGCCCCCCGGCCCCCCCCCCCCCCCGCCCCCACTGGCTACGCTACTGTATGAACCCAAAAGTCTAGGAACCACCAAAATGGGCTATCCCCTCCTTGCTCACCACATGCTAGCCCAATCCTAAAGAAAATATATTCATTGAGCACTTACACAACTAAGAACCCAAAAAACGACCAACAGAACACTAGGAACCACCGAAAAAGATAATTTGTCAACCCACACCACACTCCAGCCGAACCCCTAAAATATATTTATTCGGCACTTAAACACCTCGGAACCTAAAACACTGGAAACCCCTAAAATGATACTGGGAACTACCAAAATAAAGGCATTTTGTCAACTTACCCCTCCTTTTTCACCACACCCCATCCCAACCCTCAAAATATATTTATTGAGCACCTGAACATCTCGGAACCCAAACCACTCGGAACAACGAAAATGACACTGGCATCACCAAAAGGACAGGTCAACCCCCACATCCACTACCATTACCCCACCCTCTCCCCTAGCACCCATGATAACCCAACACCTACGGCTATCACCATCAACAACAACAACTCCAACAAATGATTGGTTAAACGAGATTTGGGTTGATCAAACAATTTTATTGACATATCCTATATTCATCATTGGAATTACAAATGCATTTTTGTTTTCAATTGACAGTCCAATTCTTGCTCAAAAGTGGCCAAAATGGGATTCGCACTCTTGTAACTGAATTGATCGTATATCGGCAATTAGGTGGTGACATTTAATGGGATTAAGTGTTTTTGATAGGATTCTAATATTATGGCTTACCAACGGTCTATTATTGCAAAAAACACACCAAAAAACATGGAATATATTTTGAGTTAATGTGGTTCCCCATTTTTGACACACCCTGCACAAAATATTCAATATACACTAGCAATCAAAAGTCTTACATGCTACAGATTGAGTGAGAAACACTGGGAACCTATTGCACTACTGTGTTAGCCTTTTGTGATGATGAGCAATATTGTGTTGCCTCACTGTACAGTTCCATGGTTCAATAGTTGAAGATCTTTTGTCAACACAACCAATTGGTTACTACCACCAATAATTTCATATTCTAGTATTGCATCATTAAGAATTCGATTTATGGACTTGAGTCTGACCTGCTTGAAACACCAGATTAAAAAAGGTTATTGCTGTTAGAAGCTGTCGGGTAACAGCATTTTGCGAGAGTTAATATGAAACCAATGAAGTAAGGGTTACTGCTAAATATTGTATAATACAAGTTAAACAGTGGCAATTCACCATGTGTTTCTTGTTCTGATTCATGATAGATTTAACCATTCTGCATGTGTTAATTGCAGTTGCATAAAAGACGGAAATATATAAGGACAGAACACATGGTAATTACTCCCCAAAATGAGATATTATGTGGTATAGTGATGACGGAATCTTTTAGTTTCACAATGTACTCATTTGCCCCTGTGCAGCTGTATAGATATTTAGCAATATCAGTTATGTTTGCTGCTGTGATTGGATGACAGGTCTTGTGTGTCAATGGTCTCTCTGAACCAACTGAGTCAAAGTTTACTTGACGTTTGGCTGACCTATTCACACAATGGTTTTTGCACAGTTCCATATGCACGCTGTATCCATGATGTGACCCTGCTAGCAATTAAGTTAGAGTACAAATCATAATCTCAAAGGCACTGGCAATGGGGATACATGTAGTGAATGATATTGTGATTGAAGTAGAATCATATATCCCATTCGGGAATAAAACTACCTTGCGGAGGAAAATTATATTAAATCTCATTTGTTTTCCTTACTTCGTTTAGATTCGTGCATCCCCACTTTCGTTAACATCGGATTTACGCCAAGAAATTCATAACGTCATCAAGGAAAACATTGACGATCTTCAATCGTCATTAGTGGATAGGTTGGAACGCATACTTAAAGGTAAGTGTGTGGGGTGGGGGTGTGTGGGGGTGTAGAGGGGTGTATGTATTGGTGAATATTGTATATGGCATTACAAACTGTGTCAAATTCGAGGGATTCTAGAACAAATAATGGTCTCCAATTGTGCACTATGTTATGTTATGTTTGCAATTTACGAATAGTAGAATATATATTGTCATTCCCAGTTGCTGATGTAGGAATGTTTAATCGTTGCTTAGTTGAAACACTCGGAAAAAAACTTAAGATTGACCAGTCTAATTTATTTTACAAGTATTTTATTTCATAAAAAAAGAGTTTTCTTTCTCAAAAAAAGATTATCATACATATCATAATCTACATATTTTTTATACAATGGTTCATGGATATCATCCTTCTATATTGGTTAACATATAACTTAAGCCCGATCATTAATTGATAACGTTTAAATCTGAGTTTTAATATAAGTATCAACCCGATTTGGTTTACCAAATGACTCCCGAAATGTTCTCAGTCAGGACAGAATTGGTATTAAGTGTGCCTAATTTTTGGCAAGTCCAAAAGACAATCTTGTTTAATGAATAACCTCGCAAAATGTTCAAAGTCTAAACAACAATTTTAATCCAAATGAAATTCCAAAATGTGTTTATATTTTAGAAGTTAATGTTGCGGGGAATGGTGATGCAAGTTGAATTGCCACAACTATTACCCAATAATAATATCAATATAATAGTATAAGTTTACAACATTGTATTACCATGGATTTCATATTAATTTATTCAACCATGTGTGTGCATACTCGCGATTATAACTGTGATTTGTCTCCTGATATAAAACGTTGACAGTTCCACAATGTTATTTGGTAGTATATATTTGTTTACAAAACACACCTGTAGTCGCCTTGTTATGAAATTGTATTAATGGCTCACGCTATAGATGGTGTGACCGGTGACGTAGTGCCCGGCAGTATGCGTGCGCACCTACAGGGAATGTGCTTTAATTCACACTTGATTGATCATTACTTACCATGCTTACGGTGTAATAGTGCAGTAGTCGTGGTCTGCATCCCTAAGCACAATGAGAGACCAGGTACTAAATCTGGTTGCCCAGCAGTATGCGTACGCACCATAAGGGCATGTGCTTTTAAAATTGGCGCTCAGTGATGTGTGTTTTGCTTTCGAATAGTATGTATGCAGTAGTCATGGACTAGTACCTCTAACATGTCTTTAGACCAGGCGCTAATCTATTTGTAAACACTACTGATGTAAACAACGGTCACCTCATCTATACACAGTGTTATATATCCATGTAAAGCTAATGTGTTAATCTTTACAATGATATCCAATATGAAGCAATCCCTTGTTCCAGTGCTCAGCCACATGCTTGAGAACATGGGGAGGTCGCAATCGGAAAGTGCCAAAATCAACACTAGTTTGTGCTTAAAAATCCATAGATCATCACACTACACTGTAGTGGTCAATGTAACACTTCATTGAACAGACAACAAAAAGATGCTCTTTTTATTGAGCTCATCATAACCTCAACTGGGACGAAGAAAACATTGCCCAGTCTGTGTAAACAACGACAGTTCAATTTTTTAATTTTTATATTTCCATATTAAAGGAACTGATGAAATCACAGAGATCGTAAAATACACTAAAAAAGGTAAAACCGCTTTCATTATTATGAGTATTAAACAAATGTGATTAGCGATCAAGTTGTTGGCTCTCTACAAAGAGCTCTGGTGGGCCACTCAATTATTGCAAGAAAACAAATGAGCAGAGGAAGTGGCAAATAAGAAGATATAAAATCCCATAGACATACAGAACAATATCAAAATATAAATAACTGTGTTCATTTGGTATTGTCTACCACGCATGTAATGAAATAAAACCGAATTAATTCGATCAATTGGTAAATGGGAGTATGTGTTTCGGGTTAATTCATTGATTAGTTCACTATTAAGAACAAACACACCCTTCAACTGGGACTGTGTAAACAACGATATTTTAATTGTCATTCTTTTATATATTTCAATATTAAAGGAACTGATGAAATTATAGATATCGTAAAAGACACTAAGAAAGGTAAACCACTTTCATTGTTATTAGTATATTGATTATAGCGTATTACTATTATAAGAGCAAATAATATGAATAAAAGCCTACCTGACATAAACAAGGAGAATCATGTAACGTGGTTTGCGATAAAACTGTTCGCTTTTTCCAAAAGGTCTGGTTTGCTGATTGATTGGTTCAATTCTTAGAAGAAAAAATGGGCAGGGTTTAAAATTCGAATGGAAGAGATAGTTAAGAAGATTTAAGAATATAAATAATTGTAATCCTTTTGGTATTGCCTACCAAGCATGTAAAAATATAACAATAAGTGTATTCGATCAATTAGAATATAATGCATGTGTTACGAGTTGATATTCATTAATTAGGGATTATCACTGTGGTAAAAATGAACACCAACCTAACTTTAATTTTAAAGAAAAAAATGCCCAGTCTGTGTTGAAAACGTCATTTGAATTGTCATTCTTTTTTTATTTCCATATCAAAGGAACTGATGAAATCAGAGAGATCGTAAAAGACACTAAGAAAGGTAATACCGCTTTTATTATTACTCGTATATTGATTAATATTACGTATGACTATTATAAGAGCAAAATGTGAACAAAAGCCAACCTGACATCATCAGGGTAGATGAATCATGTAACGTGGTTTGCGATCAAACTGTTTGCTCCCGACAAATAGCTCTGGTGTGTCGAATGATTGGTTCAATTCTACTACATGTAAAAGTCTTCATTATCCCAACCTGCAATAAACGCTGTAGTCATCCAATTCTGCCATCGACATAAAAATATAGAGTCAGGTAATTATGCAAAGACTATCGAGATTGACTTGACGAATTGTAAGAGTTCCTCCTTTTCGTAAATCGCGTAATTTATATTACAGTCATGTTACACTCACAAAATGGACTCATAATCTATATAAAAGACGAAGAAAAAACCCACCCCTACGGACAAACGAACCTCGCAGGTAGAGTATGTTGGACGGGCCGAGTTTTTCTTCTAAACATCGTGAAATGTTGATAAAAAATTTTTAAAGCAAAATTTTCAATTACATTTTTTTTTTAATTTGTAAAATTATAATGCTTAAACATTGGTCGGTAGGACCTGTAGAACAGGGTTTCTTTCGTCCCCTACAAAGTCTGTATATGTGTTGGTAAAAACGGTAATTTCTAGGCAACATAATAAATTTAACTAAGCTCAAATGAACTGCGTTTATTTTCCTCACACAATAAGTTTGTGTTGGTGAAAAGTATTTGAAAAGTGAATTACGTCATAATATATTACTAATTTTCTATTAAATATTCGTACATTAAATTGCACTTCAATTCGGTCTCTAAATGCCAATCATCTTGCAAAATGTAAATTGATATCCATTTTATTTTACTCTGGTGTGTTAAGCTGGTTCTATGCTGAAAGTTATTACCACTGTCACATGATTATTTCTATAGGTATGGACCGGTTACTTAGATCAGAAGAAGATGACGAGATACAGGGTAAGATGATTCTGGTATACAAAAGTACAGTTGGATATAGATGTATGATACATTGGATGTCATGTTGCTGATCAACAATTGAATATGATATGAAAATGTTCCCTTCGAAGGTATAATTGTCTCATAAATTAATGACCATTCACAGTTATATCATTTTATTATCATACAATTTAGATTTTCCCAAAGAAGTAAAGAGTTGGAGATCACGTTTAACGGACACCTACTTGCAAAGAAGAAAGAAAATCCAGTTCGGTCATGCTATCCGACAGATCGCTGATCCTGAAGATATATTCGTTGACTTGACTCTTCTCCATGAACACGACGAGGCACAAACCGATACAGGTGAGCATGCTTCTGATGAGAGCAAACCGGAGCCATCGGTACTTAGAACTAAAAGCAGAGAGCAGAAGTCCAAACCGTTGCAGTCATACCAGGAACTACTTACTCTAAATACAAAGCATGAGCCGGTCTCTTTCATTCTCATACGCGGAAAGGCGGGGAGCGGAAAGACAACTCTCCTTTCCCGAATAGCATATGAATGGGCTAAACTTCAGAATCAACCGACACCCAAAGCCTCTGTGACACAGCATACATCACGATCATCACAAAACACAGCATGCAGCTCTGATCAAGATCTGGATATCCAAAAGCATGACGAGGAGGAGCAGTGGGCGTCATGGGCTAAATTTGTATTACTCTTTGTATTGCAATTTCGTAAGATAAGCCCTGGGGAAAGTCTCGAAAAGGCAATAGTAAAGCAATTATTACCTGGTGTTAAAGTTGATAGAATAGGGGAAACAATAGGTGCACTCGGAAGGCAGTGTCTTTTTCTTCTAGATGGTTTTGATGAGATGTCTTTTGAAACAATGCGAGCAGAAGATCAGATTTTAGAGAGTCCTCTCCTAGACGGTGGCTTTGTAATTATGACTTCTAGACCACACATGGTGAACCAAATATCAAGTATGGTTACTCATTGCACTCATGTAGAGAACTCGGGTTTTACTCTTGAGAATTCCTTCAAATACATACGCAAATTCTTTGTCCAATCAAAGCATCCCAGATACCAAGATCTCACTGCCACATTGACAGCAAAACTGGCAATCAAAAGCATCCTTCAAACTCTCTCTTCCATTCCAATCCTGCTAGTTATGATCTGTCATATCTGGTTAGACGAGGGTGGTGATGAGTTCACGTGTAGTTTCACAAGTCTGTTCCTTGAAGCCATTAAGTATCTGAATAAACCCTTTATCAAGTCTACCATACAGGCGCATGATGTCGATAAAGTCATACAAAATCTTGGTAAAGCGGCCTTGGAAGGGTTATTTGAAAACAACATTCAAATTAATCAGAATAGGTTTGAAGACACTGATAGTCTTGAACAATCTTTTAAGATGGGTCTGTGTTTCAAAGAGGACGGGTCCCGAATAGATCAGACATACGTGATTTTCATTCACAAGACGTTTCAAGAATTTTGTGCAGCGAAGTACTTAAATTCGTTAGCAACAACTAACGAAGAGTTGTTCCTGTCTCACTTGAGGTCTATAAACAAAGATAATCTCTCTGGAATGGAATACCTAATACGTTTTTGTTGTGGGTTTGGTACACACTCTGTTCACCACATATTGCTGCATTGCAGAGACTTGATGCCAGAGGAATCCAAGTTGATGAATTTATGGAGACTTCTAATGCTCCTCTTATACGAGACGGTATACTCTCATAATGCAGTAGTAGATCATGAAACGTTGAACAGTGTTTTCAAGCCTCTGACTCATTTTCCATTGGTTATAGATCCGGAACTAATGCCAGCCTTTACTCATTTTGTGACTACTGAACCAGATGACCAGACGTCGTGGCTGAAGTATGTGACAATATTGAGTCTGCAGATTCTGCCCTCGATTGACATAAACATGATAGTGAAATACTGTGCACGGTTGACATCTCTTATTTTAGTACTGGTCTGGAATACAAATGAGATTGTAGATGAGATGGAGTCATCGATACCTGTGCTGAATACTTCTGTTACCACACTCACAATAGAGTCTTGCAATATATCCTCAAACACTTTGTTGAGGCTCATGGGGTTCTTTGAATGTCTGAAAAAAGTTGAACTGATTAACACTAATCTACCAGGTGATTTGGATGCCGAAAATATGATCTCATGTGAGTCACTCATTGAGTTCATAGTACGTAACGTCACTATTTGTGTTGACACTCTCTTGATGATAACGAATTGTATGCCGAAGTTACAGTCAATGCGTCTGAACAGTGTATACCTTACTGGTAGTGATGAGCTGAATAGTAACCTATCCTCACGTTTCCGGTCATTGCTAACCGTAACCATGTCGGGTAAACTCCTCCAACCCTGTAAAATAAGTGCAGCGGCACTTATGAGATATCTGATTTGCGCTAATTCAGTGCAGAAAACAATCGAAGTATTTGAATTCAAAGCGGGAGCAATACATTCAAACACAGCTATGGGGATACTGCAGAAGATGCCGAATCTAAAACAACTGCAACTGTGTAAGATTGATCTACACGGAAAGCTCACACTAAACAGACTAGTAGAATTAAAGTCACTCAAGAAACTTATGATTTCAGGCAGAATTTTTAAGATCACCTTAGAGAAACTGATTTCATTCCTGAAGTGTATGCCAGCACTTGAGGCGTTAACAGTTGGTACAGTCTGTCTAGTCGGACAATGGGATATGCGTGTTTCAGTACTCTGCAGACTGCTGAAGGAAATATACATTTTCAATGATGGATTTCGTTCTGGGTGCGACATTGATGCAAGTGTCTTGATAAGATTTCTAGGTTCTATGCCAAGACTAAAAAAAGTGGTGGTAGCTGTCCCAGAAGTCGTTGGTAAAATTGAGACTAACTTAACAGTGTGTTGTAAGTCGATCCGGCAATATAGAATTACTGGTCCTCTTCCAGACAAACAATGTTCAGTTAGCGGTGATAACGTACTGAGATGGCTGTATTACATGCCGTCATTGGTAGCAGTACGATTGGAACGTGTTGACCTGATCAGGCAGGATTGTAGTTACCAAACTCCCGGGATACCATCATGTAGTTGTATGGACTTGTCTATGATAGAGGGGAGTGCACATGCAAATGTCTTGCAGAAGGTTCTATCGCACATGCCCTCTCTTCATGTCCTATCAATTCAAGGTATCAAACTTACTGGTGTGCTCGACACTTTGGTGACGTACCCAATGCTTCAGAGTAGCTCAATGTCAGGAACCAAAGAATTCGATTTACAAGTCAATATTGGCGTACTAACAAGAATGCCGCAATTGACATCTCTGACACTTGAGAACTTTGATCTGAGAGGTTCTCTTCACGGAGCGGCTGATGTGGACTGTGATTCACTCCAGGAAGTTAGATTCTGTCGAGGTAAATTCAGTAACGGCGCGTTATTTGAATATTTGACCGGCCTTCCATCTCTGAGATCATTGACGTTAAACAAAGTTGGGGGGAAAATTGTCCCAAGAAGGAACATATCCATTCATTCATTGAGAGAGTTTCATTTGGGGAATGTTGTAATATCACCAAAAACACTCATGAAAATAATCCGATGTATGAAGTCACTAGAAATCTGGACAATAGATGACGTGAATGTGACTGATGACTTTGATAGACAAACGTCGGATATCTGTAAATCGGTTCAGCTGTTTGTAATGACAAATTCTAAATTAAAAGTACAGGTGTTGTTGAAATTACTTGCTTGTATGCCAGCCGTTCAACGTGTACAACTAACCAATGTGCGCTTCACAGGTGAAACACTGACGAATCGAAGTTGGGTGTCACTCAATGACCGATTCCAACTAAAGGGTTCTTTCTTCGATGGAAATTGCGAGTTAACGAGAAAGGGTTGAAGTCTGGAATGGACGTGGGTTGAAATAATAATGTATTGGGATGTGCGCTACAGTTTGCGTATTTATTTACCCGTTAATAAGTGGATTATATTAATATATGGATGGAAACGCAATTCTAAGTACGACCTTATGACAGACTATTACTAATATTTTGAGGCCACGTTTAAGTCAGCATTCATGTTCCTGTCTGCACTTCTTTTGGATGTTATTTCTCGTTAATATTTCATCATAGATATCAGTCAATTACCATTTGGCACCAGCACAACAATGTATTTCGTATTTAAAAACCAGCCTTTTACCTGCGAAGTAGATTTTAGTTCACCTGCTGTCCGTATAAAGTGTTATTACCTCTCTCGCTTACTGAATATTTATAGAAAGGTTTGTCATGCAATGGCAATACTAGATGAATGAAAGCCTCGTGTTTTGAATAGTTTATCCACATGGGTATTTTATAACGTGATGGGTACAATTCATGTTAGTATTTTACTATTATATTTAACAGGTTTTGCTATCTACATTTAGGACTACACTGTACAAAGTATTTTATATCGCTGGTCCGAATCCACCAGAGAGGGCGTGTGCTGGATTTGTTGATGTTCCTTTTAACCGCGTGTAACCGCGTATTCAAATACCACAATATGTCGAGTTAAACCTAAATAGTTTCAAAAATCTTTGGAGTAAGAATGGTTTTCTACTCATATTTAAGTACTATAATTGTTCATTAATTTGTTCGATGATAACCGTCAATACATGATTGTATAAAGATCCGTTGCCGCCGTCATCTAAAGAGTTATAATCAAGCCAATGCCATCGTTACTGTCCATAATGCAATTTTCGGAAAAGTGCACTTTAGGTCCCAGATACTGGTGGTATACCAGTATCGATCAATACTGGAACATAAAAGTTGCCAGATCGCTCGATACTGGTCCGATTTACTGTTCCAGTATCGGTAGATGCTGGAACACCAAATTGTGCTTCAGAGCGATACTGGAACGTTTCTTATAATTATTTCAGTATCGTGCGATACTGGTACATATCTACCTGTATTATTGATTTGTTCCAGTATTAAACGATACCGGTACATAATTGTGTTCCAGTATCGCCATTTAGATATGTACCAGTATCGTCCTATACTGGAACACTGATTTTGTACCAGTATCGTACGCTACTGGGCGTTCCAGTTTCGTCCGAGCACAGTCCAGAATCTGGGACCTAAAGTACACTTTTCCCAATTATCATCTTGACCACATCCTACAGTCTAAGGTGCATCTTTTCAGAATAATAATTTACTCTGATGATGACCAATCGCTAGAGCTTCCAAAGTTAAGCGCTCCGATATGGACCTATATGAAATACCAAATTCTAATAAGAGATGAGTGTCGCAGTTCTTCTGTTATTAAAGCGTTTTTGAACTTTTGAATCAAAACAGCTTCTATGTTTTATCTAACAATTATTATATTATTATTTCGATTTGTCAAAATGTAGCTCCCAATAGCTAACAAACTAGTACCCAGCATTTTTGAACTTTTGAATCAAAATAGCTTCTATGTTTTATCATACCATTTAAAAACGCCAATGTTTTATCATATATCATTTTTTCGATTTGTCAAAATATAGCTACCAAAAGCTAACAAACTATTACCCTCTAGTTTTATTACTGGCAATTATCTCATATTGACAAACTAGCCTCTTGAATGATTCCTTACCGTGGAATTAGTCACTTTTATAATGATGTAGGTTGTTTGGCTCAAAGGATATGAATTGTTTGTAAAATTGTCGTTTGTTGCCATCTTCAATAGAAAGTTTAGAATGGTTTCATGAACACAAACTTAGCATATTGGTGGTATAGGTTTCAATGGTTCAGAAGATATGAATATATGATTTTTGCAATATGGCACATGGTGGATATATTTGGGATATCATGTTGAATACCACCTCAGAATAATCAAATAATCACATACTTGGAATATTTTATTATGTAATCTCAATGTCACACACTATTTATGACATTGTATATGTTGTTCTGTATTTATCTTTGTATTTTGTTGTCATTTATTTATTTATTTATAATTGAACGAAGTGATTGTTAATCCTTTTACATATTTTCAAAAATAGGACATAAGTGTATACATACATCAATACATGAGCGAAATATATTTTATCATCAATATGGTGACGTTGGCTTCAAAACATCTGTATCTTGTATGCAAACTTTATTACGCTATATATACATGTTTTCCTAAATGTAGGAATAATGGTGAAATCAATTCTATTTTTACGGAACTTTATACCTTGTGACATACAGGGGTAATAAACAAGTGTACTCAAAGTAATATGAATATTTAATATATACAGTTAAGCCCACAATTATTCATATCCTTTGAAAAATATGAGTTTTTTTGTATTTTTCTCATATCTATACCAGCTGGAGTGGTGGAACTTTCACTTTACGCAAAAGACAGTTAGTTAGTACAAATCAATATATTTTGGCTCTATTTGTTTTTGCACAACAATAGAATTTAACAAGATTTTTTTTATACGCCTGTCCAAATATATTCATGCCCCATAATAAGTATCAGGACTGAGGCCTTTTTTGTGATAATACACATGTTCTTGACATTCCAAACGTTCTTTATATTGTGTAATAGGCTTTTATATTGTTATGCAATTATTCCATGATGTGTGCATACAATGTGGATGCATTACAAATGTGTCCTATTGAATGCACAGTGAAGGATGTTATAGGACAACACAGTAGCTCTTTGTCAGCATGGCGAAGAAGATCAAATAACTCAGTGAGGACCAAATAACTCAGTGAGGACCTTTTTTTTCATATAGTGAATGCTCACAAATAGGGGAAAGGCTACAGAGCTATTTCAAAACAATTCCAAGTGCCAGATTCCACCATACAAAGCATAATTAGAAAGAACAAGAAGTTCAACTCAGTAAAAAAACATTAAAGGATGCAGTCGGAATCCAACGGTGTTCCCTTGTTTGGCAAGAAAAGTATTGTGAAAGACCAACAACAATCCACAGGTCACCATCAATGCTCTCCTGAACAACCTTGGCAATTCTTGAACCAAGATATTATTGCAGACACTACAGCAAACATTGCTCATGAGAGGTCTCCATGGAGGTCGACCAAGAAAGACTCTACTCCTGAAAAGAGACACAGAGAAACTCGTCTTGCATCTAGGCCAAACCCAACACTGAGGACCAAAAGCTTGGATCTTTGTCCAGAAGTGCTATTGCAACTGCTCTCAACTGCACTTTTTGTCTCTTTTCAGGAGTAGAGTCTTTCTTTGTCAAAGTCCATGGAGAACTCTCGTGTGCAATGTCTGCTGGGGTGTCTGCCTTAATACATTGGTCCAATACTTACCAAGGTTGTTCAGTAGAGCATTGACAGTGATCTGTGGATTGTTGTTAACCTTTCACCATACTTTTCTTGTCAAACAAGGGGACACCGTTGGCTTCCGCCCCGTATCATTCAAGGTTTTTAACCGAGTTGAACGTCTTGTTCTTCTTAATTATGCTTTGTATGGTGGAATCTGGCACTTGGAATTGCTTCGAAATAGCTTTGGAGCCTTTCCTCTATTTGTGAGCATTCACAATATGCGCACACAAAGGTCCTCACTGAGTTAATTGGTCTTCTTCACCATGCTGACAAAGACTAGAGTATTGTCCTATAATATCCCTCACTGTACATTCAATAGGACACATTTTTTTAATGCGTCTACATTGTATGCACACATCATGGAACAATTGCATACAAATATAAAAGCCTTTCACACAATATAAAGAATGTTTGGAATGTAAAACACATGTGTATTATGGCCTCAATCCTGAGACTTGGTATGGGGTATGACTAATTTTGGACAGGCATAAAAACACAATCCTTGTTCAATTCCATTGTTATGCAAGAAATGATGAGCCCAAATATATTGATTTGTACTTGCAAACTAACTGTCTTTTGTGTAATGCGAAAGTTCCATCACTCCAACTGGTATAGATATAAGAAAAATGCAAAAAAACTCATATTTTTAAAAGGGTATGAATAATCGTGGGCTTAACTGTATATATTTCGTAGAATATGAAGGCAACCAATGCCGCATTTATTTGATAACCAAAACAATCACAACATTTTATGGTAGACCTACCGTTATTCAGTTACGACTATTTTGGTGAAGTTACTGCATTGTTAGTGACCCGTTTGAGAGTCCGTTTTGATTGACTTGGTTCAGTATTAATGTATTAAATGAGCAATTTAAAACGACATGTTCTAATGTTGTTATGTAGTGTGTAGGATGATTGTACCAAACAATTTGTAGGATTATTGTATCAAATGTCAATGTTTTTCAAGCATTTTGTAGAATGATTGTATCGAATGTCAATGTTTTATATGCAGTTTGTAGAATGATTGTATCGAATTTCAATGTTCATATGCATTTTGTAAAACATAAACATGCAACGTCTCCCGGTGACTGAATGCAATAAATTATGAAAACCATGCAAATAAGTTATTTACTATTCTTGGTTATTCTTTTATATCAGTTTGCTTCGCTATGAAATATCTTTGGAATGTTATGTAATACCCTCCTCCATTGTACCTTCCACACTCTACGTTTTACGGAATAAAGTGTATTGGTATCGGGTGAGGAGGGTATTCCAGAACTATACCAGAATTGTATCCCCTAATCAATGTTGTAGTATGTTGGAAATAAACGGAACTGAACAAATTGTGAGATACGCTTTTACGACGGGTATTCATACAATAAGTTGGAGTTTAACGGGTTCGCCGTCGGAAAAGGTTAAAAAACTGTCAAGCTTTCGTTAGGATTAGCTCTGACTTTCAAGACCAATTTTTGGCAAAACGTAGAGATTGCCACTTCTCTATTATTATCATCATTTGGGCGGCCCCTTCCCCGATTATTTGAGATTAGGTGCCTCTTTCCTACTTGTTAAAGATTGGTGGCTGTGAAAAGAGCGGTTCAGAAAGATTTTTCCGTTTTGAACAGAAAGAAATAATACCGGGTGGTTAAAAAAGATAACCTGCACCTGACAACCATTTTCTTCTTTTTACTAATTCATATTTATAAATATCTTTGAGTTTTATTAAAACAGTGGTTATTGAGTATCACTGGGCAACAAATCTAATATCTGGATTATTTTTATTCGTGTATACGGTAGTTTACAGATATTATGCGCATAATTGACGTGTCCATGTCCACAGACACCTCCAAAGTTGATCTCAAAGAAGTCATACCTGGTAAAAATACTGGATTTTAGTCATTGCAATATTAACTAACTTCCATTTTTTGCTTATTGGTAATTAATTAAAGAAAGAAAATAATGTATAACGGTGATATTTTCTATGTCTTTGATTCTTGTTCAGAATCTCTAAGTCAAATAGACTAAGATGAGAAGGATACAGTTACTGTGGACAAACCGATTTTGCACATGTGAATCTTGAACATTCCATATTTCATAACCAACGAAATGAGCTAAGTCTGAGATCGTTGGTAATTATTAATAGTAGTAGCTAGAAATGGCTGCCAAAATGTGTTACCTTTCTAAATCACACTGTACTAAAGCCAACTTTTAAAATTTCATACCGAAGAACTCGGAGCCATTAACAAATTCGAAAATAATACAAACTTTTTAAAAGGGCAGTGCTACTACATATGTAGGACAAACGAAATACTCATTATATTTGGGTGAATTATGTTGTTGTCCATGCATATTATTCAAATGTTATTTTCATACTAATTGGGTTTCAGAGACTGTTGTGAGAATAGTGGTAGGTATAGGCCTAATCGTGCAAGCAAGTATACTATAGATCTAAATTGTAGATCCTCCGTTTACCCTAATCTCTAACTGCCTCAATACACTATCCATCGAGCCAGCTTCCTGGCGAGAGATCTAGCATCTTCAACAGAAATATGTATTGCTCCAGTGGCGTAGCTAGGATTTGTTTCAGAGAGGGGAGGGGGGGGGGGGGGGGGGGGGGGGGGGGGGGGGGGGGGGGGGGTTATTTCCGAAATGTTCGTAAAAGCCCAAATGTGTTTGCAGTCAGCTCAGGTCAGGGGGGTAGGGTGTGGGTGGGGGGCATATTTTACACAAAAGGCGCTCTAAAATGGTCCATTTAAGTTGTAATAATGCCTATACACGCTACATCCGGAGAACGGGGCGGGGCACAATAGGGCTTGGGGCGGGGCCACAAAGGGCGTTATTAAGGGGTTTTTGGAAGGATTTTTTTCTGTCAGGGGGGGGGGGGGTGCATCCCATTAGCTACGTCACTGTATTGCTCCATTGGAATCTAATAGTCTGTACTATTTTAAGATTCATGGGACAAAAGTGATATTAATGTTTATGTTATTTGTTTATTATCAACAGCAAAGAAAAGAGTGCGAACACATTCAAAATTACTAGTAACATCATTCGCATGTCACGTTATTTCAACGACAACAACAACATAATTACATTACAAAAAATTAATAAAAACTTCAACAGCAAATGTTCGTGATTTTGGAATTGTCTATATAATGGGGTCTTAAGAGCGACTTTTTCCAAAGTCAGTTTGGGCAAAAGTTCTACCACCTTGGTGTAGGGTTCTGCCAAACTTTGTACTTTTTTCGTTGCTGAAATCAGTATAATTAGGAGGATTTTTCCATAAAATGAGCAAAAACAAGATAAGCCCGTTACCATGGCAACAGAGGGTTGCTGAATTTTTTAATACCATATCTTTACATAACTACTAAATGTCTCTCACCTCCCAAACTTTAGGCAAAATCCAAGAGATGGCGTGTCCAAAAGTTTGTCAACTTAGATAAAAGTCGCTCTTAAGAGCTGATGCAGGATCAAAAGGGGGTCTTAAGAGAGGGCAGACGAGGGTGAAAATTGGCGTCTTCGGGCGGCACATACCTATACTCCTTTCAATTGTCAGTGCTCCCCCCCCCCCCCCCCACCCCCTCGAGGTATGTTTTTCTTTGTTCCTGAGTTTACGTATCACAGACGTGATCTGTAAATCACACGATTCAATTTAATTCGATTCAGTGATGTCTTGGAGTCTGCGCCCTCAATGTTGATACCAACTAGGATTAGTGCATGTTTACAATTGTATTACAGGGGTTATGTCAGAAAACACAACTTTCCCGACTATCAGCCAATGATTGTTGTATACCATATTGTAGCCTAGTTTTGAAAAACGCTTTCGGTTTTGCTCTGGTTGTCATGGTAACCAATCAAGGCCTCTGATTGGCTAAAGACAGGAACAACGATAACTTAAAATCTAAATAACCAAATGGGATCAAATTCGGAGAATCGGTGCGTATGAACAATACGTACAAAATAGTGTCTCCAGAATTGTAATTGGTCGTCATGGTAATCAGGGTGCAGTCTATCAGGGGATTTTACACTGTAAAATCGAAGACAAAATTTAATTACAATCAAAATTTTCATCTTTGAGTTATCAGTGTTCCCGTGTTGCCAGTTACGCCTTTTCGCTGTTTTGAGATACATGAGGACGCTTTTGCATATTAGTGCAGACACTTATAAAATAATGCTATTTCAAGTTGAAGATTAGATTATCATAATTGTTAATGAAAGAATCATCAAAATCGGGCAATGCGTTCTCTTTTTTTATTAATTACCTAATTAATTTCCGTATATATAGCAGGGTGAAAAACATAAAATACATTTTAAATTCATCGTTACAGCATTTGTAACCCCATTTCTTTTTACGTTAATCCTAAAACACATTTTAGAACAATGTTTATGCAACATTTTTGTTTTAAACTATTTATTTACTTATAATTGTTTTAAAAATGCCTCATGTATCAGTATGTGATCGTTTTTGTGTATAAAAGCATGAGAAATGCCATTTTTGTTTACCAAAATTTGAATTGACTTCCTAATTACAATCAGTCATATCTCAAGAACTACATACCCGATTGCGATCAAACACAAACAGTCCAGAAATTATAACCGCTACATTATCTCACTCACTCACTAAGTGAACATCCTCGCCAACTTGGGTGGTTAATAGACCTTGACCTTGATTTAGGGTAGAAGGTCACATGTATTTCAATGTGTTTCAAAACAATGTATGCTCCCTAGCTACTTACTACGAGCACACACAGAGGAAAACTATCACAATAATGGACGTCGTCTACGCCTTGAAAAGACAGGGACGAACGCTGTACTGTTTCGGCGGTTAAAGTCAAGTAACACTCATATCTTGGCTTTTGTTTGTGTGTTTTGTTGTTGCTGTTGAGGGAATTGTCATTGCCTAATCAATTAGCTCCGGAACGGCAGTGCGTCAATAAATAGCACCCCTCAAGCCGAACACGCTGCCGTTCCGGAACAGACTCCTAATAGGTAATACCAACATGAAATAAGTTGACCACTTCTTAACTACTTTTTGAGAAATGCACATATCCTCCTTTAAAAAAAGTGATTTGAACAAAATAAAAATAAGGTTGTAGCTTGTATACTTACCATGGATCTCACTAAATGTATTCATTTTTTAATTTACAATTTAGGGTCTGAATAGTTCAGCTCACTCTGTAATTTGCAGATGAGTTTTGTTCTATTTAGCATCCGCCTCTATTTTCACGTACCTAACATTTAAATAGTAGATTACAACAGGAAAACCCAAAAAGTCCACATATAATATATACATTATTACAGCAATACTAAGATCATATGAACCGGATGGTTCAAAAGAGAATTGACACAAATTCAATGTATACTTGTCAACCACGTGTATAGCTTCAGATAATTACTTAGTCTTGATCAGCAGTATGTTTTGAATTTATCCTCACAAATATTGGTTGGTTCGATAGATATTTTGCTCAAAAAACATATATACAAATCACAATAAAGTTACAATACGGTAATAGAAAAATAACAACATACATTATACACACCTGGGTTACATGAATAAGCGCATCAATAAGTATAATGTTGATATACAATTATTACTCTTCACAAAACTGTTCTAATTTTGTCCATTTATCAATGAATTTATACATTGTGTTGTTGCTGCTAGAGATCTGTTTCTCAAGTTTATAATGGAATTTAAATAAATATTTAAATGCAAGAAATGAAGGTATTCGATTTTAATATCTGCTATCATAGATAACCTTTTTGATAAGTATTAGGCATAAGTTAATTAATGCACTACAGTCTCCTCCTGTGCCAATGCCAACCAGTATTTTCTTGTAATCAAGAACAATATCAAAATTCATGTTGATATCAAACCATATATTAAATTCGTCACAGATGTTAATGGCATGAGCACAATCCCCAAAAATATGCTTTAAAGTCTCGAGGAAGTTACTGCATAAACTACAATTCACATTATCAACAATTTTCATCTTAAATAATCTACTATTAGTCATTAAGCAATTCAAATTTATCTTGTAATGGAAAATTCTTGTCCTAACATCATGACATGCCTTAAACGGCATTAAGGTAAATACTACTCCATTCATTGTCAAACACATTAAGCTCATTTTTATATTTCACCTGGGTGGAAGGAGGTTCCTGAATTCTCTGAACTAGAATACGATAGATGATTTTAGATAGATAGATCAATAGATATGGTTTACAACAGAAAGCATGCCCACAACTGAATTGTCCACGGGAGCAGTACGCGTACTTTGACCAATTGTTTGCATACAGCTTCCATGGACAATGCCGTTTGTGTGCATCCCATCTCCTACTAAAGGACGCTCCCGTGGACAAGTCAGTGTTGGGCATTCTTTTTGAAAATGAGCCATATCTGAAAAACCAACCTAGCTAAACGTACAATAATATTTAAGGATAATTTCAAAACTTACTGTTAATCAATACTTAGTACATTGTATACACAAATTATCTGAAACTATCAATGTGGTCGAAAGGTTACCTTGAACTTGGGTCAACTTTTTTTAACCACCCGGTATAGATGTCAGATGCATTGCATTGTCTACAAGCAATAGTTAGATCGGTTGAGGCCTTCTTCTTTCCTTGATTGTAACCAGAATATCTTCAAAACAAAGACAAATCGGTATCAACAAAGAAATACCAGCTAGTATGATGAAAGACGTTGTAAAACTCGCCGACAAATCATATCCCAGACCTGCAGAATAACGAGAACAAGATAACATAATAATTTCAAAGACATCAAAAAGTTCATATTATCAATTAATTAATTTAAGAAGAAATGGATTTACACCAGGATTTACATGCATTCCTTATTATAATGAAACACGAAATCTGATACAAGAAGTTTTTGTTTGTGTTGACTCAAAATGTAGCCCCTTTTTATTGATTTATGCATACGTCGCTGTTCAAACATAACGACACGTCACAAAAAACAGCATTAATGGTCATTTACAATACAAAACAATTGTTTTAAGTCATTTAACATCAACTTAACCATTCTGGCAGCCCTTTTGAAAGTGATACCGAATCAAAATTGTCAGAGAGGTGGGTCTTATTATCTAAAAGCAATAGCTTAACAGTTTAAAACATACTATTTGGTGAATGTGATGCTATAGTACACTCTTGCAATATCTAAGTTGGATTAGTTTACACTCTTGCACACTATTTTTACATTTACAATGGCCATTTTTGTAGCCATCTTGGATTTAAAGTATGTTATATTGCAATGCAAAAATACTGGATATGAGTTATATTGGTCCAATACATACATCCCATTGTTAAAACTATACTTTCACCATACACGTTGGTTGATATTTGACAATTTTTGCAACTATTTTGGATTTTTAAGTATGTAAGCAAAACAAAAAAATACTGGATGTGAGTTACCAGTGGTCTAATACGTACATCCCATTATTGAAACTATACGTTCACCGCACATTCTGTAATATTGAAATTTCTGCATAGAACATGGGTTATAAACACATTAAACTGGTGGACATGAAGTGTACAAAAAGCACACCATCTATTTTGTATACACCATTGGGCTCATCTTGGTGAAAATGGCTGGTTAAATTGTAATCTTCCCATTTTTGAGTTAGATAAATGCTCAAAGTAGTGACACCTCCTAGCGAGACGGTTTATCAAGTACGTTTAGAGAACTTTGAGACCAACCAAGCCTTACCTACGCTATTAGAAAATATGACCCAACACATTATTTTGAATGGATTTGTTCGAATCCATTGTTAGACTAGAATCGATCACCTTTTTATCGCAATTTTTGATGACCATTACAATGTGAAAGATAGAGATATCGCCCAATTGTAAAACATCTGGCAGTAAATTCGGGTATGAATAGTATGGTGGTACAGGCTGTTGGGCTATGTTGCTCCAAACATAGCAAAACTGATGGAAAAGATATCGACGACTGACCTTCGCAAAATTATACATACATTCGTTGTATTATGGAATGCAAATCATTGTCGCGGTAATTTTAAAACCTGCCAGGGCCATGTCCCGCCTCGTGTGAAATAAAGACAAACTGCGAGGATATCAGTCGTGTATTGGTTCACTGATTTTTAAACCAAAATAAGTAAATTGTCTTTTAAATGTAAGGTTTTTCTCGATAATTCAAATTACCTCCTCAGAATATTACCATGTTTTAAGCATTTATAAGGACTGCGCATCCTTATATAGGATATTGCATTTTTAAATATAACTATTAGTTATTAAAAAACAATTTTTCAGAGAAGGCGCAATAATAGCGGTATTGAGCTCATGAATATTAATGAGGCAAATGTCTATGGGATTTTACCGTGTAGATTTTGACTTGTCTCGAATTATTGAGTTTTTTATGTAATGTGATGATCGTAACATGCAACAAACATGAATTTATGAAGAAGAACTATATAATGAACACATGCAACATCGTCACTAGTGAACATATTCAATAGTATGTTCATAGAAGATAAATTTTCTAGGATATAATCATTGCGCAACAGCGCAAGCAGTTCTGGGCACTAGTGTAGCTATGCGTTCGGACCCTGTCTGTACTAAAGGGTTCAACAAAAGAAAGTATACCACTTTGTTTATGTCATTTTGAGTAACTTTCAATTTGTTTCTGACCAAACAGGCTAGATAAGCATTTAGATAAATCTTTTAGGCATAATTTGATACCAGATTTGCCCCCTAACAACAAAGATAAACCATGATTAGCACCATTTAAAGGAAAATATCCCATTTTCAAAAGTCGCATTTCGAATACACAGCACGAGAAGAAAAGACCAATATTGGGGTCTCTCTGTGTGTTTGTATAGCCAGGATTGACGGCTATCGATCGCACAGCGCATCAGTTTAAATTTGAATTAGCCCGCGCATTGAGGGATATGCGCGGTGATCAGTACGGGATAGAATACGGCATATGTCTGTGTTAACAATTGGCCCTTTCTTCTCGTGCTGTTTATTGGAAATGCGACTTTTGAAAATGGGATATTTTCCTTTAAAGGGTGCTAATCATGGTTTATCTTTGTTGTTAGGGGGCAAATTTGGTATCAAATTATGCCTAGAAGATTCATCTAAATGCCTATTTAGTCTGTTTGGTCAAAAACAAATTAAAAGTTACTCAAAATGACATAAACAAAGTGGTATACTTTCTTTTGTTGAACCCTTTATATGTACTAATATTATATAAATAGCGCCACCCTGTGTCGCGATGTTGTTACTTGTATAATGTTTCTATTTTCAGTTGCAATAGTTGCATATAAGTTAATTGCAGTTAATTGCGGTTGCCATTGTTTAAGTCAAAAATCATTGATAGTCATTAATTGTTATAAATGTAAAAGTACGAGCATTCCAATTAAGGATTCAAGTGTGCTAAATTGATAGAGTTTCTAGAAGATACTCTTCATAACGTTTACGTAATTTCTATAATGACACAAATCAACGATCAAGTTAAAATTAAAATGATAAAATCTGGTTCAATATCGTATAATTCTGCTAATTCTATTAATGGGTCCATCCGTTGCAAATCCAGCAACCTACCGGAAGCCTTCTCTCGGCTTCGAACCCAACGGCCATCAAATGAACGTTTGTCAAACTAAAGGTCAACAATTGGTCTTCAGCTGGAGTTCATAGAATGCCATCACAATGCGTATGAGCCATACGCGCATGTACTAGTGTTGCAGATTGCAGTGCAGGCTAACACTTTAGTTTAGGCCTACTCTGGCATACAGGGCGAGTAAAAAAAGGTCTACTCGATTTATGGATTTTGTGCAAATATTTCTATGATGAAAAGTGTTCATTTCCATTGTTGCAGTAACTATTGATCTCTCTGATTCAGCGTGAAGATAATAGCGGGAATTTTGATTAGCTGTTCTTGTTGTGCTGTAAACTTGATTAGCATAATCCGGAACAAATTTAATGGGGATGACAGGCGTACTTCTTTACAATTAAAAAGGATGAATTTAAAACTCCAAATGCTCAGAAGGTCCGAGAAGACAGACAGGACAGGTCATCGCCATGGGCAAACTATCAAAATTCCCGCTATTATCTTCACGCTGAATCAGAGAGATCAATAGGAGTTACTGCAACAATGGAAATGGGCACTTTTCATCTGTAAGCACATAATGCGACAACAATACTTTATCGATTTTAACAAACAAGGTGTCAAAATCACCGTAATTAAATTTTCCGTCTCCTGGTATTTTTATTTTTAGAATATTATGAGTAACAATTTTAAAATTATAGGTGCTTTTACAACAGCCGAGTTACTTTTTTTGATGTCTTTACACTGAATGTGTATATACATACATAAGAAAAATGAGGGTGCGGGACAAAAACATCGGACAGACATTTACATTATATTGATAATTTACTTAATTGAAGCATACTCGTTGTTAAACATTTCAGAGCGATATTGGAGTAGGATGTATTTTTAGGTGAATTTTAAATATAATAAGTGACTTGCAGATTTTGAGAGTGTTGCTCATGTAATTCCAAATAAGTGGACCTTGGGTTCTGAAAGTATTCTCAGCCAGTTCGGTATTAGTAGGAGCAATGAGAATATCAGTGGCATGACGCGTATTGTGATTATGGATATCAGAGTGATTGATAAATAGGGTGGCAGGGAGGTCAGGGGGTAATAATTTGTGGTGGTATCTGTACATATGTATGGCAAGCTGATAAGTATAGATATCACGGATTTTAAGCTTGTTCAGGGATATAAAGAGAGGTGTGGTGTGCTCAAGCCATAGGGAATTGGTGCAAGTTCTAATGATTTTCTTCTGGAGGATGAATAAGGATTCTAAGTTTGCATTATTTCTATCTCCCCATATAATGGTACAGTAAGATAAATATGGTAAAACTAGGGTATTATACAGTGTATGAAGAGAATCATTGGTTAGATAGGCTCTTATTTTGCGGAAGATATCATTATATTTTGAAACTATTTTCGTTATGTGGGATGTGTGAGCTTTCCATGATAAATTATTGTCAATTAGAATACCAAGAAATTTCGTTATTTCAACTTTATTAATATTATTATTATTATCGATTACAATTTTAAAGTTTAGATCAGGTTTATTACTATGCTTGTTTTTAAATATCATGAAGTTAGTTTTATCGATATTAAGGGATAGTTTATTAAGTTTAAACCAATTTGAGATGTTATTAAGTTCATTGTTGATTAGATTTTCAAGTTGATCAGGATAACTGTGAGAAAAGAGAATGTTTGTGTCATCAGCAAAGATTATGAAAAGTGAAGTGGGTGAGGAGAGGAGAGATCATTTATGTAAATCAAAAACAAAAGCGGCCCAAGTATAGAGCCCTGTGGCACTCCGCACACTATATTACCTTCACAAGAGGTTCTTTGGTTATAGACAACGTGCTGTTTCCTATCAGAAAGATAACTTTCAATCCAAGTATTTGCATGACCTCTGATACTAGTATTTAGTTTGTGGAGAAGAATATCATGATTGAGGGTATCAAATGCCTTGCTGAGGTCAAGAAAAATACCAAGACAGTGCAATTTGTTTATATAGAATTAGAATTGCAGCAATGAACGTTTATAGCCATGTATGTTGATCTTTTAGCCCTGAAGCCGTATTGATGTGGGCTAAGGATATTTTTTTGACAGTAATGAAGTCGTACATTTTAGTATATTTTATCTTATTGTCAATAGTAGGTTTAGTGATGTATTTCTTGTATAGTTTATCTTTATTTTTAATTGATTTAAGGATACCTAATGTGACCCATGGTTTACGTGGTGTTTTACGGTTTGCAATTTTAGTTGTTTTTATAGGGCAGTGAAAATCAAGTACATCAGTGATTTTCTTGATAAAATGAGTGTATGAAAGATCAGGGTCGTTGTGAGTGATGAAGTCCCAGTCAACAAGTGAGATAGAATTTTTAAATCCTTTAATATTATTATCATTTAGTTGTCTAACGTTTTTATAAGATGGTTTATTGTGATTCCTATAGCGCGAACCCTTTACGGAGATGAAGTTCGGGAAATGATCGGATAGGTCAGTTACCAAGTTGCCTGAAATGAGTTTGTGATTGATGTCATTGGTGAAGATGTTATCAATCAAGGTAATACTGGTTCCTTTAGGACCAGGAACGACTCTGGTGGGTTTATCAATACACGGAAAGAAGAGATAAGTATACATTAAATTGACAAAAGAGCTGACTGCAGCGCTGCGATCATACTTCAGGAGATCTAAATTGAAGTCACCAGCTATATAGCAACGTTTTTTAGTCATTTATTTAATTCAGTCATTTTAATTGGACCCTGCGTAATTGTTGCCATCAATTGTGAGGCTGTAACGGAATGGCAATACGTCAAGGTAACCTGGTCGAGTCGATTTACAAAAAGGGGTGATATATTTTGTTTATTAAAATAACATGTTCACTTCCCCAGTCACTTTTTCTTAAACTGTTATCATGGTTATTATCGGTAAGGTAATAATGTATTAGAATGCGAATAACAATTTCTTTGGGTTGCGTGAGAATAGAAATGTTCATATTTCATTCTTTAAGTACTAACCTGTAATAACGCCGCTCATAATAGCGCCAAATCCATACGCCAAATGGTACCAGCTACAACCGTTAATGTACTGATTTTGGAGTGCATCATCATTATCAACTATGAACTTAATTGCGCTGAATATGACGCTACAGATGATGCTAATGCCGGTGGCGTACACTACTGAAGCAATCCCCATTCCTGGAACGGGGTCCAAAAGAGTCAGTGCAAATAATGCTGAGGCTGACGTCAGTGAAGACAGATACAGTATATGTTTATACGTCATGCATTTATGCAGAAATGGTAGAACGACATTACCTATAAGAAGGCCAATTCCACCACATGAACCAACGACGGACGCTTCTTTCAATGAAGCTCCTTCAGATGTTGCAAAAGACACGATGTATACGAGCCATCCAGTAAAAGTATAACCACATACAGTCGAAGGCACCAAGACTTGTACAATAAATGATGAGTTGAATACTAAAACACCTCCAACCGCATCATACACACGTTTTACACATGATGGCTCGGGTTCTTCCTCGAAATTGGTGTCCAAATTACGGCAATTAGGCGGCATTTCGTGATGTTGGGAATTATCACTGAGTTTTTTAAGAAATGCGCCACACGCTATAGTATGCAAGTTGATTCCGGCAAGCAGCAGCAACGCTCCACGCCATCCATATAAGTCACGAAGTGCTTGTGTTAATAACGGAGTTACAATTATACCAACACCACCCGCAAAAAGAACAATATTTATAGCGATAATGTAATATTTGTCAAAATAATCCGGGATAATCCCAAGAGCGATGTTATGCTGAAGAAACACAAAACCTTATAAAGGATAAACAAGATAATAATTATGATAAATCGCGATGCACAAACAATAGCCAAGTCAGTTTTTCATTTTAACACTTATGTTTTGAACACGCAGGACCGTGTGACAGGTATGTGTATGGGCTGCATTGATCAATTGAAGCATCCCAAATCCTCATCTAACTATCAACCCGTGAGTTATCGCTACCAGTTAATCAATAAACTGCCTGTTGCTAGTGGTCACAGGTCACTAATAGGTATATCAAATAAGGTGGGATCGTTTCAAAAAATCCTTAAAATCGTGATACGTGTCTCTATTTTAAATAGAAGTTGTCAAAAAAACATAACATTTTTGGTATCATATTAAAGACAATTTATTCAGCTACCGAATAAAAAAAGAATTAAAGCCACATGTTTAGCAACAGTGAAGTTATCAATCTAAACGTCGAGTGAGTCAAGGGTGGTATCGGTGGATGAGGCGCCGGTGGATGAGGCGCCCATAGGTTTGTACACAAAATAGCGGAAAACTAGAACTTTTGAAATTGATGCCATTTTAAAAGTATACATAGGAAAGTTTTCAAACTTCTCATATGTGTTAATAACATGTGCTTGCTACTATGAATACTAATATTTAATTGTTATCTAGACATTCTCTACTAGAATATGATGTTCAATTCAGGAAGTGTTTTAATGTAAAAAATACACAGTTTTATTCATTTTATTGATTAAACAATGGCCAAATCGCAGTCTCTCTATTTCATTTGTGTGACTCTTCGGTCCTTTTCTACCCTGGGTAGTAAAACATTTAAATAAAAAAGCCAGAAGTGTTTCTTCACAGAATTGTTCATAGATATATGAAAAATTTGCTATTTAGACCTATTTTGGACCACCCTGTATTCAAATTAAAAGGAACTTTAACGATATTCATGTAGTTCATTTTGATAACCATTTTCTTTTAAATTAAATGGTCCATGCTAACTAAATTTCATAGAATATTATATACAAACATTCATTTTATGCATTATTTCATCATAATTTTAGACACCCTGTATTTTTCCTGTGTACATTTTGGGCAAATGATTCTTAGCAAATTTGGTAGCACCTTCTGCGGTTGTTCTGATTTTGGTGACTATTTTCAGCTAAACCCTAATTGTACAAACTATCAAACTATTTTGTGAGGAGCAAAAACGATCACATTTTTTATGTTCCACCCTGTGTTAAGTGTTGCTTATTTTTTTGTATCTAATTTTTCTGAATTTGGGGGCTCCCAAAATCTTTGGGCCCTGGGCCCGGGCCCATCTGGCCCAATGGTAAGTCCGGCCCTGTGGTTGAGTAAGATTCCTCTTTAATTCAAGATATTTCACTTTATTTTGCAAATTTTGACTACTTGTTTCTGTGATTCTATATTGTTTTCATTGTCGGCATTTTCCCTATGCACAGTAATTATCACTACTTGTTCCAGCGCATTTCAATTATTTTTCACCGAAACGTCAGGTCCTCTTTATAACATCTACTAACACAGGCTATTTGTGTGGATAAGCAGTTTGCATTCAGCTTTTACATTATATTAATTTAAGATACTTCACATGAAGGTCGGTTGATATTATTTAGAAATAAATGCTTAAAGAGCGTTATAAAATACAATTTCCTTTTTGTTCTTGACTTTTCAACAAGCAGGGTGGAATCATGACAAAACGAGCGTCGAACCTCTGCAATGGAACGCTGGTATATGTCTGCGTATTGGAAACATACCACTTAGCTCAGAAAGTAACTTATCGGGCATCCAATTAAAACCAAAATTGATTTGCTACAACTCTTTTTCTTCTTGGGTCTCGTTAAAGGTGTGTAACCACATTCTCTTAGTTTCCTACTAGCGAACCACACATGGTAAAACAATCAAGGCTGTTAGGACAAGGAGGAATGTCGAGGTTGAATTTGTTCAAAGTAACAGGGCCTGTCACTCAGGCTTATCCCCTAATTTGAGTAACGGCTATATTGTGTCATCTAGCTCATTATTACATGAATGTACGGCTCAACCTCCCTGGCTGATATTTCCATCAGAGAGTTGGCGTGATTATGTCTTTAATCCTAACATCGTAATTTAAAAAGTATCCACTCAACGTTCATGCAAGAGGTGTCGAATTACGGGGGGAAAAATTGCTCGTTGAATGTCTTAATATCTAAATGTGTATACTAATTTTGAATTAGCTCACAATCACATACAGGGTGTCCCAAAAGTCTATGCAAGACTTTGAAGCTTTGTATTTCACAAAATATAAGTCGTATTGAAAATATGAATACATATTTAGAAAGAGGAGATGTGGAAAATAATCTCGATAATAAACATTGGAGTAACATCTGTTTGTAATGCCACCCTAGAAGCAAAATAGGTATTACTGAAAAAATGTAATTTTATACTTCGGAGGAATAAAGTTCATAAATCCATACCATCCATTGAGATAACAAAAAGACGGGTAGAGTTGGTTACACGGAAAATGATCCGTCAATTGTAATATCTAAAATTTTACATTACAGTGATCCCATCATAAAAACACACTATATCACACATGATTTTCGTTTCTATAGTCAAATCTAGTTTAAATGTTTTCCATTTATACAGAGACGTGTGCTAATACAAAAACACAGACCTAAAAAATTGAATAACGTAACAGAAAAGTGAACACACACATCACACAGCTGTCAAACATGTTAACATTTAAACTTACCGGATTATTTTAATGCTGCTTGAAGGCCTCATTGAAGGTTGTTTTACCCATTTAGAATATGTTCCTGTGTTCAAAAATGTATCCATCAACTTCAAAATGGATATTCTTCCTGGTGCGCGTTTCACTTTGAAATGTTTTCTGAACTTTTGTTAATTAAGTTGAACTGAATTTGTTTCAGCGTATAACCAACAATTTGTATTCGCTTATCTATGCTGTAAACCATCTTGAATGAAGATTTTTTTGCTGGCTGTGCAATGTTGTCTACTACGCCTATTTATGTTGTGAGTGACCGAGTTTGGTAATAACATTAATGTTGCAAGGTAAGCAGTGAACTGTGACTAATGCGCGACAGTGGCGTACCCAGGGGTGGGGGGGGGGGGGGGGGGGGGTCCAGGAGGTACAGGGGGTCCAGCCCCCCTGAAATAACCACGTCGGTAAGAACGACCCATCGTCGGTAGATTTTCGATTTTGACCATGCGATTTTTTGGCCGGTTATGGGGACAAGTTCGTTGCTACCCCCACCCCCCACTTATCAAGATTTCATCTGCTGACGGGGAAAAATGTGTGCATGTTTTACTAATTTCTTTTTGGAGTCTGTAAAAAAATTGTCGGTACATCATGCCTCTCGTCGGTACCCCCCCCCCCCCCCCCCCCCCCCCCCCCCCCCCCCCCCTAGTTTCCCAAAGCCGGGTACGCCACTGATGCGCAACGTTGCTTTCATACCGTTAATTTATGCGCACCTGATTTTAGCAACAATGTGTGGTATGGTATGGTATCAAAATAATTTCCAAAATCTTGTCTATCAAACTATGGTTACATTTATACCAGTTATGACTATAGTATTGGCAAAGCTACTGCATTTTGAAACCGAACAAAATATTGATTATTATACTCAGTGATGCATGATTTAGAGGACCTTCCGTGTTTGGGATTAGCGGCCATCTTGGAGGTATCACAAAAGCGTTTGCAACACCGTTTGAACCCCCATACCTCCCCATTCAATTCAATCTGGTGAATGCCCCTAAGGTAGAAGGCTATAGGGCCATGTGTTTTTGAACTCGCCACCCTTCCCGTTGCATGTCCAGATTTTACACCATCGGAGATTCGAATTAGCATATCGCAATAACTACTTGTTCTACCCCATTAAAAGTATATCTTTTATGTACAGTAATCTCACAAGGAATCTTAATATGCTATCGGAATTTGCATAGGAACTAATGGTAACATGTCGTGATTAAGAATGTTCAAAAAATATCGGGTTTTTTTTCTTCATATGTTGATTAAAGCTCAACATTTTTTTATTCCTATCCCATTTTACTGTGCGTATAAGTACCTTATGCAATTTACCCATCAGAACATAATGGTTGTCAAAGATGACTTGTTGAAATATACTATATCGGGAAGTGAATGAGATCAAACGTTTACATTTGATATATTTGTTTGGCTATTCACCCTATTCTGATTTAAATGGCATTTTTGAATTCCCTATTTGAGAGCTTTCCAAAAATGTATAATTTTGCTATCATCGGTTGAATCCTTTTTTGTTATAGTCATGTATGTAAAACCGATTAATTAAGGCAAGTTCACTGTGTAGCGAATAGGGAGAAAGCCAAGGAAAATGCAATCGATTCACGATTACACTTGTTAAGTAATAGTTGGCACGTTTGTTGAAACAGAAACTTATAGAATATAAAACAATCTATAGAATGAGAGCTAAATCATGTTTGTACCATACAGAGATGGGGAGTTATTGTAAATTGAACGTAGAATTGGGGACATTTTCTATATTCCCTATAGAGATTGTACACAGCGCCACCATCGCCACCGCCACCGCCGCCAACTCTGACTTTCGAAATATAATCAATCATATCCAACAGTTATAGAAATACCTGATTTATTCACACAATGTGGCTAGATAAATAGGCTTTCAAATGACACCTTAACCATAGCTGTACCACATTTAGTTGTACGGTTCCGTTCCCTTTATATTCTGAGATTTTTTTGACCACGGATATGCCCTGGTATTCGGGGTAATATATCATGACTTTCTTTGGCTGATTTACTTGATTTATTACACCACGCCTGTATATTTTCTAGCCCGGCTACTAGGATCGCTGGCCAAGCACTGCTCAAGGCCTCGCCGCGCCAGGGGTAGAATCTTGGTTTTGTCCATTGTGCAAGAACTTGGTACTAGCATGGTATTAGTGGGGACTTTAGAAACATAATTATTACAGTTGATGCTGTTTTTCTTGTGTTAATATTCATAAATGAATAATGTTCATATTGTTTGCTGGTCGAACTATTGAATTCCATAGGATATTAACGAAATTACCTATACTATAAGTATTCTGACAGAAAATGTTCAAAGTGTACTCATACGCAATTTTATTTAGATTCAATTAAATTAGATAATTTTCTGGGATGAAAGAAGCCCAAAGTATAACTTTTGAAAGTTGTTGTGTTGAGAAATTCACATTTTAACTTCAATTTGTCATTGGAATTAGTACTATTTCAAATTTGGATAAAGTCAAAAGTTCAAAATTCGAAAATAATTCACAATATATTATCCCTGGATCAGATTTTAGTTTTAAAACTTAGCCCAATGTGGCTGAAAGTCACCGCGTGTATCAATTCATGTGGCTAAATTGTAGACCGCCTGCCTCATCTTCTCGTCAGCGTGCGGTCAATGTGTTGAGTTGAACTATTCTTGGGTGGATTTTTTTAAGCCCAACACTCGACTTTTCAATGTTCTTGCGTTAAGAAACTCAATATTTGAACTTGAATTTGTTTAAAAACTAGTGTAATGTCAGATTTTGTCAAATATAAATAAATATAGAAATATTTCCAGGGTGAATCACCCCCATTTACACCATGTTCACACCATGTTCACACACAAATACTAGCGTGATAGCCAATTCAATATATCAGCCCCTCTCAGACCATTGTCAGACAATATCTGAAACTTGGCGCAAACTATACTGGACGATGGAACGTAATGTAATAGAGAGAGATGGATGATTCGTCACTAAAAATGCAACGCCGCCCCCTTTTTGGCTATGGTCATAGCTTTTTGGCCATGGTTAGTTTGATCGGCAATAATATTGATTTGATTGACCTTGCTATGAACACATTGAATTAACTTTACTGTACCTTCTAAGATGGCGGCTAATCCCAAACATGAAATGTCTCTATTGATGAACAAGTGGATACATGTATGGCACACAATAGCTAATTGATAAAACAAACCAAACACATATTACATCTGTCAGTTATTATTTCATATATTAAATGGGAAATAATGACAAAACAATATCGTTATTATTAGGTGAATTCAGCAGAGCTCATTTTGTACAACTAATGGGCTTTTGCACGATGGTCGGACTAGAGTGTGTACCGTTATTCAATAGTGAAATTCAATAGACTTTTATCTAAAAATATTCCGATCTTAAAAATGGTCTGAAATTGTTCTAAGTAATAGCCAGAACAAGTCATAAAAAGAATAGTTTTTATACTACATGGTAGAGGGGAAATAGACCCTTTATGTACCGATAGATGGCTCACTAGTGTAACTGCTCCCCGTCAGACTGCTCCCAACCTCTGATCTGATCTTTTTTCTATCCCCGAGCACGTTAAAAGGTCACAGACTCTTCGTAAAGAGTAGGGGGTCATCCGGTCTGTGTCTGCACACATTCTTAGGTTACAGGGATACTCCTGTTAGAACTCCCTTGCGGAGTATTATGGAGGAAACCAAACCAAGAAACCAATATATGAATGCGTAATGAGCTAATTGTTCGTGTGGGGTCTTACGTGGGATCAAAATTGACCAATAGCAGACACGATAAATACGAAGTATATAAATATTTATATTACCGTCTTCGCAGGAAGAAGGATCTTGCCTGGTTCACAACTTTTAATAAATTCAAAATGCATAGCCGCCGCCCGGTCTAAAATTGCAGGAGTAGGCCTTGACATTGGTCCTCACCCAAAATATTTTCCTCAGAGATATAGCTACATTTCCGCATATGTACTATGTAACTATTTCCATGCAATTTCCCATTTTTAAATATAGGGTAGTAAAAAGCTATTTTACGTCCGAACAAGGACAGATAATTTAGATTTTGTCGTTAGCATCTATTCCGCGAATGGTCGCTGATTAGCGCTACTTGCGCTAATAACGCTAATAGCGTGCTATACCTACTATACTTAGGTTTTGTCGTTAGCGCTTATAACACTTCTAACACTATTAGCGCGTTACACCTACTACACTTAGGTTTTGTCGTTAGCATCCATTCCGCCAATGGTCGCTAATTAGCGCTATTTGCGCTAATAACGCTAATAGCGCGCTACACCTACTACACTTAGGTTTTGTAGTTAGCGTCCATCCCGCTAATGAACGCTTATTAGCGTTATTAGCGCTTATGACGCTAATAGCGCGCTTCACCTACTACACTGAGGTTCTGCCGATAGTGCCTATCCCTCTAATGGACGCTCATTAGCGTTTTTAGCGCTAATAACGCTAAAAGCGCGCTACACCTACTACACGTAGGTTTTGTCATTAGCGTCCATCCCGCTAATGGACGCTAATTAGCGTTATGAGCTCTAATAACGCTAATAGCGCGCTAAAGTACACTTAACAACGCTAATAATTTGGTGGCAATTAGCGCGATTAGCGCGGTTTGTCTCTAGCGGTGCTATTAACGCTAATTTCCATTGACGCTAACGCGAATTAAGTGCTAATAGCGTCGTTAGCAAAAGGGCGTTAAACTCGCTAATAGGCCAATAGCGCACCTTCCCTCTTACTGAATAGCGATAGCCCGCTCTGATCTGATACAATGTATCTGTTGAGACCCCTCTAGGCCTATGGCATGCCAGAGCAGACACAAATGCTTTTACGTTCTGTAGGTCAAACTTCACGTTCTGTAGGTCGAGTTTAGCGAGACGTCGATCTTTCACCACGTTCTGTATGTCGAGTTCTGTACGTGTACGATTAGCTTTTAGCACACGAATAGGTTTTAGCGCACGATTAGGTTTTAGCGCACGATTAGGTTTTAGCGCACGGTTAGGTTTTAGCGCACGATTAGCTTTAGCACACGATTAGCTTTTAACGCACGATTGGCTTTTTAGCGACTGTCGATCTTTTCACTATTAAGACGCCGCCAACTGCAAAAATCAATTAATAATAATAATAATAAAACGGTGGTGCTTCTAAAGCGCCTCTCACCGAAGTCTCAAAGCGCTTAACAGATAACATAACAACACTGAAATTACATTACAATAATATAAGAAAAATACAATGTGTGGATGAACACACGGTCAAAAAAAATCGTAAAGTCCAAATATCGCACAGTCCAAAAGGTACAGCAAATGCAGGTAGGCGACGGGCTATAGTAAATTCCATGTGATTCCGTACAAGTACGTTGGTGATCGGAAAGTTCTAGCATCTCGCGACGGAAATAAATGCGTTGATAAACATTTTAAATGATCAATTTTGAGGCGGGTGATTTTATATGCTAGGCGGGAGTGCGGGAGAAAGGGTGTCTAGGCGGGAGAGTTTGACAGCCCTGGATGAATACCAATGTGATCATAATAACGAGTGCGTGTAACAAGCCGTGCAGGAGAGTTTTGTATTCTCTGTAATTTTGAAATGTGTGAGTTCGGAAGACCATAAAGGATGCTGTTACATTGATCAAGGCGACTCGTGATAAAAGCATGAATAAGTATTTCCGTACATTTTTTATTGAGAAAATTCCGAATACGACCTATCTAGTATAAAGCAAACGAATCTGAACGACAAATATTATTTACATAGTCATTCATTTTAAGATCACTCTCGAAAATAACTCCGAGGTTACGTGCACCTTTTACAGGGTGTATGGGAACATTGGCAATTTCAACAGGTGATAAATGAGAGGAACTTCTGAAACGAGATGTAATATGAATAACTTCAGTTTTATCCTCATTCAATTTTAAATCATTAGCATTAGACCAGGCCTTGATATCATTAATACATCTTTCAAGTTTGGTGATCATTGAATGGTCAGAGTTATTCAAAATAACATAAACTTGCGTATCATCGGCATATATCATTTTACCGCAACCATGAGCTTCAATAAGATCTGCATGTGGCGCGGTATAAAAAGTAAAAGATAAAGGGCCGATGACCGATCCCTGAGGAACACCTTTAAGTGGTACACGAGGTTTAGATAGCGAGTCATTTATGATAACAGATTGTGTACGGTTCATAAAATAAGTTTTAAATCAATTCAAGGTAGTGCCGTTAACACCAAATATATGAAATAATCGATCTAGAAAAACAGTGAGACTAATAGGGGAGGATGGGGCAACTGGTCCGGTTAAGCATATTTCATGATATCAAAGATTAAAGCTCGTGTAAATATTTATTGAATTGCTATGAAAATATCACCCATGCAACTGTTTACATATAACATATAATCAATTTTAAAACATATCTAAAGAAGAGGCCAATTACCACTTACTGAAAACTTTACTTGGTACGGACCAGTTACTCCATCATTGGGGCAACTGGTCCTATATGTACCAACGGTTAGAATACACAGAAATCAGTGAATGACAACACGGAAACTAGTTAAATGGTTGTGTTATTCAGATGCCCCATATATTTGTCTATATATACCTCTTTCTTTAATGATTTTATTTACTTCATATAATCATCATTTAGTACTATAATAAACCATCTTGATATTTAGCCAGCTTTTCATGTTACAGGGGGAATCAGTCAATATGACAATGATGACCCAACGGTTAATATACACAAAAATCAGTGGATAAAATGCATAAATCATGATATTTCGCCATAGCAAATACCTTGACAGACACCATTCAAAATATAATAAAGATGTAATTCATAATACCGAGGCTTTAAACCATTCTAAAGCAATTTCATGTCATATTGTAATCCCTCAATAGCAGAAATAGTGAAGCATAACGAAATGAACGATGACCATAAGTTTAAGTTGACACAGATGCAGTGATAAGTTGTTGTTTTGAAGCCAGATCGTAAATTTCGAGATGGTTTGTGTTCCTGTATGAGTTCTTGTAGATAAACCGGTGCCAAATTATGGATACATTTGTATGTTAAAACAATGATTTTGTACATAATACGATAGGATACCGGCAACCAATAAGCTTCTGAAGTACTGGTGTAATGTGATGAACAGGGCCGTCAACTTTTGGGATTTGCTGGGAGGGAGAGATACAATAATACAAATAAAGGGTTCAACAAAAGAAAGTATACCACGTTGTTTATGTCATTTTGAGTAACATTCAATTTTTCTTGGACCAAACAGGCTAGATAGGGATTTAGATGAATCTTTTAGGCATACTTTGATACCAAATTTGCCCCCTAACAACAAAGGTAAACCATGATTAGCACCATTTAAAGAAAAATATCCCAGTTTCAAAAGTCGCATTTCCAATATACAGCACGAGAAAAAAGGACCAATTGTTAACACACACAATGTTGTAAGACCCATCGCATTTGCACTGTGCGATCGATAGCCCCGTCAATCCTGGCTAATACACACACCCCGAGAGACCCAAATTGGTCCTTTCCTTTCAAGGAACTGCATCATCTGGTCTCGCAGAATGGATTCCATTATTTTGCATACAACGGACGTGAGGCTCACTGGTCTGTAATTTCCCGGTGAATTAACTTTGCCTTTCTTGAACAATGCTGTCACATGAGCGAATTTCCAATCATCCGGAACAGTACCCTGCTCAATTGATTTGTTGAAGATGATTCTTTATGGTTTGGCAATGATTTCTGCTGCTGCTTCGACACACGTGGATGAAGACCATCAGGACCTGGTGATTTAGAGGGTTTTAACTTGTTCAGACACTTCAAAACATCTTCCTCACTGATAACAGTGTCCCCCAATAATATTAATTTTCGCCGTCGTAATTTTGTATCGCGTAATCTTAATCTATAGTGAAGCTAATCGTGTGCTAAAGCTATCGTGCGCTAAACCTAACCGTACGCTTAAATCTAATCGTGCGCTAAAACCTAATCGTGCGCTAAAACCTAATCGTGCGCTAAAACCTAATCGTTCGCTAAAACCTAATCGTGTAAAACCTAATCGTGCGCTAAAACCTAATCGTGCGCTACAACTAATCGTACGCCTACACGTAAAGTTCGACCTGCAAAGCGTAACTCTCGACCTACATAGCGTTACTCTCGACCACTATGTCGTTAAAACTCGCTTATGTCTGCTCTGGCATGCCATACAGGCCATGTTTGGTTTCCACTGCGCTTGACAACTTACCTAACAGGTAGCCCCAGCCAAGAGTAATTGATATGCAGGATCCAACAATCCAAGTATACGCCGAGAGTTGTTCTTTCATGTCTGGTATAAGAACACTGATTCCTTTAATAGTTCCAATCTCCAAGAAATAAACGAATGATATAAAACTTAAGATCAACCATGACCATGTGCTATCCTTTTTAAATCCCATTGTCGTCGCTCGTCAAGGACATGCATGAACATTGAACGATAATGGTTAAATATCTATGATTAAATCCTGTAAAAACACCGCCAGTCGTCAATTGGATTACTTTCCAGTATTTATGGTTGTAAAGTTTGACATTTCATTGAACTGTCCAAACTTCATATGAGCGAGCGGACAAACTGCTGGCTGGCTATCAATCAGTCACCAAGAAGACAAAGAATGATATCAAACTTAAGATCAACCATGACCATGTTCCATCTTTTTTAAATCCATTGTTATAGTCGTACTGTACATGCATGCACATTGAAAAATGATGGTTAAATCCTGTAAAAACTGCGCCAGCTGTCAATCTGTTCGCTTTCCAGTTGTATGGTTATGACATAAATTACCCGCTATACAAACGCTATTTATATGCTCTGGTGAATCTATTGTAAATGGTAACTAGGCGTATGTAGGCGTGGGGTTGCCCTATGCATATTTATAAGCATGGATTTATATGGCACATATCTGATATAAAAAATATAAAAGATAGAAACGATTTAAATTATGTATAAAATATTCGATATAAAAGATATAAACGATAGTTTTTACAATATAAAAGATAGAAAGGATTTGAGTGATTTGTGAATTTGCGACGATATATCTGATATTTTTGATATTTCCGATATAAATGATATTAAAGGTACAAACGATAGATTCGACGATATAAAAGATACAAAAACGATAGTTTTGACGATATAAAAGATTGAGATTATTTAGGTGAGTTGTAAATTTGCGACGATATATCTGATATTTATGATATTTCCGATATAAATTATATAAAAGATACAAACGATAGTTTTGACGATATAAAAGATGTATACCGTGTGTCATAAGTGATTACCTCTCCCTATATATAACAAGTGTAAACGATTATTTATAAAGGTAGAATGAGTCTGACCTGAAGTTGTTGTCACCATCATGTCATGTTCAAACACCTCCCGCCGTATTCGCTGCTGTGCAGTGAGGTACAGGTACCTTAACATTTTCTCCTTCAATAAAACAGCTATACAATTATTGAGGACCCTAGATCTAAAAGGGGGGTTAAGTCACAATCTTGTGAAATTGTAGTTAGTATCAGTTTTCTGCTACAAGGAGGATCTCTGCACCCTCTGTTCAAATGTTAAAGTTAAGTCATGCGGTAAAGCTGTGTAATAGTCCATGGGAGTTAAATCCCGAGTGGGTCAAGTCCACACATGGACACAATGAAACTCAGTTTTTGCCATTTTTCTCAATGTGACTTAACCCCCTTTTAGATCTAGGGTCCTCAATTGGTCGTTATTTAAAAGCCTCGTCGAATGGTTGAGGTATCTTAATGAAGTTGTCAAATACATACCCAAACTCCAAAACCCCAAAATATACTGTTTTCTGGTTTCTCAGGCAAAAGCACAGATGATTTCAAACAGACTTTAATATTTCAAGATATGGTTGTTAAAAAAACCAGGTATTGAAACAATCGCGGTGACAATGCACTCACCGCTGTTCATCCTGGGAATTTAAGTTGTGCGCACGGCACTACGCGTAACGCGTCCTTTGACCTTATAAGAAGTAGCGGGAAAATCGCTCAAATGTTCCATTTAAATACACGTAAACTTAAACTTACACAAGCCGTGGTTGTCTCGCTGTAACACTATTTCAAGTGTTTAGATCGAGTTTATAGCAAAGTTTGTATCGAAATTTTTTACTTTTATAATATTTTAACAACAAAAAACCACAACTAAAAGTATGCTATGGACGTTTCAATTATATCCTTCTTAATTACTAGAATAAATATTTGTCAAATTGATGTCAACAACATTTTTTAATCTCAAATATTCAGAGGTAAGTTGCTATCTTTATTATGTAGCAAGTCTATCAGAGTAAGTTGCTATCTTCAGTAGATAACAAGTTTATCAGAGTTAATTGCTTATCTGCAGAAGACAACAAATCTATCAGAGTAAGTTGCTATCTTCAGTAGATAACAAGTATATATCAGAGTTAATTGCTTATCTGCAGAAGACAAACAATCTGTCAGAGTAAGTTGCTATCTCCGGTAGATAGCAAGCCTATCAGAGTAACTCTGAATAAATTCATCAGGTTTGCAGGAACAACAAATAATTGAGATTTTTATCTTTCAAAACCAGAAATTTTACTCACGAATGACAGTTTCGTTTCTTATGATCTATACACTTTCTCAGAATAACCTCTTCTGACCCTTGCTGCTTTCCGTTGAGGGCGCTGTTATGGTGATCAGTGGGTCCCCAGCAAAAATCCCCTACGATGATAACATCGTGGTCACGGAGTTGGCTTGCAAGAAATTGCACAGAAATGAAGCAACTGTGTTACGTTCTGAGATGGTTCAAGTTTTGCGTTCTTCAAAACCTCTCAAGTCGACGAACATTTGTAAAGCAGAAAGAAAGCGTTTCATGAACTAAAGAAGGAAAATGATATCCTCATACTTCCGGCCGACAAAGGTAAATCTACTGTCATTATGAATGTAGACGAATATGAGCAAAAGTTGAACAACATGCTTAGCGACGAGAAAACTTACGAGGTGCTCAAATCTGATCCTACTACTAATTTAAATACACTAAAAGAGGGGTAGTGGCTATTCTAAACAAACTCAAGGAAAAAACCAAAATCACTAGATCGCAATACGACTTCTTGTTTCCCACGGCGGAGAACATACCAATAATTTATGGCACTCCCAAAATTCATAAAGTAGGAAACAAAGTCAGGCCCATAGTGGACTACACTGGGTCTATATCCTACGAATCGTCTCGTGCCCTCTTAGACATTTTAGCCCCGCTTAATGGTACTACAGATCATCATGTATTGAACTACAAGCATTTAGCAGACACCCTTTCTGAAGTGATTATAGACGATGGTGACATCTTCAATCTCATGAAATCATCTCTCTTTTTACCAACATTTGAACATCACTGACCCCACCGGCAGCATACAGTTCCACATGAACAGGAGATCGAGGGGAAAATACCATTTCTGGATACCCTCATCGTCAGGAAACCGGATGGAAGTGTCAAATTACTCATCTACAGGAAGGCCACACACACGGATCAGTAACTCAATTTCAAATCGCACCATCCTATTCACCACAAGCTAGGAATTATACGCACCCTATTCGACCGAATGAACACTATCATAACAGAGAAGGAATACATCAAGGAAGAAGAAGATAATATCAAGAATGCTCTCATCCTATGCGGTTATCCCAAATGGTCTTTCAAGAATGTCAAGGACCAAGTAGCCAACAAACGATCCAAAAAGACTGTAAAAAAGAAAGCTCCTGACCAAAAGTCCAAAGGTCTAGTCGTCATCCCTTACGTACAAGGCTTATCTGAAAGATCCACCTGAATACTCCGCAAACACGGCGTATCCACAGCGATGCGGCCCGATACTACTCTACGCAAGATGTTAGTTCACCCCAAAGACAAGCGTGAACCCGGTGTTTCAACGGACTGTGTGTATGAAATACCGTGCATTAATTGCAAACAGTTTACGTCGGAGAAACTGGACGCCGCTTTCACGTCATCTGTAAATTATCTTACGAAGATAGCAACTTAATCTGATAGAATTGCTATACTAAAGGTAGCAACTTACTCTGATATACTTGTTTTCACTGAAGATAGTAATTTACTCCGATAGACTTGCTATCTACTGAAGATAGCAACTTAATCTGATAGACCTGATGTCTACTGAAGATAACAATTTACTCTGATAAACTTGCTATCTACTGAAGATAGCATAGATAACAACTTATTCTGATAGAGGTAGGTATCAACTGAAGATAGCAATGTACTCTAATAGACGGCGCGGCAACGAGCTGTATAGGCCTATCATGATACAGACAGGCAGCCGGAATCTCTCTCAAACAAATCGTCAACTCGTAAATAATCACGTCTTGTGTAAATTATCTCGCAATTATGTAGTCAATAATCACAATCACGTCATCTGTAAATTATCTCGCAATTATCTGGTCAATAATCACGTCATCTGTAAATTATATCATCATCTCGTCAATTATCACGTCATCTGTAAATGAACTCGCAATTATCTAGTCAATAATCACGTCATCTGTAAATAATGTCGAAATTAACTAGTCAATAATCACGTCATCTGTAAATTATCTCGTCATTTTGTCAATTATCATGTCATCTGTAAATTGTGTCGTAATTATCTTGTCAATTATCACGTCATATGTAAATTATGTTGCAATTATCTAGTCAATAATCACATGCCATTTGTAAATTATCTTTCAATTATCTAGGCATTTATCACATCATCTTATAATTATCTCGTCATTATCTCGTCATCTGGAGATTATGTTGAAATTACCTCGTCCATTATCTGGTCATCTTGAAAGTATGTTGCAAATATTTAGTCATTTATCTCTTCAAGTCATCATCTGGTTAACTCGTCATGAACCTTCAGGGCCACCGTATAAAAGTTCAGCTCACTTCTTAAATCCGCAAATGGGTTTTGTTCTCTTTAGCATCCGCCTTTATTTTCATGTACTTAACATTTATTTAAACATTAGGTAACAATTACAACAGGAAAACCCCAAAGTCCACACATAATACATTATAACAGCAATACTTATACTAATTGACACAAGTTCAAGGTATACCTTTCAACCACATTTAATTATAGATTCAGAGAATGTGTGTACATCAGAGAATTTGTGTACATGTATACTAAGTCTTGATCAGCAATACATTTTAAACTTATCCTCCCAAAAGTTGGTTGGTTCGATAGAATATGGTTCATAACAGAAAGCATGCACACAACTGACTTGTCCACGGGAGCAGTACGCGTACTTTGACCAATTGTTTGCATCTACGATACAGCTCCCATGGACAATGCCATTTGTGTGCATCCCATCTCCTACTAAAGGATGCTCCCGTGGACAAGTCAGTTTTGGGCATTCTTTCTGTAAATGAACCATATCTGAAAACCCAACCAAGCTAAACATGCTAAACGTACTATTATTTAAGGCTAATTTCAAAAATTACTGTTGATCAAGACAAATTATCTGAAACTATGAACGTGGTTGAAAAGTTATCTTGAACTTGGGTCAACTTGTTTTTTAACCTCCCGGTATAGGGGTCAGAATCATTGCATTATCAAATTGTTTACCCAGACACAAGCACTAGTTAGATCGGTTGAGGCCTTCTATTTTTCTTGATCATTGTAACCAAAATATCTTCAAAACCAAGGGAAAGCGGTGTCATCAAAGAAATACCAGCTAGTATGATGAAAGACGTTGTAAAACTCGCCGACAAATCATATCCCAGACCTGCAGAATAACAAGAACAAGAAAACGTATAATTTCAAGGACAATTAATTAATTTAAGAAAGAAATGGATTTACACCAGGATTTACATGCATACCTTGTTATAATGAAACACGAAATCTATACAAGAACCTCTTTTTTGTGTTGACTCAAAATGTAGCTCCTTTTAATTGATTTATGCATACGTCACTGTTCAGACATAACGCACATCACAGAAAACAGCATTTATGGTCATTTACAATACAAAACAATTGTTTTAAATCATTTAACATCAACTTAACCATTCTGGCAGCCCAGTGATACCGAATCAAAATTGTCACAAAGGTGGATCTTATATCTAAAAACGATAGCTTAGCAGTATAAAACATACTATTTGGTGAATGTGATGCAATAGTACACTCTTACAATATCTATTTTGGATTAGTTTACACTCTTGCAGACTATTTTAACATTTACAATGGCCATTTTGGTAGCCATTTTGGATTTAAAGTATGTTATTACAATGCAAACATACTGGATGAGTTACTATAGTGGTCCAATACATACATCCCATTGTTAAAACTATACCATCCGTTGCAAATCCAGCAACCTACTGGAAGACTTTTATCGGCTTCGAACCCAAAGGCCATCGAATGAGCGTTTGTCAAAACTAAAGATAAACAATTGGTCTTCAGCTGGAGTTCATAGAATATCATCACAATACGAATGAGCCATACGTACATGTACTAGTGTTGCAAATTGCAGTGCAGGCTAACATTGTAGGCCTACTCTGGCATACAGGGCGAGTAAAAAAGGTGTACATAACTTGGGAATTTTGTGCACAAATTTCTCAAATTATTTATTCTGGCAGAGTAACCGTCTCATTAATTTTCAAAAGGACTTCAGATGATTGAAATTATTGGGAGAGGAAAAGATGCTTATGCCCAGTTATATAAAAGTGTACATTTTATAAACCGAACAAGATATTTTGATATTTCTAAAACAAACTCTTTTGAATTTCGTTATTGAATAATGGCGCACATTCTAATCCAATCATCACAAAAGCCTGATTTTATATTTGCTCTGATGAATGACGCACGTCACATGAGGTTAACCCCGCGTAAAGTACGCGAGGTCAACCTCACCCCACAAAAACGGTGCAACGGACAGCTGTGGTGCGCACTAGCTCGACCTCACGGCTCTGATTGGTTAGCGGCATTTTGTGATTTTTCAGGCATGCGTGCGCACTCTGATCAAAGTTCGCCCGTGTATGACGGGCTGTTGCCAGGAGATTATGTGCCGTAGGTCAATTCACAGAATAATGTCATTATTTTGCATTTAAAGTATGAAAATAATATCTAAGAAAGTTTGTTTGTCTTATGAATTACATTATTGTATGGTAATTTATTTAATTCAGTCATTTTAATTGACCCTGCGTAATTGTTGCCATCCATTGTGAGGCTGTAACAGAATGGCATTTACGTCAAGATAACCTGGTCGAGTCGATTTACAACAAGGCTATTTTGTTTATTGATATAATATGATCACTTCCCCAGTCATTTTTTCTTAAACTGTTAATTATCGGTAAGGTAAAAATGTATTAGAAAGAAAATAACATTTATTTTGGTTGCGTGAGAATAGAAATGTTCATATTTTATTCGTACTAACCTGTAATAACGCCGCTCATAATAGCGCCAAATCCATAAGTCAAATGGTACCAGCTACAACCGTTAATGTACTGATTTTGGAGTGCATCATCATTATCAGTTATGAACTTAATTGCACTGTATATTACGCTACCGACGATACCAGTGCCGGTACCGTACACTACTGAAGCAATCCCCATTCCTGTAACGGGGTCCAAAAGAGTCAGAGCAAATAATGCTGAGGCTGACGTCAGTGAAGACAGATACAGTGTATGTTTATACGTCATGCATTTATGCAGAAGTGGTGTGAAGACATTACCTGTAATAAGTCCAATTCCACCACATGAAGCAACGACGGACGCCTCTTTCAATGAAGCTCCTTTAGATGTTGCAAAAGACACGATGTATACGAGCCATCCAGCAAAAGCATAACCACATACAAACGAAGGCACCAAGACCTGTGCAATAAATGATGAGTTGAATACTAAAACACCTCCAACCGCATCATACACACGTTTTACCCATGATGGTTCGGGTTCTTCCTCGAGTTGGGTGTCCAAATTGCGGCAATTAGGCGGCATTTCGTGATGTTGGGAATAATCACTGTGTTTTTTAAGAAATGCGCCACACGCGATAGAATGCAAGTTGATTCCGGCAAGCAACAGCAACGCTCCACGCCATCCATATATGTCACGAAGTGTTTGTGTTAGTAATGGAGTTACAATTACACCAACACCGCCCGCAAAAAGAGCAATATTTACAGCGATAATGTAATATTTGTCAAAATAGTCCGGAATCATCCCAATAGCGACGTTTTGCTGAAGGAACATAAAACCTATTAAAGGATAAACAAGATAAAATTATGATTAATCGCGATGCACAAACAAGTTGTGTTTTAGGCTATTTTCGTGGCATAATACGCATGCAACAGAAGTTAATTAGAGAATTAAATACAGTTATTAGCTGTTTTGCTATACGATGGTCTTATAATGTATAGTACGACCAATTACGCTTCGTAGTATAGGCTGTACCTTAGGTGGAGTCGGGTATGGACGCCGCTGCCGGTCATACAAGACGACACAAATATGGTACAGCCATTATAGACCATCGTGTATAGCAAAACAGCTATTATTATATTTTATTCATACCCTAAAAAAAAATGAGTTTTGCATTTTTCTCATATCTATACCACCTGGAGTGGTAGAACTTTCGCTTTACACAAAAGACAGGTAGTTTGCAAGTACAAATCAATATATTTGGGCTCAACATTTTTTGCTTAACATTAGAATTGAACCAGAATTGTGTTTTTATGCCTGTCCAAAATTATTCATACCCCATACCAAGTCTCAGGATTGAGCATGGCGAAGAAGACCAAAGAACTCAGTGAGGACCTTTGTGTGCATATTGTGAATGCTCGCAAATAGGGGAAAGGCTACAAAGCTATTTCGAAGCAATTCCAAGTGCCAGATTCCACCATCAGTTAAAAACCTTGAATGACCCGGTCGGAAGCCAACGGTCTCCCTTGTTTGATAAGAAAAGTACTGGTTTCATCCACAGGGCATTCCACAGTGCCCCTATCAGTACTCGCCGTATCCTTTATCTGGCCCTGGTGCGACCCATTCTGGAATATGAATGCACCACAAGGCACCCCCTCAACAAATCCCTTACCAACCGCCTTGAGTCGGGTGATCCTTCAATCATGGAATGCATCCAATAAAGATCGCCACCCTCTGCCACCTATACAAAATTGTCCTTAACTTGTGCTCATCTCCTAATCCTTACAAGCCCCATCCCCATCCAAATCTCCGTAACCACAACTCCTGTGCTCTTAACCTCCTTTCTGCCGGGTGACCTTGTCCCAGAGACCTTTTTTATCCATATGTCCCTACTCTTTGGAACTGCCTCCCTGAGGAAATTGTCCAATGTCAATCCATGGCTTCCTTTAAGGCAGTTGTTCACTCCCATCTTTTGTAGCCAGTCTGCTCCATCCTCATCTTGTTTGGTCCTCCTTGGTTATTCATTTTCGTTGTTGTTTTTGGCTTCTTTTTTTCTTTTTTCTTTTTCCATTTTTATTTTGTTTGGTGTATCTGGGCATCCCTTCAATTTATTGCTCGTCAGTATTGGGTTTTGCCTGGCATCACTGCCGAATGTTATGAATAAATAAATAAATAAATACTGTGAAAGGCAAACAACAATCCACAGATCACCGTCAATGCTCTCCTGAATAACCTTTGTGAGTCTTGGACCACGATATTAAGGCAGACACCCCTGCAGACATTGCACACTAGAGTTCTCCATGGACTCCGACCAACAAAGACTCTACTCCTGAAAAGAAACAAAGAGAAACTCGTCTAGCATTTGCAAGACCACTTCTGGACAAAGATCAAAGCTTTTGGTCCTCAGTGTTGGGGTTGGCTAAAATTTATTTGGTCCTCAGTGAGTTATTTGATCTTCTTCGCCATGCTGACTTTACCCTATATATATAAATAATACAAATGCAAAGTAAAAGACATTCTGGAATATAATTCATAACTCTGAGTTTCATGATTTTGCAATCGTCAGACGACAAGATGTTGCAGATTGGCTGCAAGTCAACACTCATATTTTGCATGAATATGCAATATAGGGTGTCAAGCAAGTCGGACCAGAGGTGTCTTTACTCAGAGATAGTCAAAGAGTGCTCAACTGAGTTACGACTTCTATTCCAGAAGGTCTATTACTTTGAATTATGCGGAATTGAGCACTATATTCAAAGGAGGTCTACCTACCTATAATTTCGATACATGATATATATATATATTAATCTCCTGTTTAAAACCAGTTGAGCTCGCTTTATTATCGCTGAGTAAATACCACCTCTGGTCTGGCTTGCTTGACACCATACATTGCATATTGTTGCAGCCAACTGTCTGATTTGTTACGCGATAGCAATGTTTACCCCTCAACGACAGGGAGGAGCACATTTTAAGGGACTGTTCATAATAACCTTGGTGAGTGAGGAGGTTGGAAAATATGAGGGATCAGAGAAAAAAATTGTCCCAAAAAGGAAGTTGAAACAAAATTTGGTCCTTAATACTAAGGGGGATCAATTAAAATTGAACTGCATTTTAGTTAATCAAAGCAAAAATGACGTCGAAGGTTCGAAACCCCTGATGCTTCAAACATGGCACAGAATGACGATAAAAAGGTTGTGGAGAATAGAGAATAATAATGGATGACCTACCTATCAAGATACATCCACCCAACAACATCAATGTATTTGTAGACGTAGCACAAATGATAATACCCACGCATGATAACGCACTCGATACCATCATAACCAATCGAGCGTCTAACCTCTCCAATAATGCTCCTGCTGACATACCTGCGTATTGGAAACATAATTGTAAAATCCTAGTGTTTAAAGATTACCAGGACGCATAATTCTAACACTAAAACAAAAATTATTCAATCGTAAAAATGATTGAGTTTACATTGTTGAGCAGGCCCGGACTTACCTTTTGGGGCCCTGTGCCAGGCCAAAATGTGAAGGCCCCCAACTTACAACTCACTTATTAAGAGCGAGAATAACAGAGAATACCAGTGGTGTACCCAGGGTTTGGAAGTAGTGTTCCCCGAAAATTGCCAATTTGTTTTCAAAAACAAGGTAACCAAACTGACCAAATGTGCATGTAGCTCGCGAACATTTGCTATTGTAGACTAATTTTGAATATTGATGTACAGAGAGGCTTTGAACAAGCATTTTAAATAATTATTTTGAGGCAAAATGAGCGTAGCGCGAGAAATTTTACTGCGCTTTCCTAATTTGACCAGTGTTAAGTGTTGGTAATTTATTTGTATCTAATTTTTCTATATTTGGGGGCTCCCAAAATCTGGGGGGCCTGGGCCCGGGCCCATCTGACCCAATGGTAAATCCGGCCCTGTGGTTGAGTAAGATTCCTCTTGTTTCTGTGATTCTATATTGTTTTCATTGTCGGCATTTTTCCCTATGCACAGTAATTTTCATTACTCGTTCCAGTGCATTTCAATTATTTGTCACCATAGGCCTAAACTTATTTATTCCCACTTTCTTTTGTCTTGTTTTTTCATGCATTCCCTTTGAAGTCATCCTCATTTTTCGCACAATTGTTATGTTTTAAATCCTATTTGCCTTTTACTTTTTAATCTCCCTTTGTCTATGTCATTCTTTTGTTACATTGTCCACTTCATCAATCAGCTGTCAAGTTTGATAAATCTTTCCCTATTCATCCATCTGTCACTTTGTCCCCCATTGTATTCCATTATCTCTTGTCATTTCCTGCCCATTGTCCCCCTGTCTATATGTTGTGTATGTGGTATTATGTCATTTTACCTTCGATAAAGGTTCTGTTGGAATCGAAACGTCAGGTCCTCTTTTTTATTTACTAACACAGGCTATTTGTGTGGATAAGCAGTTTGCATTCAGCTTTTACATTATATTAATTTAAGATACTTATAAATGCTTAAAAAGTGTTACAAAATTCAATTTCCTTTTTGTTCTTAACTTTTCAACAAGCAGGATGGAATCATAACAAAACGAGAGTCGAACCTCTGCAATGAAACGCTGGTATGCCTGCGTATTGGAAACATACCACTTAGCTCAGAAAGTAACGTATCGGACAATGGCATCCAATTAAAAACAATTGATTTGCTACAACTCTTTTTCTTCTTGGGTCTCGTTAAAAGTATGTTACCACATTCTCTTAGTTCCCCACTAGCGAACCACACATGGTAACACAATCAAGGCTGATAGGACAAGGAAAGTCAGTGTTAAAATTTGTTCAAAGTAACAGGGCCTATCACTCAGGCAAATCCCTAATTTTAGTAACGGCTATATTGTGTCATCTAGCTCATTAATACATGAATGTATGGTTCAACCTCCCTGGCTGAAATTTCCAGTAGAGAGTTGGCGCGGTTATGTGATAAAAATGTGATTTTTGATCTCAAAAATCACATTTCTGGCACTTTTTGGTCAATATTTTCAAAACTAAACATTTTCAAGCCCCCCCCCCCCCCAAAAAAAAAAGTGCTTCCTAGATAATTGACTTTAGATGATTTTGGTGAAATTTTGAATATTTTTATCAAAAACTGATTTTGTTAGGTTGTCTGAAAAATGTTGGCGGCAAAAATGTAGAAATCATTTTTTTGTTGTTGAAATTTAATACCAAAAATGGATTCTCCGACTCATTTGATTTGAAAAATTGTATACTTTTATGTACATTACATTATTAGTTTAAAAGTTACAGTGCTTGATAAATTTCATATATTTAGGGTTGACACTTCCCTTTGCTAACATCGTAATTTAAAAAGTATCCACTCAACGTTTATGCAAGAGGTGTCGAATTACGGGGGGAAAAATTGCTCGTTGAATGTCTTAATATTTCAATTTGTATACTAATTTTGAATTAGGTCACAATCACAGGGTGTCCCAAAAGTCTATGCACGACTTTGAAACTTTGTATTTCACAAAATATAAGTCGTATTGACGTAAATATTAAATATGAATACATATTTAGAAAGAGGAGATGTGGGAGATAATTTTGATACCAAACATTGGAGTAACATCTGTTTGTAATGCCACCCTAGAAGCAAAATATGTATTACTGCAAAAATGTAATTCTATACTTCGGAGGAATGAAGTTCATAAATCCATACATTGAGATAACAAAAAGACGGGTAGAGTTGGTTCCACGGAAAGTGATCCGTCAATTGTAATACTTAAAATTTTACATTACAGTGATCCCATCATAGAAAAGTGAACACACACATCACACAGCTGTCAAACATGTTAAAATTTAAACTTACCGGATCATTTTAATGCTGCTTTAAGGCCTCATCGAAGGTTGTTTTACCCATTTAGAATATGTTCCTATGTTCAAAAATGTATCCATCAACTTCAGAATGGATATTCTTCCTGGTGCGCGTTTCACTTTGAAATGTTTTCTGAACTTTTGTTGATTAAGTTGAACTGAATTTGTTTCAGCGTAGAACCAACAATTGGTATTCGCTTATCTATCCTGTAAACCATCTTGAATGAAGACTTTTGCTGTGCAATGTTGTCTACTACGCCTATTTATGTTGTGAGTGACCGAGTTTGGTAATAACATTAATGTTGCAAGGTAAGCAGTGAACTGTGACTAGTGCGCAATGTTGCTTTCATACCGTTAATATATGAGCACCTGATTTTAGCAACAATGTGTGGTACTTGGTATGGGTTGATGTGGCACACGGCCAAAAACTTTCAACCAGTTTTATAATGTTGTGGGTTCACCAATAGGGTTGTGTTTGGTATCATAATAATTTCCCAAATCTTGTCTATAAAAATATGGTTACATTTATACCATATTTTATGAGATATGACTCTTCAAAAACGTGCATAGACTTTTGGGACACCCTGTAAAAGTACCTGGTCACGAACTATTTGTGTTAGGTGTACATTGTGTAAAATTATGAGGCGTGTATAATACCCATAGAAAATCTGGCGAAATCATACACAGATATACAGCATGTACAGAGTGAGTAAAACGACAACTATACTCAATGAGAAATTAAAATATTTCTATCCAGAATATAAAAGTAACTAATAAATGAGGCAAAAGATGAATTTATTAACTATTATAAGCAAAATAAATCATGACGTTTCATGGTACCGTTTACCAGTTATGACTATAATATTGGCAAAGCTACTGCATTTTTGAAACCGAACAATATATTGATTATTATACTCAGTGATGCATGATTTAGAGCCCTTCCGTGTTTGGGATTAGCGGCCATCTTGGAGGTATCACAAAAGCGTTTGCAACACCGTTTGAACCCATACCTCCCCATTCAATTTAATCTGGTGAATGCCCCTAAGGTAGAAGGCTATAGGGCCATGTGTTTTTGAACTCGCCACCCTTCCCGTTGCATGTCCAGATGTTACACCATCGGAGATTCGAATTAGCATATCGCAATAACTAACTAAGTATATCTTTTATGTACAGTAATCTCACAAGGAATCTAAATTATGCTATTGGAATTTGCATAGGACCTGTCGTGATTAAGAATGTTCAAAGAATATCGATTTTTTTTTCTTCTTCATATGTTGATTAAAGCTCAATATTTTGTATTCCTATCCCAATCATCATTTTACTAAGCGTATCAGTTCCTTATGCAATTTACCCATCAGAACATAATGGTTGTCAAAGATAACTTGTTGAAATATACTTTACTCTCAGATAACGGAATTGGACACTACACAGGGAATGTGATAGATAGCTGGTCGGCTATTGCTGAGAGGATTTATTCCTTAAATACTACAGAATTCAACAATGTCAAATTATATTTGATAATACAATTATTGAACATCTAATAATATAGATGAATTGAATATAACTATTAATTGATATCATACCAGTACATTTAAATATAATTTTAATCTATAACCTAAGTTCAAAACACAGGTAGGACCAAGAGTCCCATGATTGGAAGGTCATAATAGGAAATACCGACTGTTCAGTTTCATAAACATTTTCGGTTAATCAATTTTAAAAGGCCTAGTAAAGTACCAAAAACCTAAATTTAAATAGCGGATCTGATGCCGCACCAATTGATAATATGATTATGACCAATGTCAGAATTTTGCTAATTCATTCATTATAAGTCCCCCATGGAGACATCCGTACTGTTCAATTTTCGAAGGAAATGATACCAAAAATAATATGAGAATTATTAATTGAAAATACTTCATTATCACAATGGTTATCTTAATTGACCATTGGACGTGAATTAGCCAATAGTAATTGGTATAAGATTTGACCTTATAAGTATATAATTTTGTCTTTAATCATTACTTGTTGATGATATTTATGATCGTAAAAAGTCAATAATTGGGATTTAAACCCATAAATGTTCAAGATTAATCCACACAAGTTGAGCATGGTGAAACTTGACAAACCCCCCCCCCCCTTTTTTGTTGTTGTTGTTGTTGTTGTTGTTGTTGTTGTCAGGAAATGAAAAGTGTAAACACCAAAGAGTCTGAAGGGGAATGCCGTCATCTCGGTATAGGGGCATCTATATAGCGACGCGTGAACAGTTATGAATGGCATATGACATGTGTGTTTGCCATCTGGACATACGATATGCATGTCTATTTATGTTGCGATTTCATTGTAAGATTTCCAGACCATAATTAAGATCTGGGAGAGAGGAAAGAGGTTCCTTATTACACAAGATTTTGCTCAATGCGTTGGCGGATAATCGGAGGTCAGCAAAGATGTCAATCTCAACTCATTATAAACCGTAGCACATACGACGGTATAAACTCATGGATTGTATTAATACATTTATTTATTTAATACATGTTTTACGCATTGAAAGGATTCGGTCACAGCTGCTGGATACACCACTTCTTATATCATTATTATTATTGTTGGTAATATTATAATTACTGTACGAATTATTATGAACGTAATACGTTATTTAACATATGCGCAATATATCATCAGAACGTTGGATAATATGCTATATATATATATAATACACACTTCATGCCAAGAACGTCATAACGTCCTTGTCCCTATTCTATTGACATCCTCTGAGTATCGTGGGAGATTATGCACAAATGAAAAATGACATACAAATTTCATAGATATCAAATCGTAATCGTACAAATAGAAATGGCAAAATTGTAATACAGAACAATCAAATAATCACACCCTTGACCTAGAGATAGGCGAAAAACAGAGATAAAAACCCGGTGAGAATGGAAGAGCAAAAACACTCAAACGGGGAAAATGCCTCTGCAAATTCCTATCTGACCCCACTCGGTGGCGATCGAGCCGCGCAAAAAAAACCCACATAGCTCCAAGATCATAATGTAATATAAAATAAGTACTACGCAGCTATTGGATAAATCTGAAACCTAACCATACCACTCGTGTGTAACACTATTTAAATAACGCATGATGCAAAATAACTAATCACATATTAAATGTTAAACCATACAATACTCTCCTAAACCAGTAACGAAGAGAATTTATCATGTGTGCCTAAAAGTAATACTAATTTGATTGGAAATGGCCGTTTATGGAGGCATTTGTCGAGACATCTGGGTAAACCGGCAATGTGGGCGCACCAATACCATGATGACAATAATAATAATAATGTATACTATTTCGAGGCGCCAACATGAAATACCAAAATAAATACATACACCAATTGAGAACATTAATTAAAGGGGCATTAAGAGATGTGATGGCGGCAGCGCCCTCAATTACAAAAATATATGATAAAAACTGGGATTTGTATATTTGTACAATTGTATTACATGTGTGAACTAACACTTATAAGGATCAAGAAGAATCAGCCCTCTTTTTACAACAAAACGTCGATTCAAATATGCTGGTAGAGCCGCAACCAGCATTATACATGGTTAATGGTTAAGGGTGGTATTCCAACATATTTAAAACATTGTTTTAATCAAGTTTTGCTGGTGTGTTTTTTAGTAGAAACAACAATAATGGCAATTTTTAATGTTCATCTTGAATTCTGAAGTAAATTTTAAATTTTAAAAATTCAACATGACAATGTGTCCCATTAAGTACATTAGAATACATGGAAGATATTTCATCAAATAGTATAGACTGTGTTATATAAATGAGTTTTAACCAGTTCTAAAATGAGATGAGATTTTCACAGCATCGAGTGTTCGAAGGTAAACATGGTAAAGTATTCCAGAGATTTGGTGCCAAGACAGAAAAGGCACGATCGCCGAGGCAAGAAGAAGTCCTTGAAACAGCAAGAAGTTGTTTGTTTGAAGATCGAACGAGTGCGAATTGGTTGATAGTGAACAAGAAGATCTGAAATATATATTGGTGAATTACAATTAGAGTTTTCCACGTCAACAAAGTATTAAGATGAATTCTTTCACGAACCGGTAACCAGTGCAGATCTTTTGAAACAGGTGTATAATGTCCTTGTTTTTGTGAGAACACGGCGGCTGTATTTTGTACAAGCTGAAGTTTGTGTAATAGTTGTTTAGAAATACCAATCAGGAGTGAATTTCAGTTGTTGGTTGTCAACCAGTCCACCGCCATTTAGTTGAGTCTGGCGCTGGCCAGCCCCATCGGAAAATGCTATCACCGATGATCCAAGTCCTCAGAGTCCACCTGTATTAAAATAATAGAAGCAAGAAAAAGGCAGCAGGCATAGGCAACTAAAACATGAAGCAAAGCTAGCTATGATATTAGCAAAGATGGAAGGGGTATAAAATTTAAGTTAGCTAAGCATGGACCAGATAAACTCTTACAGGTTCGCATTAACCCCAAAACAACTATCTAACAATATATGCAACAATTGCTTGAGCAGAGGTCATCAATGAGTAAGTGAGGCGTAGTATGCACAGTAAACTGACCATTTTGATAATTCCAAATGTTCAAAATGCAAATTTAAATGTCAAAACAAAACAAAAACCACCAAAATTTAGAAGATACCCACATATCTGTAAGTGATATCTGATATTGATTATGGCGAGATGAAAGGTTAATCTAAGGGCTAGTATTTGTGGACATCGCAAAAAATCCCATGCTGTTGTATATCATTACTCCGTATTACGCTGTGTGATGCAATGATATTCAATGAAACAATCAGACAGACTACGCAATATTGTTTAGGGAACAAGTTCTAACAGTTAGTAGTATGCAACATAGGAATATTCTCAACCAGTTGTTTTAATATTCGCATGACTTATTTGTATTCTATTCACAGCATGGACTAAAAGGCATGCAGCCCATGAACAGGGCTATTGTGTTTGTTTGATTGATAGTGACTTTTATCGATATATCCACCAATTCAAACTGTTTGTAACAAGACATTCATAAATCTGTTAATCTTTTCCTATGTTCAAGTGTGTGTAACCATTCAGATACTTTAGTAATATAATTGACCAATGCATGTTAATCAACACGAATGGCGTCTTAAATAAAAATGTCCCGTTGTGATGTGATGCATAAAGTTGCCATCAAAGTTGCAGAGTTAAAAAACATGATAAAAGAATTGGAAGATGAAATGTATGAGAATCGTCTGTGGCATGGACCAACACAAGCATTGCGGTAACCGGACAGGTTAATTTGTCACTTCCCATCTCAAATGCTATAGAGTGGTTGATTTGCCTCTTTAAATTGACAGACGTTTTAATTCGAAAAAGAATAAAGGGCATAATTCTGTTATACCCTGCACACCTACATCGGTAGTATGCGTCGTTCTTAAAAATCATGCACTATGAATACCTCTGTGAAGGGTAACAGAATTACTCCGAATAAAGCATGTGTAATATGATAGGTGATGGATATTTGCAACAAAAACAGTTCCAGTCTGCTAGAATAGTGGATGAACAAGACACCTTAGGTTCTGGGTAAAATACCGCACGTTTACCGTTTGGTGCAACAGTTGGCGCTGTCCCTTCTTTTTGACATGAAGAACAGACATGGTTGAAGTGACAGGATTTCCGTGTACATGTCCCTTATTGTGGGCAAAGCACACGCCTATGCATTTGACAATTCATCGCCTAAAGGGGAACGATTGGCGAGGACGAGATTTGATGCACAGTGAATTCAAATTCAGGCAAGGTAAGTGGAAATGGTGGTCTAGAATGAGTTGCATTAAATTAAGGTCTGAAAAAAACCCACAGTATGACATTAACGGGGGCTGGAGGCTTAAACAGGCTTGAAACTCGACGACAGGTATTTCTGTTGTCCGTAAATCCACCGGATTACCCTTACTGTTCACCGCCGTTTCCCAGCTCAATTTTATTTGACACAGTACGGCGTCTGCATCGCCTCCATTCCATTTTTTAATTGGAGAATTTTCCGACGTTAAACACAGTGTCTCCTCGACTCAATTATATCATGAATCGCAGCGACAGTTAGGCCTATAGCTTGCCTGCTACGGTTCAAACGTACGTGATATATTTGGCATAATAAGTCTGCTACATGTAGGTAAGTCTGATTCGCCTGCCGTCCTCTTTGTGCCTCTTTACGGCGGCATAACAAAATGTAAACAAAGAAAATGGCAATGTTCCGACTAATAATAAAACGTGTTTTTAAGAGTATTTTACTCACTGAAAGTCATCAGAAATCTGATAAGATTAAGAACATCCAAGGATGGTAATAGTAAGCCAGTAAAATGTCCGAGCAAACAACCAGTCAAAGAATGATCAACCTAACAAAGACTGATTAAGATACGATTCGTAAATAGTTCCTCTCAGCAGAACAACCGACAAGCGAATGAAAATTAAATGGGCGCTGGCGAGAGAACAAAAAACCCGCGGGACTTGGAAGACGGCCTCTGATTGGCTCATCGACCGGTAGTCATGACATGGATGCAAACAACATCCAAAGCACGTCACTTCCGTTTCATGGAGTAAATGAGTTCGATCGAGAGTGCCCTCTATCAAACTTAAATATCGGGAAGTGAATGAGCTCAAACGTTTACATTTCATTATTTGTTTGGCTATTCACCCTATTCTGATTTAAATGGCATTTTTGAATTCCCCTATTTGAGAGCTTTTCAAAAATGTATAATGTTGCTATCATCGGTTGAATCCTTTTTTTTTGTTATAGTCTTGTATGTAAAACCGATGAATTAAGGCAAGTTCACTGTATAGCGAATAGGGAAAAAGCCAAGGAAAATGCAATCGATTCACGATTACACTTGTTAAGTAATAGTTGGCACGTTTGTTGAAACAGAAACTTATAGAATATAAAACAATCTATAGAATGAGAGCAAAATCATGTTTGTACCATACAGAGATGGGGAGTTATTGTAAATTGAACGGAGAATTGGGAAAATTTTCTATATTCCCTATAAAGATTGTACAAAGCGCCACCACCGCCACCGCCACCGCCGCCAACTCTGACTTTCGAAATATAATCAATCATATCCAACAGTTATAGAAATACCTGATTTATTCACACAATGTGGCTAGATAAATAGGCTTTCAAATGACACCTTAACCATAGCTGTACCACAAATAGTTGTACGGTTCCGTTCCCTTTATATTCTGAGGTTTTTTTTACCACGGATATGCCCTGGTATTCGGGGTTATATATCATGACTTTCTTTGGCTGATTTACTTGATTTATTGCACCACGCCGGTGTATTTTCTAGCCCGGCTACTAGGATCGCTGGCGAACCACTGCTTAAGGCCTCGCCGCGCCAGGGTAGAATCCTGGTTTTGTCCATAGTGCAAGAACTTGGTACTAGCATGGTATTAGTGGGGACTTTAGAAACATAATTATTACAGTTGATGCTGTTTTTCTTGTGTTAATATTCATAAATGAATAATGTTCATATTGTTTGCTGGTCGAACTATTGAATTCCATAGGATATTAACGAAATTAGCTATAAGTATTCTGACAGAAAATGTTCAAAGTGTACTCATACGCAATTGTATTTAGATTCAATTAAATTAGATAATTTTCTGGGTGGAAAGAAGCCCAAAGTATTACTTTTGAAAGTTGATGTGTTGAGAAATTCACACTTTAACTTCAATTTGTCATTGGAATTATTACTAAATTTATTTTAAATTTGGATAAAGTCAAAAGTTCAAAATTCGAAAAAAAATCACAATATATTATCCCTGGATCAGATTTTAGTTTCTAATTAGCCCAATGTGGCTGAAAGTCACCGCGTGTATCAATTCATGTGGCTAAATTGTAGACCGCCTGCCTCAGGGTCTTCCCAGCGTGCAGTCAATGTGTTGAGTTGAACTATTCTTGGGTGGATTTTTTTTAGCCCAACACGACTTTTCAATGTTCTTGCGTTAAGAAACTCAATATTTGAACTTGAATTTGTTTAAAAACTAGTGTAATGTCAGATTTGGTCAAATATAAATAAATATAGAAATATTTCCAGGTTGAATCACCCCCATTCACACCATGTTCACACCATGTTCGCACACAAATACTAGCGTGATAGCCAATTCAATATGTCAGCCCCTGTCAGACCATTGTCAGACAATATCTGAAACTTGGCGCAAACTATACTGGACGATGGAACGTAATGTAATAGACAGAGATGGATGATTCGTCACTAAAAATGCAACGCCGCCCCCCCCCCCCTTTTGGCCATGGTCATAGCTTTTTGGCCATGGTTAGTTTGATCGGCAAAAATATTGATTTGATTGACCTTGCTATGAACACATTGAATTAACTTTACTGTACCCTCTAAGATGGCGGCTAATCCCAAACATGGAAAGTCTCTATTGATGAACAAGTGGATACATGTATGGCACACAATAGCTAATTGATAAAACAAATCAAACACATATTACATCTGTCAGTTATTATTTCATACATTAAATTGGAAATAATGACAAAACAATGTCGCCATTATAAGGTGAATTCAGCAGAGCACAGATTGTACAATTATTGAGCTTTTGCACGTTGGTCGGACTAGAATGTGTACCGTTATTCAATAGTGGAATTCAATAGACTAGAGAAATATCGCAAATCTTGCTCGGTTTTTAAAATGTTTACTTTTATCTACAAATATTCCGATTGTAATGAAATTGTTCTAATAGCCATAATAAATCATTAACAAAATGTCCTTTATGAAGTGAAGACCATTTTGGTAACATGTCACGGTTGTATAGTCCGACGGGTCCTATATTACGAAAAAATAAGGTTCTATAGTACTAAGGTTTTTTAGAATTAACGTAATTAGGCCTAAGGTTCAATAATCTGAAGAATCTATCATCTGATAAAAGTCCCAATATTATGATTATGTTTAAATTCCAATTATTAAGAAAGGGTCTGCAATTCAAATATTAAAACAGGTTCTGTCTGTAGTATAAATTTGAAATGAGGTTCTTTATTCCGAATCATAAAAAAGTGTTTTTAGTCTGAATCTTATGGGTTGTTATTTGTCCATCTGGAAGACTTATTTAAAAACGGTAAGATTTCCATCTGACAATGGATTATACAAAAACTTGTTTGTGTGTTTGAAGGATCAAAACTTCATCTTTCAGACTATACAAAATTGCAATATTTGGATGTAAGATCCTTTAATTATTCATATTATTATAATATGATTATTATTGAGCATTATCATTTACGGATTAGTTAATTTCTTTCACACTCTATACAAATTTGGATTATGGAACTTATTGTGGATTATTTAACCAGAGAGATGCACCTATAAACCCATCCGACTTTAGAACTTTTAAAATAAGGAACCCTTTGAGTGGGATTTTTGAGGCTTTTAACTGACTTGGACTTGTTCTTCATACCATAGAGACATCGGATTGAAGACTTGATGTATTACAGTTTGGGTTTGGGGTATTCAAGTTTCAGACAGCACTTATTATGTTTGTTTGTAAATAATACTGAGAATACAAATGAGATATTCATTTTAGTGAGTTTATTTTGTTTTATAAATATATTCCTTAAGTGCTAGAATGCAATTGAACGATATTGCAGGGATAGAATTTTGGAGTTTTGAAAGCGCTGCATACAAATTGTGCTGATGGAGGCAAACGGTAGGTGCATGGTATGCTATGCATTTTCTAAACTTTAAACACTTTGTTGCTTGAGTGTGCCATTTTTTCTTAGTGAAATTGTCACTTTCATTCAAAATTGAATTCTATCTTAAAAGAAGGCTTTGGTTTATTGTTTTTTTTAGCGCATTTTCATTCCCTACAATATTCATCATCGTCAATAAGGATAATATGTTATTAAAAATCCTGGTTTATTACTGCTGTATACATAATTGTGGTTGACATTGCAACACTGTCCTGGTAACATTGGAGAGTGTAGGAAATAAATCGCATTAATCATGAGCTTACAGTTGGTTGAAAGTCAGTATGAATTACCGATGGACTGTCCTGTGCTATAAATTCTACGGGTACTACATTGAAATTTAAATTATTTGTGAATTGTTCTTTACCTCATGATTTGGATATACTCTTCCGGCCAAAAGTCTGTACGCAATCCCTTGAGAGTACCTATTCCTTAAAGACAGTCTGGGTGTGTTTGTTTTCCCCCAATCGAATGCCTGTTGTTAAGAAATACAACTTCATACCACGCACTTGAGCTACTGACAACTGTCATGTACTGGAAGTTGGACTGCTCTATCACCACGCACTTGAGCTCCTTTATATTAAAAACGACTATAGACATGCAAGAAGTTCTACAACAGGCTAAATCAATGATTTTGAACTACTATTAGTCTGAAGTATTAATATCCAGTAAATTGATGATTGAGCGCACGTGGGAATTTCAGGAGGACTGTCTATACACGTCTTGAAACAACCATAACAAAACTCCACTGCTGGTCAACTCACATATTTTGGATAGGGTGAAACGACGGGATACACCCCTCGCTAATTGCACAATACAAATAGGTCGCGAGAAAAAAATATTTATCTTATGTGATAATGATGCGTCAACAATGTTACTAAATCCTATCACATAGATAAATATCATTCTCGTAGGCCTTAAATTATAGATTATTCCTTAATGTTAACTTTCAATATAATATATACCAATTATTTTTAGATTCCAGGGGCCATCGTAAAACAAAAGACCCTTCACCCATGCAGAATAAATTGAGTTCTCTTTTTAAAATAAAGAATATTAGATTTATCCAAACAAAATAATATGAGCTCATAACATCTCGTATCATATCTATGCATATCATAACTGTATTCTTTTTTGCCAAATTAAACCAACATTTCAATTAAATTACTAGATTTTTGTGCATGGATGTAAACGTCAAAGTCCATTAATCGGCCTTATTTATGTAAATATGCTGGTTTATAGGCTAACGTTCATGAACCAATTAGCGCAAGCTACAAGTTCTTTGAGCGGGTCAAACATCCCTACAGATTCACTGTCACCAGTGTCCAACGGAACCAAAGCAAAAAAAGAAGATTTCTTGAGCAACTCCAGCTTGCTTCATTTTCATCACTTGAACACTGATTTCTGTCACCAGTGTCTACTGGTTCTCATTGACATTAATACAGTACGATGAAAGGCTTATAATGTTGTCAAACGAGGGTCTTCTTATCTCGACCATGCTGGACAACATGCTGGACTACGTATTAGAAGTCCAGACGATCCCAGCTGTTAATTACTTATTTCAGCACATGTTTGGTACTGTTTGTTTTGGTGATACTGTAGTGGCGCTAAGCATGCTATCTGTGACTGGTGTTGCTCTAGTAGGAACCATAGATAGTCAACAGATAGTCATTGAAATATCCAAATTTGTTTTGTTGGGTTTTTTTCTCGATCTTTTGAAATGCATCATTATTTTTCCTCGTTCGACCCATAATCTGATTCTTATGAAAATCAATCCGTCTGCTTCGGACACGGCGCAATCAGCGTTGATATCAGACGGTATAGTCAGACTTCCCATCCCATTTTGGATATACTCACATTTCCAGACAACATCATCAATTACTACAGAAAGCCAAGTATAGAAACAATAATATTATCATTCCTCTCCAGTATTTATGCTAAACACAACACCAAAAGTAAGTCCCCCCTAAACAATTCGTCATAACATCGTAAGATAAAACATTTTACCAATAAAACTTAGTTAGAAATAATCCCATGACTGTTTCCTAAGTGATGTTTGAAAATGAAAGATTTCCATTACTTCATGGCTGAATGAGCTCAAATGGAAGACAAAAACTGCCCTTATCAAAAGTCACAAAAGTTTATGAATTGCTTCTCACTAATGGAAAAGTACCCGTGGCTGAGCAAAATTTACTGTAATGTGTAATCAATTCATGATCATTCAGCCATGTAAATCCCATTCTTGGCTCAGATATTAGCATAGTGAGTTGTGACTTTTGAGAAGGGCAGTTTTTGTCTTATTTTTGAGCTTATTCAGCCATGAAGTTATGGACATCTTTCATTTTCAAACACCACTTAGGAAACAGTCATAGGATTATTTCTAACTAAGGTTTATTGGTAAAATGTTTTATCTTACGATGTTATGACGAATTGTTTAGGGGGGGACTTACTTTTGGTGTTGTGTTTATTATTATGTGACCAAACATCGGTAAATGAGGCGATAGCTAAGATTCAGAGCAAGACATGTGTGATAACGTCAAATTCATAAACAGTTGTATATCTGTTCTTTTATACATGTTGTATCCAATAAAAGTGTCAAATTTGAACGGAAAAAAAAAAAAAATCTGATGTGACATAGGCTTTTTTTGCCATTTCTGCCACTTAATTCATGATTAGCCACAAAAAGTACACTTTTAACACCGGAGTTAACGGGTGACCTACCCCATACCAACCACGAAGCCAAGCCATACATGTATGCCCTTATTACTGGGCGAAAATAGTATATACTACATGGTAGAGGGGAAATAGACCCGTTTATGTACCGATAGAGGGCTCACTCACTGTGAATGCTCCCCGTAAGACTGCTCCCAAACTCTGACCTTACCTCGGAGAAAAAGGGTCTACTTGCATTTGATTTGACCTTTCGACCTCCGTATACTGTTACACTGCGCTACATCCAAAAACTGGGATGAATGCGTAATGAGCTAATTGTTCTTGTGGGGTTTAGCGGGGGATCAAAATTGGCCAATGGCAGACACGATAAAAACGAAGTATATGAATATTTATATACCGTCTTCGCAGGAATAAGAATCTTGTCTGGTTCTCACTTTTTGATAAATTCAAAATGGCGATTTTCTAGCACTGGATAGCCGTCGCCTCGGTCTAAAATTGCAGCTTTAGGAGTTGAAGGGGTGTGATACTATCGTGATATGAACTATGCATGACAAGCATCGGCCCTAGTGTGCTTAAAGCGCAGTTCTGCCGAAGATCGAATGTCAGTGGACCTTGTATTGAGCGGATCTCGGCTTTTTTTCTAAGATTGTAGTTTATCTTGAACATTGTGTGCACCTCTGGGTCTCTAAAACGGTGAGTGAGATATATGTCCTGGAAATTGGTAGAATGTGCGGGATTGCCAATTAATGTTCTTCTTGAATTCTGAAGTAAATTAGGCCTTATATTAAAAAATGAAAATGAAAAATCAACACTACATCAAAAATGCCCAAAAGATGTCCAATGATGGGTCGTTCTTTAAAAGCGGTCCGAGTTGAGGGGACCCAGTTGTGCGTTACCGCCCAGATCGGAGAATGTTTATAATCATACTAATACGCCAACACAAAAATAAGCGGCCAACAAAAGTACGATAAAAGAGCTGTCAAAGATGCCCAATGATGGGTCGTTCCCTAAAAAGTGGTCCGACGTTAGGGGACCCCGTTGTGCGTAACCACCCAGAGCGGAGCATGTTTATATAGAGCCCGCATGGTGCCGGAAGAAACACTAATGAAAATCATACTAATACGCCAACACAATTATGATAGCAGAGCGGTCAACATGGTCAAAGATGCCAAAGATGCCAAAGATGCTCAATGATAGGTCGTCCTTTAAAAGCGGCCCGATGTTCAGGAGACCCCGGTTGTGTAAGCGCCCAGAGCGGAGCAATTGTTGAGATGAATTTCATCAAATCTAGAAAATTTCCGACATCCGCATCCGTTCACCCTTTTCAAGTTAATAATGGCAATTTTTAATGTTCATCTTGAACTCTGAAGTAAAGTAAATTAATTTTAAAAAGCAAAAAATCATCACCACTATGTGTCTCTTTAAGAAGAAGAAATTTTATAGGTATAATAGTTTAAATCGAGGGTTAAGCGACAGAAGGTCGTAACTCAAAAATGCTATTCTGAGATAATCAACTTTCAAATACTCGGGACTCATTACAATACACAGTAGCATCCAACTTATAACTCTAGTTTTAGTCAAATTATGCGAGTTTTATGAGTTATCTCTTTATGTTTCTGAAAATCTAGGTTATATGGATTAGTTTGGTACCAAAATCTCATTTTCACCAAAAGGTGAGTTACGGCCATCTGGCGCTCAACTTTCGAAATGTTTCTGTCAAAAATAAGCTGTCAACAAAAGTATGATAAAAGAGCGGTCAAAGATGCCCAAAGATGCCCAATTATGGGTCGTTCTTTAAAAGCGATCCGAGGTGAGGGGACCCCGTTGAGCGTAACCACTCAGAGCGGAGCATGTTTATATAGGGTCACACGTTATGAACTCGCCTCCCAATAGGGTGGTGCTGTTACACTTTTTAGTTTTATGCTGTCATATTCCTTAAATATTTTTAAAACCACAAAAGCTAGCACAATTTGGTATCATTTTAAAGTCCTAATAACAAGCTATGGTATGGTATAGCTAATACATAACGGGAGATACAGCTGTTTGAAGTTTGGGGACCAGAGGTTGTGCCGGAAGGGGTGCCGCCGGAAGGGGTGCCGCCGGAAGGGGTGCCGCCTGAACAAACTCAATGGAGATAATCCCATGCTTTGTTCTTTTTACAATAGGCCTAACTAGTCATCCCCTGATGTTACAAACACAATTCTGGTCCCAATTTAAAGGATATTTAGTAATCTTTACGTTTGTGGTTCAACAGACTTGTCAACTATTTGTAACAACTAATTAATTATGGATAAGACCATGATTGTCAGCTTTCTTCCTCTTCGCTACACAGTCAACATGAATAATCAGACTCAATTTACCGGATTTATAAAAATGACTATAACAGAAAAAAAATTCATCCTATGATAGCAAAAGTATACATTTTTGGAAAGCTTGTAACTAGAGGAGTTTAGAAATGCAGTTAAGATCAAGGAAGGGTTCATCCTTAACAAATATTTCTGAAAATTCTAAATATATATAAAATAAAAAAATTAAAAAAAATTCTTTCTTATTTTTTTCGCGTTTTCAACATTGTTGCACCCATTTCCACCCATTCTGATCCATTCCTATACTATTCCATCCATTTCCGATCCATTCCAGTCATTTCAACCCATTTCGATCCGTTCGACCTATTTTGATCCGTTTCGACTCATTTCGATACGTTTCAATACGTTACTAAACATACAGATACCCAATCAAAATCAAACTAATACGCCAAAATGTATGATAAAAGAGCGGTAAACATGGTCAAAGATGCCAAAGATGCTCAATGATGGGTCGTTCTTTAAAAGCGGCCCAAGGATCAGGGGACCGCGGTTGTGCGTAACCTCCCAGAGCGGAGCAATTGTTGAGATGAAATTCATCAAATCTTTTGAAAGCCTCTAGCGCTAAACGCGCTTATTAAATGAAAAAAAAATCAACACCACTTTGTGCCCCTTTAAAGTGAAGAAATTAATATAGATATAATGGTTTAAATGTATTTTAATAATAAAGTTTTGACATTGACTTTACTTTGTGTTAAGGATTAAATAAAATTAAAAAAATTCTAGTAAACAATATATCGCTTCATTGTGCTTGTGAACTCACTTTTTGTACCTTTTTGTTGGAGTATAAAACCTCAACAATGAAAAAAACATACATAACCACCAACACCAACAAATTTCAAAATCAAAATCAACGAAGACCCCTTACAACAAAATACTTCAACAATAAGGCATCACTTGAGTACGGTTGGACAGTCTTGTGTGTGTGTTTTGATGCTTTTCTTGTCAATTCAACAATATTATCATAAATGTCCGCAAATTGACTAAACTTAGGACTCTTATAGGTTCTATCGTTAGCCCTATGGCGCTGATGGACGCTAATTAGCCCTATTAACGCTAATACCGATTTAAACTTAGTCTTGGATTTACAAGGTTTTACCGATCGCGTTCGGCGCTAACAGACGCTAATAACGCTAATAGAACGCGCTAAGCGTAGCCTCTTTAAAGGCATACGATGTGCTCTTTTCCAGGGGGATTCTAGGTGTCTTTTTCTTCATAAATCATAAATATGTTCTTAGTTTCAGAGCGATGCGATTTCTAATTACTTCAAAATCATGGTTTTAAGAGTTAAAATAAATTGTTCGCTAGCGAACAGTTTATTTTCACTCTATTTTTGCTCTAACAACCATGATTTTGAAGTAATTAGGAATCGTATCGCTCTGTAACTCGCAATATATATCTATAATCAGAAATGTAAATCTGCAAGAAAATCTACTTTCTAAAAAGAATCTTGAATAGAGGGCGCCCCATGGAAAAGATATCTTCATTAAGGGGGCCTCAAGGAAGATTTTGACTTGAGTTTTGCATTTTGTGAGTGCTGTAATTATTGAACTATTAATCAAATCCATATAAAAGTACACATTTTTGAAAAGGAAATGGATCAGAGAATCCAAACTTGGGCGTCAATTTTGACAGAAAATGTTGATTATTTGAAAAAATCACAACCAGTTACATTATATCTCTGAATAAATACATCAGGTTTGCAGGAATAAATAATTAAGATTTTCATCTTTCAAAACCAGAAATGTTTACTCACGATTGACAGTTTCGTGTGTTATATTCTACACACTTCCTCAGAATAAAACTCTTCTGACCCTCGCTGCTTCCCGTTGAGGGCGCTGTCACAGCACCGTTTGAAGCAAAACCCAAACTATGGCGCAGATATGTAGACGATATCTTGGAAATTATCAAATCTGACCAAGTCGATAAACTGACAGAACAATTTAACATCCCTGACCCCACCGGCTTCATACAGTTCATACATGAACAGGAGATCGAGGGGAAAATACCATTCCTGGATACCCTGGGAAAAACCAAGCACATTCTAAGTACTGTGCTTGATATGTACTTGGCCAAAAGTGCGAGATTTGGAACAAGGACAAGCACCATTTAAGCACATTCTAAGCACTGTGCTTGGATGATACTTATTTTCCTTTTTCTAAGCACTATTTAAGTCCTGTGCTTAGAATGTGCTTAAATGGTGCTTATCATTGTTCCAAATCTCGCACTTTTGGCCAAGTACATATCAAGCACAGTTTGAGCAAAATTCCAAGCACACTAAAAGCACTGTGCTTAGATTGTACTTATTCCATAATGGCAAGCACAGTCTAAGCACTCACCAATGACAATCCAATCTATGTATGCTTGGATCATGCTTCTTGGACAAGTATATTCCAAGCACTCGTTGACCTCTAGCTGACCTTTACCTTTGCAAGCAATGACATGCTCCACACACATGATTGTTGTATGACACAGGTATGTTTGACTCTCCAGCTCCCATAAACAGGTTAATTGTATGTTCAGAATCCATCCATAGATCTCACAACATAGACTAGGCTTATATCCATCCAGACTTTGATCAACATGGTCAACATGATCAAGTATGCAGTCTAAATCTATACATGTTGCATCTGCATACTAAGAATGCACTGTATACATGTATAGATACGTATAATAAATATAATACTCATTTGTCAAATCCCTAGGAAAATATTCCTTAATATATACTTACACAGTTGTTGAAGTGTTCTGAAATGCCTACACATTGAAACTAACAGTGTCCTATATAAATCCATTGCAAATCTAGTCAAATGAGTTGACAATCTCCAGTCAAAATCATGAAAAACTCCCAGCACTATTATACCATGAACATAGTTGTTACAACTGGTGTCTTTGAAAATGGCAGTTAAAAATCTCCCAGCATGCAGCTTGAACAAACATGTCAAACACAATGGATAGACAACAAGGTTTGACACTTAGCAATCATAGGTTAGACAAGTATCATCCAAGCACATTTTAGAAACAAAAACCCATACAAGCATGGTACAAGCACACATGTTATTTTATGATTTTGTTTAAGTCCTAGACAAGTCCTATCCAAGTATAAACTAAGCACAATCCAAGCACACCTTTTCTAGCATTTCAAAACCAAGCACTTTTTAAGCATACCAAAAGTATACTACAAGTATACATCCCATATACTTGCAATGTAAATGTTGCCAATAAGTACTATCTAAGTACAGTTCAAGCACAACCAAGCATATTCCAAGCATAAAACTAAAACTAGTGAAGCACTATCTAAGTACCTAGGTAGTGTGCTTGATTTGTGCTTGTCATCAACTAAGTACACATAAAGCACAATATAAGTACTATCTAAGCACAGCACGAGTGTGCTTAGATTTTACCAGGGTACCCTCATCGTCAGGAAACCGGATGGAAGTGTCAAATTACTCATCTACAGGAAGGCCACACATACGGATCAGTACCTCGATTTTAAATCGCACCATCCCATTCACCACAAGCTAGGAGTTATACGCACCCTATTCGACCGAATGAACACTATCATAACCGAGAAGGAAGACATCAAGGAAGAAGTTGATAAGATCAAGAATGCTCTCAGCCTATGCGGTTACCCCAATGGTCTTTCAAGAAGGTCAAGGACCAAGCAGCCAACAAACGATCCAAAAAGACTGTAAAAAAGAAAGCTCCTGACCAAAAGTCCAGAGGTCTTGTCGTCATCCCTTACGTACAAGGCTTATCTGAAAGATCTACCGGAATATTCCGCAAACACGGCATATCCACAGGGATGCGGCACAATTATACTACTCTACGCAAGACGTTAGTGCACCCTAAAGACAAGCGGGAAACCAGTGTTTCCACGGACTGTGTGTATGGAATGCCGTGCATTAATAATCTAACGTCGGAGAAACTAGACGCCGCTTTAACACAATAATGAAAGAGCATCAGAAAGAGACGGAGAAAATAACCTCCGAAAAGAAAAACTTCACTCGGTTAAATAGAACACTAGCAAGTCAGTTATCGCTGACCACGCTGTACAAAAGAACCATGTTATTGACTGGACTAATGCCAAAATCCTTTGCAAGGAGAGCAAACCACAATCGCGACACATCCGCGAAGCCATTTGGATTCGACGGAAAGCAGTTATTCTGAGGAAGTGTGTAGATCATAACACACGAAACTGTTAATCGTGAGTAAAAAATTCTGGTTTTGAAAGATGAAAATCTTTATTATCAGTTACATTAAAATCAGACGATTTGTGCATTTTAACTCCAAATTATTTTTGTTAGATTTAATCAAAAAATGTTGGTCTTAAAAGGGTTTTTTTGTGATTTTCCTTGAAAATCATCATTTTTGGTCCAAATTGATACCAATATTGACACCAAATTTGAATTTTCTAATCCATTTAATTTCCAAAAATATATACATTTGAGTCATAGTTTAATAATTACAGCACTCACAAATATTCAAAAAGTGACTGCCTTAAGTCCCCTTAAGTTATATATATCGTTAGCGTGCTATAGCGCTAATAGACGCAAATTAGCGCTAATAACGCTAAAAGATCGCTACACATTAAGACACTTATGTTTTGTCGTTAGCGTCCATCGCTAATGGACGCTATTAGCGCTAATAACGCTTATAGCGCGCTATACCTACTACACTTAGGTTTTGTCGTTAGCACCCATTCCACTAATAATGGTCGTTAATTAGCGCTATTTGCGCTCGCGCTACACCTATTATACTTAGGTTTTGTCGTTAGCGTCCATCCCGCGAATGGTCGCTAATTAGCACTTATAACGCTAACAGCGCGCTACACCTACTACACTTATATGTTGTCGTTAGCGTCTCTCCCGCTAATTGACGCTCATTAGCGTTGTTAGCGCTAATAACGCTAATAGCGCACTGCACCTACTACACCAAGGTTTTTTCGTTTGCGTCCATCCCGCTATAAATGGACGCTTATTAGCGCTATTAGCGCTAACAACGCTAATAGCGCGCTAAAGTACACTTAACAACGCTAATAACTTGGCGATAGCACGATTAGCGCGGTTTATCTCTAGCGGTGCTATTAACGCTAATTTCCATTGACCCTAACGCTAATTAAGTGCTAATAGCGTCGTAAGCAAAAGGGCGCTAAACTCGCTAATAAGCCAATAGCGCACCTTACTCGGAAATTGGCTCCCTCTTACTGAACATGCTGAATAGCGATAGCTCGCTCTGATCTGATACAATGTACGTGTTGAGACCCTCCAGGCCTATGGCATGCCAGAGCAGACATTAATGCGAGTTTTAACGTTCTGTAGGTCGAACTTAACGATATAGGGGTCGAGAGTCACGCTATGTAGGTCGAACTTTACGTTCTGTAGGTCGAACTTTACGTTCTGTAGGTCTAACCTCACGTTCTGTAGGTCGAACTTCACGCTCTTTGGGTCGAGTTTAGCAAGACGTCGATCTTTTACCACGTTCTGTATGTCGAGTTCTGTACGCCTGTACGATTAGCTTTTAGCACGCGATTAGGTTTTAGCGCACAGTTAGGTTTTAGTGCATGATTATATTTTAGCGCACGATTAGGTTTTAGCGCACGATTAATTTTCAGCGCACGATTAGCTTTAAGCGACCGTCGATCTTTTCACTATTAAGACGCAGCCAACGGCGAAAGTCAATTAAATAGTTTTATGATGTTATAAAGATTGTTCTTTACCGATAACAGCAGTGCCATCAAGGTATTTCGTAAGTAGCAAGCGCGGATAGAAGCAAGCGTGGAGATGGGTGAGACGCCTCCCCACCCCCGCCCCCATCCCCGCCCCCCTCATCCCACCACCCCACCTCATGCACTTGCTTAAGCCTAATATTAATTGCAAAGCAACAAAAGACCCGAGACGAAATAATTTAAATGCAAAATAATAGCTAAAAACAATTAGAAATCATGTTTTCACAGTACTTAATTAAAACACTTCCCACAGCAGCCCTCTTGTTACCCCCGTCCCTTGCCAAACGACTTAAGTTTAAGGGGGGTGCAACAACGTCAGGCCTCCTCCATCATATTACTTGTTAAATTGTCAGTGTATTTTGTCATTGTTGATATGATGGAAAATAAAAATTGAATTGAATTGAATTGAAGTTTTTGGACTACCTTTTTATCTGTGCTTTTTAAATTAAAGAAAATAAGCCTTTTCTTTCTATATAAGTAACAAATATAAAACATACGATACAATTACCATGCAAAAGTATAAAGAATAAAGAATAAAATGAGTCAAAAGGATCATTTTAATATTTGAGTATCATTGATTTGAATGAGATTAAAGAAAATGCTAAAAAAGGCAGCTAAAAAGCTAAAAACCTTACCACACCCGTCGTTGGTCAGCCCAGGGGATAAATGGGGAAACTTCAATCTTACAAATAAAAAACTATACTTAAATAAAGACAAAGCAGTATACAGCGTGTATCAAAAGAACGCAACACTTTTTGTCGAGAGCTGTACGGTCACATTAAAAAACAAATCACTCTAAAACTTATATATTCTGTTAGGTCTACTTATTGGCTATCACATAGTCAAATTACAACGATATCAAATATTTATTCGCTGAGATATTAAAGGTATAAGTAAAGAAGTGCAAAACACGTTTTACATCGTTCGTTCTAAAAACTTGGATTTTCCTGTCCGATTAGTGTTATGGGTTAACAATTTTAATAACTATGTAACCTTAATGTCTGGAATGGTTTATCTTAATTTCCTTTGTTTCAGTAAGGTGGTACCTAAAATCATTGAATCGTGTAATCTGATAATCATTCGACTATTTGAATACGTCAATCACCCTTAAGTTCTACCACCGATTGCTATGATCGCCACAAGTCTATGGTACGTTCTTTCATAAATTAAAGTTCATAATCGATGTATCTTAAAACAAGGACAGCCTTTTGAGGGTCGAGGAGCACCATAATGTCCCATTCCCATTCACAACAGACTAACAATGACTGATTCATACAAGACAATTACTACCTTCACTGGACTATTCCATTTGTTTATCTTTTGAATAATGTGCCATACTGTTTTATTTATGACATTAACGAGAGAAAAAGAGAGATGATTTGCAAACAGACTTTGTAATCTGGATTTTCAAGTTGTGTCATTAACTATCAACTAATTTATTGCCAGATTTAATTATATTGATATGATACTGTAATAGCTAGAAAATTGATACCTTTAACATAACATTTTCTTCTCCGAATGATGAGTTTGATTCCAATTATTTAAGTACAATGAGTTATTTTAATAACTCATTGTACTTAAATAATTGGAATCAAACTCATCATTCGGAGAAGAAAATGTTATGTTAAAGGTATCAATTTTCTAGAAAACCAGGCATACAGGATAAACGATGTAAAACGTGTTTTGCACTTGTCTATGTGTATCGTTGATATCTCATCGAATCAATAATCGATATCGCTGTAATTTGACTATGTGATAGCCAATAAGTACACCTAACAGAATATATAAATTTTAGAGTGATTTGTGATTTGCCGTAATCGGAGAGCTCGCGACAAAAAGTGTTGCGTTTTTTTTGATACACCCTGTATGCACATTTTTTTAAATGCAAAAAATCTCCAATTGCAAAGGCGAGTAAATGGCGAATTTTCAACATTATAAACTTTTCTTGCATATAACAAAATATCTATGTAGCATTGGTAAAAAGACAATTAAGGAAAACCCAGTGATGTATTTCACCAAAAATACTTTGGTCAAAAGTACCAGCTACATCACATCACACCAAATGGGTTCCAAAATTGAATAATGTTCCACTTGAGAGGTAAAATCCCCAAAAACCCCAACCGCCCTGTCCGCGCTACGAAGTCACCTTTTTTGTTACACCTTTGCAAAATTTCAATTATTGCCCGGGCCCCCCCCCCCCCCCCCCCCCCCCCCCCCCCCCCCCAACAAATTAAATAATTTACCATTGCAACTTAGTAAAGTTATTCCGCTGTAATTGTTTGGATCGACAGTTGACCCCTTTTTCTTATGATGTGTAATCAGTGACATGCCCGCGTGCCCAAGGGGGGGGGGGGGGGGGGGGGGGGGGGGGGGCACCTTTGATTTTTTTGATTGATGTTTTTGTGGATTCAGTATCATGTTCTTTTATAATGTGCATGTTATTATTATGGCTTTGTTCAGATTGTGAGTGGGGATTGTCATTAGTTCAACCATTTCAACGCTACCACTTTTATTTTGTTGTGTTGAAGTGATGACGGTTCTCCTTCATTCACATTTTGTTTTGTAAGGTTTTGTCGATGCGCCTGGAGCAACAGTTTTGTTGAATATTTGTATTATTATTAGTACTATTAATGTAACGAAAGAAATATTCAAAGGAAACGTGCTAAGGTTGGGGGCAACGGACATGAAACTAAATAATTGAAATATGTTGTGGGAATTGACAAACACCACACTCTCAATG
>CM069447.1:69213141-69280884 GCA_035610835.1 Ophiura sarsii
GTGAAATGGTACAGCCAAATAAGTAATTTTCTTCTTTTTCTCAATTTTCGGGAGCAAATATCTGGATTTCCCCATCAGTTGCACCATTGCATTTTCATTTGGTATTTGAGGTTGTCTTTACCTACACTTTAAGCCCAAAAAATCGCGGTTGGCTGGTGTGTCCGGGTCACCCCCTAAAATCAGGTATATGCTGCTCGTCTATTAGTACACTATTTATACATCTGTGGACAGGGGGAGGGGGGTTGAGCCCCATAAGCATTCCCTGGACACTTATCGGACCCTCCTCTGAAACCAGCATTGACAATAACACGAGGTTTCTGCATGGGTTTTTTCTCCAGTTTGACATCCTGAACAAGTCAAACATCAACAACCCTTAACGCAATACGCGCGTAATGCACCCCAACTATTAGAAGCAACCCTTATTACCAGTCTGTTAACGTTTTTTGACGTCAAGCATGCTAAAAGTGTTATGGTTGAACTCCAGAGTGAGTGATGGGATTCATTATCCATCACAATTTACAATCCTGATATTATCATAAGCCTATTAATATAATATAATCTATATAATAATACGGAATCGCCGATTTTTGTACGGAGATGTTCTCCCCTTTCCGCACCTTCGATTGACTTCAAATTTTCTGTGCGGGTGCGTATGGGGCCCACAATTGTCCAGTTTATGTTTGATTTTCTTATTTTGGGTTAGATTTCGTGAAATTCGAGGTTTTTTAGCCCGTTGCTATGTTATTGCTACGCGCTGCGTATACGCTGGACACGCCATGGCGATGGCCGGCGCACCGGGCGCGCGTAATCGGGTGATCGCCAGCGCACGCGTTATTGCGCGGTTACCGGCGCACGCGTAATGGCGCAAACCGTAAGGTGCACACGCGTTAGTGGCGAAAAGCGTAGTTAAAGTAATGGTGTGAGCAAAATATCATCTATGGTAATTGCACTAACGTTTAGGCCTACATGCCTACTGAGAAATAATTTAATATCAATAGGCCGAAAAATAAAATAAACGGATCGGGATGGCTTACAGTGCTGAACTGGGTACACAGTGATCATGGTTACCGGTGAGACCCCGCCCCCACCAACTATATAAAAGACTCACTATAAAACTTAAGACCCCACTAAATAGAACCAGTGGTGTCGCGGACCTATTTAATACACGTGTTCTATTGGAGACTTGACAACTTTTATGGGATGGGGGCGTCGTGAAATCTAGGGTCCCGTGACGCCCCCCCCCCCCCCTCCCCTCCTAATCCGCCGCCTCACTAACTACCCACTATACAACTCAAATCCTAGGCCTACATAATATGAACACATGGATTTTTAAGGGCACATGGGTAGCCTACCTCCACCAACTATAAAAGACCCATTATAAAACTTTAAACCCCACTAAATAGAACCAGTGGTGTCGCGGACCTATTTCATACACGTGTTCTATTGGAGACTTGACAACTTTTATGGAATGGGGGCGTCGTGAAATCTAGGGTCCCGTGACCCCCCCCCCCCCCCCCCCCCCATCCCCTCCCCTCCTCTTCCGCCGCCTCACTAACTACCCACTATACAACTCAAATCCTAGGCCTACATAATATGAACACATGGATTTTTAAGGGCACATGTGTACCTGGAGTATTGGGTGGAATTATTAAGGGCGCCCGTGATAACTGGATTTCACTGGATTTCAAGGGTGACCCTTGACACCCCACACATGGATTTTTAAGGGCACATGGGTACCTGGAGTATGGGTGGAATATTAAGGGCGCCCGTGATAACTGGATTTCACTGGATTTCAAGGGTGACCCTTGACACCCCCCCCCCCCCCTCCTCTTCCGCCGCCTCACTTACTACCCCATTATAAAACTGGGTACCTGAAGTATGTGGTAAGTCTGTGATAACTGGATTGTATAGGAAAGGACCACCTGATCAAAGATACCTACATGTGAGGGTTAGTTCATATCTCATTATAGGATACTTATAATAATAGTTAGCGTAGTCTAGGTAGGCCTTATTAATTTAGATCCCTGGATTATTACGGGCACCGTGGCACTGATGGGCAGCTGGCGTATCAAGGACATAAACTCTTGCTATTTCACAATAGATCATGTGTATACGCTTTAATGACAACTTATATTATAGTACTTCAGCTAGGTAATATGAACACATGGATTATTAAGGGCACATGGGTACACCTGGAGTATGGGGTGGAATATTAAGGGCGCCCTTGATAACTGGATTTCACTGGATTTCAAGGGTGACCCTTGACACCCCCTCCTCTTCCGCCGCCTACGGCACCTGTGATAACTTGATTTTAAGGATGTATGGGGTAGGGCCTACCTGATCAAAGACACCTACCTGAGTGGTTATTTCATGTCTTATTATGGGATACCTTTAATAATAGTTTCTGGGGGTATTATTAAGGGCGCCGTGACACCGATATTAGGATTAAGGGCACTTGGAGTATCAAGGACCTCTTGCTATTTCACAATATAGCCTATACGCTTTGATATGATGACGACTTACCGCATTCTATACCATGTTTACACTGTATGGGTATCTGGGATAGGTACAACATTTTTGGGGTGTACGGGGTAACTATAATATTGTCCCCCCCCCCCCCCCCCCCCCCCCCCCCCCCCTAAATAGGGTATTGATATTGGGTCCGAGATTCAAAGATAGCAGAAAACTACAAAACTCAGATTTCTGTGAACAAAGTCTATTTCAAATGAAAAAAAAAGATTCAGGAATCTATAATTCATTATCTATGCTCATTTTGCTACAAATCATGAATGTATCTAATTTAAGGTTGGTGACTGCGTATGGACTATTCTAAGGTTCTTGTTTGAAATCGCTGACTTTGTTTGGTACCAAGGGATTGCCCCGAGGGGGCGGCACGCCCCCGAGGGGCAATCCCGAGGTACCAAAACAAAGTCAGCGATTTCAAACAAGAACCTTAGAATAGTCCGTACAAAGTCACCAATCTTATTCATAACTGTCATTTAATGCTGATTAGCATCCAAATTGTAAATAATAAGTTATTCTAAAGGTTTATATTTTGACATGGGAGTTCGTATTTTTGTGTCATTTCCTCCTGAGGTAAATAAACACCATCCCATTGAATAATGGATAAATCTAGGGGGTTCCCCAAGCATTGACCAATAGCAGAGAAGCTTTTATAAACATGATAAAGAACGATTACGAGATAGACCAATCACAGTTCTGCAGACTGCAACTATTATATGCATGTTCGGGGGCCACAAATTACAATCACAGAAAATAAATAAAAGTAAACATTATATTGAAAAGGAAAAACTTGCTATTGTTAGTAATATTTTAAGAGTTGTAAGTGTTCAGTCAATAGTTAGGTCACCCAAGCCCTATATGAAAGCTATGAAGATTGTTAAACGGAGTCAGTCGTCACAAACATGCACAAACACAATAGTCAAACGACCTTGCTATTGTCAACATTCCTACACAGAGGACTGCAGTGCGAATCTCTACGATTTTCGCCATGTCATTTCTATGGCGGATTTCATTCCGTGTTATGAAGCTATGAAGTTTCCGTGGTCTTCGCTATCTCCAGGCAGATAGAGCAATACGTGCATGGACCTTTTTGGGGGGCGAAGCCACCCTATTAGCATGAGATTGCAAAAACTTACACATTTTGGTCTTTCTAGACATAAGGTGGGGCCGCCATGTTTGTAGTCTTTGTAAATTACATGTACCTATGCAGTTTATTTTAAGAGTCCTGCAGTCTGTGATGGAGTCAAAGCTATATTTGTTTAGTTGATGCATAGACCGGTTGATGATTCATTCAGAGAGATGTTTATTAGACTCCCAGAGAGACATAATAGCTTATCTTGTTTGACTAAGGAGAAATCTCCCAATTGTTGTGAGGTTGTCTAATAGTGGTTAGTTGTGGAAGTTTGAGTTTTGGGTTATTTTATATAATAATAATTCCTGGGTTGATTTAGTGAAATATCAATATGGATAACCATGATCGCAGACTGCCATTTTTAATTAGTATAGCAATTCCTGGACCAGCGTTTTAGACCAAGTACAATGTCATATATACCTAGATTGTTCTTCAGACGGTATCTTCCCCCTCCCTCCATGCACACAAATCAACTTTATTGGTTTCCTGTACTTTTTTTAGACTGCGGTGTTTTGATTTGTTTTTTGGTTTGAATTATGGAAAAAACATTTCCCTGGTATTTTGGTTTGCAACAGATGCTTCAGGAAATGGTTACAAAACATGCTTCTTTCTTTTGGATCGCCCCCATTCCATTTCAATGGAATTTTTATTGTAGACGAGGGTTCATTTCACGATTTGGTGAGGTTTAGAATGAGTTAGGATTCCTGTAATTTCGAAGACCACAGATTTTCAAAACGTGAATTTTCCAACATTTTACGACATAAATTTGGTCACAAAACGTGTTTAATACTATATATTTTACCGTTATGCAGATGTTATTGACCCTCCTCTAAAATTCTACATGATTTTTAACACGTTTCTCAGTTTTTGAGATGCCCAAATAGACCATTTTCCGAAGCTTTTTCTAGCAAATATTGCCGTCACTGAGACTCCATTGTTTTCTTGCGTACAACAAAATCTGACATACAGCGTGACCTCTCTGCTGACTGTGTTTTGCTGTTTATCATGCTTTTCTTGAAGTAGGGACTGTCAAGTCTTAATTTCGTTTTCTTGTTTTTTCTTCATTGTTGAATACCTAAGGGATGACATCCCTGTACAAAATACATACATTATTTTATGTGTGAGTCTCGTCTTCCACCATCCGTTTCAATTACATTTTTCAATTCAATTCTTATAATAATTACTAAACATACACAAACAAACACGACATTTAGAATATTGTTAATTATTTAAACCTAGTATAAAGATGCTGCAAATTGTATTTCTGTAACTGAAAAACCTGCTCCATACATATATAGTTGCTGTGGGGCGGGGTGGGGCGGCAGTCAACAATCACGCTGCAAGCATGCGCATAGGCGTGTGCAGGATGGTGTTGACCCGGGGGTACTACTACCATGGCTACACAGTGGCGTGCACAATTTTTCCGAGTGGCTTGCCACCAAGAATGTTATTTGAGAGCAGAGGGAGGATGGGGCATCTTTTACGTTATAGACTAGTCAAAACTCCATGATGACCCGGACATACCAGCCAACCGCGATTTTTTGGACTCAAATTGTAGGTAAAGACATCCTCAACCACCAAATAAAAATGCAATATTGCAACCGATGGGGAACTCCCGTTATGAAGGGGTCAAATTTGGGGGTAGTTTTGGGGTGGTTGGCGATATTGATGTTATTGCCTTCCATACCAATAGTCACCTTTTGCCCACGAGCTGTATGTACGCGGGAACTCATAATTCAAAACACATATCCGATCATGTGCTGTACATATTGCACAGGGTCTCAAAATTGTGACATTTTCCGCATAAAAAGCACGGGAATCCAACGAGAACTGTAAGTGTCATTGATGTAATATATTATATTAATATATTTGTGAATTTTTAAGCGCAACAGTATGTGAATTATTACAATACACTTGCATTCACCCCGTATTGTATTCACCCGTGCGGTGTTGTGAAGCTATGGGCATGGCAGGCCGTATTGTCAATATCTATTGATACCATATTCGTTGTGCAATAAAACGTGTATTCTCATATAATGTTATGCCAAGTCAATTCATTGTGTTTGTTGCATTGAATCCAATATTGATTAGGTGTAATACCTATTTGTACATGATGAAAACAGATTTGTTTTGAATAACAATACTAGTAACGAAATAATGCTAATGGCTTGATGGGAAAATCTTTAAAAATCCGAAACTCATAAATGTAATGCAGGATTTAACATTGCTATTTAATAGTTAACCCTGATACAAACAGAGTGAATACATTCAGAATGCTATACAAAGTGAGTCAAAATATTCACCCCCCCCCCCCAACATTATTTGTTGAATTTCTTCATAAATTACACAATTTGCATGCCACAATTACAACATATTTACATCTACAGTATTCCACGGTTTGCAATGTAACAAGGTTGGTTACATTGCAGAATAAGTTATAGGCCTACACATTGCTCATAGAAATCTTATAAATATTGTCATCTTTAATAAAACAATGCTTTACTTTTGAATAAGCCTACTTTTTGGGAAATCTGTATATCTCTGATAAGAAATAGATTCAAACTTATTAAAATTAAATTAAAATGAATTTACAAATTTATATTACAAATCAATGAAATCGGGGCCTCACTATTTTGACTCGCCACTTAGAGACATATAAGCATCTTGTCATAAAAGTCAAAAAAGATTAAGTACATGGTGTAATCATGCCTATTTACTCGAAAAGTATCGTATTATTATTTTTAGCCAAAAGTTTGAAATGTTTTATGTTTCGTAATCAATATAATGTTTCCCATTTTGCACCATTGTGATTACATGTGATAATGCGAGGTGGCACCCCAATAGTAGTACAGACAAATAATTAAAATCAGATAATGCTTGTATTTCTATCATTCTATTAAGTAAAGAGTTCATATTCGTATTATTCCCAATATTTTTCTGGTTGATTTATAATGAATTTTGCCAACTGATACAAACTGATCTTGTTGACTGATTTTGTTGTTTACCAAGTGAATTTGCTGAACAATTTTTATACCAACTGAGTTACATTTTACCAACCTTTTTGGTTGACTATCTTGCTGCAAGTGGCTTTACCAACTAATTTTACAGAATTATTTGTTGCCGATTGATTTTACGGTACCAAATGTTATCCTGATGATTCCCGAGAAAATAACCCCGCTCCCCCAGAACCATGAAATAAAAAAAGTTTACAAAGGCATTGTCATCTTCAAGTTATGCAATCAATCATGCAATACCACGCTAGTAATGGTGATTTTGCATTGTTTACTAAAACAAAAAGGTGCCCTCATCCTCCTTTTTTCAAAAGTAAGGACGAGAAACTAGTTTTTATTTTTATTTGGCCTTACCGTTAAATGCATTCAATTTAATGAAGCCATGTTGCCTCAAACAAACTGGTTTTGCAGGTACCTGTAACCTTCAGGCATGGTAGAGAACCTATAAAGGTCAAGATTTGATTTACAGATCCGAGTGAAGAAGGGAAAAAACATTTACTCCACTAGAAAATGCTGAAGTTGTCCTCTAATGTTGTTTGGCCAATATGCCTTTTTCGTTAACGTCATTTCTCGACGACGTTTTGTATCTATGTTTTGCTAGATCCTGAAAAGTTTGTGCATCACCCTTGTCTATGTTTACTATGTTATTTTCAATATGCATCTATATACATTTATTATCTATTCACCTGAAGAGCCCACGGGCGAAAACATAGTTTTTAGTAAACAAAACAAAATAGTGTCCATTTTATATCGGAACGAACTATAGTCGCAAGACCTTGATATCCTGACGTAATCTCTTTAAATGTTTTAGAATGTACATCTCTCTATTGAAATCTTAATCGATAATCTTATGCCGGCTATTTAAATGGATACTGTACTGTGTGTCTCATAGGTGAAATGGTACAGCCAAATAAGTAATTTTCTTCTTTTTCTCAATTTTCGGGAGCAAATATCTGGATTTCCCCATCAGTTGCACCATTGCATTTTCATTTGGTATTTGAGGTTGTCTTTACCTACACTTTAAGCCCAAAAAATCGCGGTTGGCTGGTGTGTCCGGGTCACCCCCTAAAATCAGGTATATGCTGCTCGTCTATTAGTACACTATTTATACATCTGTGGACAGGGGGAGGGGGGTTGAGCCCCATAAGCATTCCCTGGACACTTATCGGACCCTCCTCTGAAACCAGCATTGACAATAACACGAGGTTTCTGCATGGGTTTTTTCTCCAGTTTGACATCCTGAACAAGTCAAACATCAACAACCCTTAACGCATACGCGCGTAATGCACCCCAACTATTAGAAGCAACCCTTATTACCAGTCTGTTAACGTTTTTTGACGTCAAGCATGCTAAAAGTGTTATGGTTGAACTCCAGAGTGAGTGATGGGATTCATTATCCATCACAATTTACAATCCTGATATTATCATAAGCCTATTAATATAATATAATCTATATAATAATACGGAATCGCCGATTTTTGTACGGAGATGTTCTCCCCTTTCCGCACCTTCGATTGACTTCAAATTTTCTGTGCGGGTGCGTATGGGGCCCACAATTGTCCAGTTTATGTTTGATTTTCTTATTTTGGGTTAGATTTCGTGAAATTCGAGGTTTTTTAGCCCGTTGCTATGTTATTGCTACGCGCTGCGTATACGCTGGACACGCCATGGCGATGGCCGGCGCACCGGGCGCGCGTAATCGGGTGATCGCCAGCGCACGCGTTATTGCGCGGTTACCGGCGCACGCGTAATGGCGCAAACCGTAAGGTGCACACGCGTTAGTGGCGAAAAGCGTAGTTAAAGTAATGGTGTGAGCAAAATATCATCTATGGTAATTGCACTAACGTTTAGGCCTACATGCCTACTGGAGAAATAATTTAATATCAATAGGCCGAAAAATAAAATAAACGGATCGGATGGCTTACAGTGCTGAACTGGGTACACAGTGATCATGGTTACCGGTGAGACCCCGCCCCCACCAACTATATAAAAGACTCACTATAAAACTTAAGACCCCACTAAATAGAACCAGTGGTGTCGCGGACCTATTTAATACACGTGTTCTATTGGAGACTTGACAACTTTTATGGGATGGGGGCGTCGTGAAATCTAGGGTCCCGTGACGCCCCCCCCCCCCCTCCCCTCCTAATCCGCCGCCTCACTAACTACCCACTATACAACTCAAATCCTAGGCCTACATAATATGAACACATGGATTTTTAAGGGCACATGGGTAGCCTACCTCCACCAACTATAAAAGACCCATTATAAAACTTTAAACCCCACTAAATAGAACCAGTGGTGTCGCGGACCTATTTCATACACGTGTTCTATTGGAGACTTGACAACTTTTATGGAATGGGGGCGTCGTGAAATCTAGGGTCCCGTGACCCCCCCCCCCCCCCCCCCCCCCCCCCATCCCCTCCCCTCCTCTTCCGCCGCCTCACTAACTACCCACTATACAACTCAAATCCTAGGCCTACATAATATGAACACATGGATTTTTAAGGGCACATGTGTACCTGGAGTATTGGGTGGAATTATTAAGGGCGCCCGTGATAACTGGATTTCACTGGATTTCAAGGGTGACCCTTGACACCCCACACATGGATTTTTAAGGGCACATGGGTACCTGGAGTATGGGTGGAATATTAAGGGCGCCCGTGATAACTGGATTTCACTGGATTTCAAGGGTGACCCTTGACACCCCCCCCCCCCCCTCCTCTTCCGCCGCCTCACTTACTACCCCATTATAAAACTGGGTACCTGAAGTATGTGGTAAGTCTGTGATAACTGGATTGTATAGGAAAGGACCACCTGATCAAAGATACCTACATGTGAGGGTTAGTTCATATCTCATTATAGGATACTTATAATAATAGTTAGCGTAGTCTAGGTAGGCCTTATTAATTTAGATCCCTGGATTATTACGGGCACCGTGGCACTGATGGGCAGCTGGCGTATCAAGGACATAAACTCTTGCTATTTCACAATAGATCATGTGTATACGCTTTAATGACAACTTATATTATAGTACTTCAGCTAGGTAATATGAACACATGGATTATTAAGGGCACATGGGTACACCTGGAGTATGGGGTGGAATATTAAGGGCGCCCTTGATAACTGGATTTCACTGGATTTCAAGGGTGACCCTTGACACCCCCTCCTCTTCCGCCGCCTACGGCACCTGTGATAACTTGATTTTAAGGATGTATGGGGTAGGGCCTACCTGATCAAAGACACCTACCTGAGTGGTTATTTCATGTCTTATTATGGGATACCTTTAATAATAGTTTCTGGGGGTATTATTAAGGGCGCCGTGACACCGATATTAGGATTAAGGGCACTTGGAGTATCAAGGACCTCTTGCTATTTCACAATATAGCCTATACGCTTTGATATGATGACGACTTACCGCATTCTATACCATGTTTACACTGTATGGGTATCTGGGATAGGTACAACATTTTTGGGGTGTACGGGGTAACTATAATATTGTCCCCCCCCCCCCCCCCCCCCCCCCCTAAATAGGGTATTGATATTGGGTCCGAGATTCAAAGATAGCAGAAAACTACAAAACTCAGATTTCTGTGAACAAAGTCTATTTCAAATGAAAAAAAAAGATTCAGGAATCTATAATTCATTATCTATGCTCATTTTGCTACAAATCATGAATGTATCTAATTTAAGGTTGGTGACTGCGTATGGACTATTCTAAGGTTCTTGTTTGAAATCGCTGACTTTGTTTGGTACCAAGGGATTGCCCCGAGGGGGCGGCACGCCCCCGAGGGGCAATCCCGAGGTACCAAAACAAAGTCAGCGATTTCAAACAAGAACCTTAGAATAGTCCGTACAAAGTCACCAATCTTATTCATAACTGTCATTTAATGCTGATTAGCATCCAAATTGTAAATAATAAGTTATTCTAAAGGTTTATATTTTGACATGGGAGTTCGTATTTTTGTGTCATTTCCTCCTGAGGTAAATAAACACCATCCCATTGAATAATGGATAAATCTAGGGGGTTCCCCAAGCATTGACCAATAGCAGAGAAGCTTTTATAAACATGATAAAGAACGATTACGAGATAGACCAATCACAGTTCTGCAGACTGCAACTATTATATGCATGTTCGGGGGCCACAAATTACAATCACAGAAAATAAATAAACAAACAACAGAAGTTTCAAGTTCATTCCCGATCCTGTAAAGAATTCAGAAGCAGGAAACATCAATTTTGCCGATTGGATATAATATTATATGAAATATGACTTCATACCCTGGACGAATATTTCGTCTCAGATCTACCGTACGAATAAGTTTATGAAGCTATTTTTTGTAAGCTTATTTCATCATTGAAAAAGTCAACGCAAATGATGTCTCATAAGCATGGATCCATGGATCAAAGTCGGATCACTTCAACAACCTTCTTATGTTTATGGTCAATTGATGGGGAAATATAATCAAAATCGCAGCTAAATCGTGTTGTACGATTCCATTCTTTGTATTACCTGCTTGTAGAGACGACGTTATTCGGCATGTTCGGTGAGTAAATCATGAAATGATTGATGGCCGCCTAGACCTACATTGATATTGATGACTCAATCATGTGAGTCTTTTTGTTTTTGACAAACAAAATAATTTTGTCTTGCCCTAGTATTAGTTGCAGTGCTGGTGTTTGTCAAGTTTTGACAAAAATTAAATGGATTGTCATGTGTCGTAGACGGGATGGCTATTATAGGCCTAGCTAGGAGTAGGCTCGTACGTCGTAGGCCTATAATTCATGTAGCCTAACATTTTGTTAATCTTGTCAGTTTCGGTTTTACAACAAAAATGGATGATGCCTGATTTCGATTTTGAATACGTTTCTTGAATTGAAACATTATAAAGTCACCTTTGTCTGATGAGACATATCCCTGCCCTGTTTTTATCAGGGTTTTTTTGCGTGCTAGTCAAATTCTTATTCTAGTTTGTTAGCCCTGTATCTGAGTGTAATCAGATTTCAATTTCACTGATGCTTGATTATTGATACGGCCGTGTTTGCCGGTGACAGACACACAACGTTATGAGCGGTGTTTAGCTTACAATCGCTTGACACATGACATACATTGTAGGCCGACGTCGTCGACTTGTGGTGTCATCGGGTCCATGAAGAGCGAACATGGTGAAGCTTACAAAATTTCACCGAGTCTGCTGAGGGACGTCCAGTTACCAGTATCTGTAGGGCAGAGTAGCCGCTGCGATGGCGGTACAAACAAACGCCCGTTATTCAAAATCATGCAGACCAAATTTGCCGTTCATCATTGAGATTTTACAACGATATAAAAATGGTGTTTTGGTGTGTTTTCATGTAGTATTTATTGTTGAAAGTACCGCCGCCGCGAGTCGAGTAGTCGTGTCATGTGTATCCATGTTCAGGGCCCACTCAAGCAAACATCTGCCTCTTGTTACCATACGACGTCACTCAAAACGCCCCGCCCCCAGGTTATTGATGCGCGTACAAGTGAATTTTAGAGGTCTTGGCAATATATCAATAACCTGCGCTGTGCGTTCGCGTTTCCATGTAACGATCAATTTGAGTGGAAGCGCGGTGGTACGCACATTTTCAAAAGTTATGAATGTGTATCATAATACTCAGCTAGCGAGTGCCCGAGCGTAGCGAGGATACGCCGCTAGTATAATATAATAGCCATAAACAACAAATGTTCTGACCTCATAGACAACCTGTCACACAACCATCTAAGAGTGCGGTTTTGAAACCAGAAAAATAAAACAATAAGCTTTAAAGTGTTGATTGATTACCTGAATCTTGAAACTTAACTACTCGATTCCAGTAACTATTTGAATAACCCCAAGAAATATCAAAATCGGTATAGCCGTAACAATTTGGATCGAATAATTGGAACATGTATACTCTGTTTGGCCATCTCGAGACAGTGACGTAACTGAACAGGCGCAGCTTTTACGCACGCGTGTGTATCTCCCGCCATTCAACGCTCGTGTTTGTACGCCAGCGCCGCGGGTATGCGCGCGCGTTATGTGATGCAGTTAGTAGAATACGCGGTTACGTCACTGTCTCGAGATGGCCAAACAGAGTATAGTTCAGCATTCCCTTGCACAACTTTATTACAACCCACACATAAAACATAGATTTAATTTTGCACAGCATGCAAGATGTTTTCCTTCAGTACGGATACTCTGCCTAGTCCTTGAACCTCAAACCAACAAATGTCAGCCTTTACAAATAAGACCCTTTATTATTTATCCTTAGAGAACTACCTTCCGATTGGTCGGAAATTTGGATCCATCAATTGTTTCTCCTTTCCATTGTTGCTTTATACCACGAGGTCCTGCAGCCACCACAGCGGTCAGTTAATACATTGTTAGAACAATTGCATTCCTCATGAAGATGGAAGCGAAATATTTGATAAGTAGTACTTTCATTGGTTATTCCAGTGTATCTAGATACTGATGACCCGTCATTTCCGTAGAGCCATCGTGGCCAAACAATTAAGGCATTGGCATATTACCCCAGAGATCCATGGTGCGAATCCAGGCGACGGTATTTTGCTTGTTGATCTTCTAGTATAGGGTTCTCTCTATAGTTATATAAAGGGTTCAACAAAAGAAAGTATACAACTTTGTTTATGTCATTTTGAGTAACTTTCAATTTGTTTTTGTCCAAACAGGCTAGATAGGCATTTAGATGAATCTTTTAGGCATAATTTGATACCAACACACACATGCCGTATTAATCCCGTACTGATCACCGCGCATATCCCTCAATGCGCGGGCTAATTCAAATGTAAACTGATGCATGGGTGAAGGATTTGAATGTAAAGGAATGTTATGGATGGGGAGAACATGGACAGATTAACCAAATCTTCTCGTGCTGTGTATTGGAAATGCGACTTTTGAAAATGGAATATTTTCCTTTAAATGGTGCTAATCATGGTTTATCTTTGTTGTTAGGGGGCAAATTTGGTATCAAATTATGCCTAAAAGATTTATCTAAATGCCTATCCAGCCTGTTTGGTCAAAAAAAAATTGAAAGTTACTCAACATGACATAAACAAAGTTGTATACTTTCTTTTGTTGAACCCTTTATATAGTATATTATACTCATTACAATTTAGATTGTCACATTTGTTTTTGCAGCTATAGTGTAGGTCCAGATATTTACAAGTACCATTTATACTATTGATAACATTTTTCATCTGTGTACTTTTGACCATCATAATTCCATGATTCCTGTGGTCAAATAAACTGACAGTGCCAATCTCAACCGACACGATCGCCCCCTCGCCCCCTCTGGCGACGCCACTGGAAGCCGCCTAGCAATTCCCGCGCAGAGGGCAATCAGTTTCTGTCTACAATTGCACTGTCTAAAATATCTCATGATTCTTGTTTACCTGGGTCCTTTGTTAATTTCTTCCTCCTACTTTAGCCTGGGACTAAAAAAAGGTATTTTAGTCCCAGCTTTAGCCAGTTTTTTTAATATGTTTTCAAATTGTTCTTCTGAAGAAAAAAATCAGGGTTTGGCCTTATTTGTCAATATTATTAAACGTGTCTAGTCATCATATCGGTCATTACCACGCTGTGTCAATACTGTTTTATCGATATTCATTGTTGGCAAACTATCTGTAAGATAATATACCGTTTATATAGGTTGGTCTATAGACATGAGGATACCTTTTTCACAGAGGCGCGTTTCTCTGTCGATATATGCGTCTTTATCGGTCATTACCACGCTGTGCACATAATCTATAATTTATCGATATTCATTGTTGTCTGTAAGATAATATACCAGTTAGGCCAACAACAAAAAAGTTGACTTGCCCTTACAGGGTCAAAGTCAGGGTCGGACGGTCGGATTATTATTTTTTTTGTTGATTTTTTGATTTTTTTTTTTGATTTTTAAACAAGCAGATACTACTCAAAAACACGTTTTCATCTTTCTTTATTGTTATGTGCTTCTTTCAACAACAACAAAAAAAATCAATCTTTTTTTTCTTCTTTATTTTTGAAAAAAAAAAAAAAATAGCGACCCTAGATTTCCGAAAATTAGGGTCGGTCGGAAAGGGCAAGTCAACTCTTTTTTCTTTTTTGGCCTTATTCCGGGTGGTCCATAGAAACGAGGATACCCTTTCTCACACAGGCCACAGTTTATATTTTCACTCTAAATTCACTCTAAAACCATGATTTCGAGGTAATTAGGAATCGTATTGCTCTATTACTCGAAATATATTTATGATTTATGATCAGAAATATAAATCTGCAAGAAAATCTGCTTCCCAAAAAATCGAGGATTGAGGGCGTCTCCTGGAAAAGATCACATACCTTTAAAACGTATGCTTTGGTATCGGTCATTACCACGCTGTGCACACGATAGTTTATAGTAAGATAATATACCAGTTATATAGGGTGGTCCATAGAAATGAGGATACCTTTTTCACAGAGGCGTTGTTTCTCTGTGGATATAGTGGCCTTTAAAGCGTATATGAGTTATTATCGGTCATTACTACGCTGCGCACACACTAATTTATCGATATTCATTGTTGACACAAGTCTGTAAGATAATATACAAGTTATTCGGGATGGTCCATATAAACGAGGATACCCTTTTCACAGAGGTGTGTTTTTCATAGATATATTGACCGTATTTGTCCATTGGTGTCTTATCAGTCAGTACAAGGCCAGGGCACATCATTTATCGATCAAATCAATTTGTGATTTTGATTCGTTGCTGTTCTGACATACCGGCACATCACGAAAAACAGCATTTTGAGAAAATCGTGTTTGAAAATTTTCCCATTTTTAAAGACTTGTTAGAGAGCATTTACATCAAATGTCACTATCATTGTCAAAGAACACTAATATATATATACTTATGTTTGTTATGAGCATGTTACAACAACAAATTGCAATTATTAATTAGGAGTAATAATGTCATAAAGTCATGTGCCGGCATGTCAGAACAGTGATACAGTGATATGCCGGTATATCAGAACTGCAGTTACACGGTGGTGTATGGCAGAATATTGTGATGTGCCGGTATGTCAGAATACAAAATGAGGTTTTCATGCCGGTATTATGTTCAAACCCTGGCATATCACACTAATTAGTGCGGTATCTCATTAATTAATTACCTTTTTGTCTCAATTTTTTGGGAGAATAAAGAGTTTCATTTGTAGATCATAAAATGCATCTTAACTCATTTTGCCCAAAATGGCACATGTGCCGGTATGTCAGAAGAGCGACGATATGTTTATTCCCACTTCCCAGTTTGCCATTTGACATTTACCATGATTCCGAAAATAATCGCATGCATAAAAATGTCAAAAGTTTTGTCAGTTATCTATTAATTTCATTAGGTCAAAGGTCAGCTCACATTAGCCGTATAATTTCCTGACCAATTAGTGAATGATACTACCATATACACTGACCGTACAGATATACCAAACTATTCTTTTTATGACTTGTTATGGCTATCAGAACAATGTCAGACCATTTTCATTAGAAGGATTTTCGGTATATTTGACCCATGTACACAATAATTGAGGACAATGAATGTTGACCGTTGACCTATTCTGCTCAATATCTCGAAAAATAAACATCGGGCATTGTGCATGGTGTTACACTCTCAGCAAAAATGGTTCGGAACAGGTTCTTTGCGTCAGCTCGGGGTTCAATGTAGAACCGTCTGCACTCAAGGAACCTTTAATGGTTCTAAGAAGGATACAAATGGTTTCAAACCCAGAGTGAAAGGTTCTTCCTGAGTCAATGGTTCCTTATAGAACCCTAAAATAAGAAAAAAGGGTTCCATGAAAAGCTGTGAGAGTTCTTTATAATGACTTGCACTTCAGAACTATTTGACACACGGGTCCCAACCTCAATCGATCAATCAATCAATCAATCAATCAATCAATCAATCGTGGGCCCACAGTGGGCCCTCATGGGACCCTTAATATGTTGTCCACTTTGGTCTGTATACGGGCCAAAGTGGACAAAATATTAAGGGTCCCATGAGGGCCCACTGTGGGCCTACGGTCGATGTTGGCTGGGGTGTGCATCGGCTTCCTTACAATTAACACCATGGAAAGTAGATTTCGTAAGGATTTATATATCCATTTTATTAACATGATTAATTCAAGACGTCACTCACTCAGTGATTGTTCACAAAACATAAACATGCATTAAAATAAAATGGTGCTTGAAACAATCTATTTCTAACTATTTCTGAATAATCGTAAGGGTTCTATAATAACAAAACTGAAGAACTTTTTTGGTTCTTTAAAGAACCTTTCAAGAGGGTTCTTTAACCCTGAAGAACCCTCAGGGTTCCATATAGAGGACAAAACTGAAGAAGGGGGTTAGGGCATGTTTTACACAAAAGGCGCTCTAAAATGGTCCATGTAAGTTGTAATAATGCCTATACACGCTACATCCGGAGAACGGGGCGGGGCACAATAGGGCTTGGGGCGGGGCCACAAAGGGCGTTATTAAGGGTTTTTTGAAGGATTTTTTTCTGTCAGGGGGGGTGCATCCTGTTAGCTACGTCACTGTATTGCTCCATCGGAATCTAATGACCTGTACTATTTTAAGATTCTATAAGTCATGGGACAAAAGTGGTATTAATGTTTATGTTATTTGTTTATTATCTACAGCAAAGAAGAGTGCGAACACATTCAAAATTACTAGTAACATCATTCGCATGTCACGTTATTTCAACGACAACAACAACATAATTACATTACAAAAAATTAATAAAAACGTCAACAGCAAATGTTCGTGATTTTGGAATTTTCTATATAATGGGGTCTTAAAGGTATATTATGTGATCTTTCCAGGGAACGCCCTCAACATCGAAAAAAAAATAGAAAGCAGATTTTCTTGCAGATTTACATTTCTGATCATAAATCATGCATACATTCCAAGTTACAGGGCGATACGATTCTTAATTACTTCAAAATCATGGTTTTAGAGTGAAAATAAACTGTCCGAATCCTGACACTTTATATTTTTCACTCTAAATTCACTCTAAAACCATGATTTTGAGATAATTAGGAATCGTATCGCTCTGTAACTTGGAATGTACGTATGATTTATGATCGGAAATGTAAATCTGCAAGAAAATCTACTTTCTAAAAAAAATAATGAATAGAGGGCGCCCTCTGGAAAAGATCACATAATATGCCTTTAAGAGCTGATGCAGGATCAAAAGGGGGTCTTAAGAGAGGGCAGACGAGGGTGAAAATTGGCGTCTTCGAGCGGCACATACATATACTCCTTTCAAATGTCAGTGCTCCCCCCCCCCCCCCCCCCCACCCCCTCGAGGTATGTTTTTTCTTTGTTCCGGAGTTTACGTATCACAGACGTGATCTGTAAACCACACGATTCAATTTAATTCGATTCAGTGATGTCTTGGGAGTCTGCGCCCTCAATGTTGATACCAACTAGGATTAGTGCATGTTTACAATAATTGTATTACAGGGGTTATGTCAGAAAACACAACTTTCCCGACTATCAGCCAATGATTGTTGTATACCATATTGTAGCCTAGTTTTGAAAAACGCTTTCGGTTTTGCTCTGGTTGTCATGGTAACCGATCAAGGCCTCTGATTGGCTAAAGACAGGAACAACGATAACTTAAAATCTAAATAACCAAATGGGATCAAATTCGGAGAATCGGTGCGTGTGAACAATACGTACAAAATAGTGTCTCTGGAATTGATGATTGGTTGTCATGGTAATCAGGGTGCAGCTTCTCAGGGGATTTTACACTGTAATTCAAAATCGAAGACAAAATTGAATTACAATCAAAAATTGCATATTTGAGTTATCAGTGTTCCCGTGTTGCCAGTTACGCCTTTCGCTGTTTTGAGATACACGAGGACGCTTTTGCATATTAGTGCAGACACTTATAAAATAATGCTCTTTCAAGTTGAAGATTAGATTATCACAATTGTTAATGACAGAATCATCAAAATCGGGCAATACGTTCTCTTTTTATTAATTACCTAATTAATTTCCGTATACATGTAGCAGGGTGAAAAACATAAAATACATAATAAATTCATCGTTACAGCATTTGTAACCCCATTTATTTTGTACGGTAATCCTAAAACACATTTTAGAACATTGTTTATGCAACATATTTGTTTTAAACTATTTATTTACTTATAATTGTTTTAAAAATGCCTCATATATCATTAGGTGATCGTTTTTGTGTATAAAAGCATAAGAAATGCCATTTTGTTACCAACATTTGAATTGACTTCCTAATTACAATCAGTCATATCTCGAGAACTACCATGACTACATACTCGATTGCGATCAAACAAACACCTTCTGAAAAAGTCCAGAAATTCTAACCGCTGCATTATCTCACTCACTCACTAAGTGAACATCCTTGCCAACTTGGGTGGTTAATTGAACTTGACCTTGATTTAGGGTAGAAGGTCATATGTATTTCAATGTGTTTCAAAACAATGTATGCTCCTCCGCTACATACTGCGAGCACGAACAGAGGAAAACAATAATGGACGTCGTCTACGCTTTGAAAAGACAGGGACGAACGCTGTACGGTTTCGGCGGTTAAAGTCAAGCAACACTCATATCTTGGTTTTTGTTTGTGTGTTTTGTTATTGTTGGGGGAATTGTCACTGCCTAATCAATTAGCTCCGGAACGGCAGTGCGTGAATATAAATATCACCCCTCAAGCCGAACACGCTCCCGTTCCGGATCAGACTCCCAATAGGTAATACCAACATGAAATAAGTTGACCACTTCTTAACTACTTTTTGAGAAATGCACATTATCCTCCTTTAAAAAAAGTGATTTGAACAAAATAAAAATAAAGTTGTAGCTTGTATACTTACCAGGGATCTCACTAAATGTATTCATTTTTTAATTTACAATTTAGGGTCTGAATAGTTCAGCTCATTCTGTAATTTGCAGATGAGTTTTGTTCTCTTTAGCATCCGCCTCTATTTTCATGTACCTAACATTTAAACATTAGATTACAACAGGAAAACCCCAAAAGTCCACATATAATACAATATAACAGCAATACTAAGATCATATGAACCGGATGGTTCAACAAAGAATTGACATAAGTTCAATACCTTTCAACCACATTTATAGCTTCAGAGAATGTGTGTATACTTAGTCTTGATCAGCAGTAAGTTCCAGTGGCGTACCCAGGGGTGCCAGGCCCCCCCCCCCCCCTGAAATAACCCCGTCGGTAAAAACGACCCTCCGTCGGTAGATTTGCGATTTTGACCATGCGATTTTTTTTTTGGCCGGTTATGCGGAAAAGTTCATCGCTATAATATTTAAGGATAATTTCAAAACTTACTGTTAATCAATACTAAGTACATTATATACACAAATTATCTGAAACTATCAATGTGGTCGAAAAGTTACCTTGAACTTGGGTCAACTTTTTTTAACCACCCGGTATAGATGTCAGATGCATTGCATTGTCTACAAGCAATAGTTAGATCGGTTGAGGCCTTCTTCTTTTCTTGATTGTAACCATAATATCTTCAAAACAAAGAAAAATCGGTATCAACAAAGAAATACCAACTAGTATGATGAAAGACGTTGTAAAACTCGCCGACAAATCATATCCCAGACCTGCAGAATAACGAGAACAAGATAACATAATAATTTCAAAGACATCAAAAAGTTCATATTATCAATTAATTAATTTAAGAAAGAAATGGATTTACACCAGGATTTACATGCATTCCTTATTATAATGAAACACGAAATCTGATACAAGAAGTTTTTGTTTGTGTTGACTCAAAATGTAGCCCCTTTTTATTGATTTATGCATACGTCGCTGTTCTAACATAACGACACGTCACAAAAAACAGCATTAATGGTCATTTACAATACAAAACAATTGTTGACGGGGGAGATTAGCGACCCCGTCATTTGAAACGACGTTTCTAAGTCGTAACCTTTTCACAAACCCCTAAAATTCGCGGCATTTGCTAATATTAATAACTTGCATTAATCATCTTCTGAAGCGATTTTGTTGTAAAATGTAATTGATATTGTTATAATATGAAGGTAAGAGGACACAGTAAGTTATTTCAGCTATTTGGATGCCATTTAGTAATATACTAAGCTATTTGGATGCTATTTTGTATTATATTATATGATTTAGTAATATACTGAGTCACTGAGTCCACGGCCTCTTTGTTCCGTGTTGCCTTGGTCTCGCAATTAGCCCAATGATTATGGCGAACCCTAGGCTACATCCCCCAGTCATCAATATTACCGTACGGACGCTAAAGCTGTACAAATATCGGAGCCTGCAAGATAGCGACATAAGAGGGCGGCTGAGAGTTACAGTCTAGGTGAACCCTTCAATATGATTATCCCAATGATATGGCAACAACCCCTCGACCTTTGCCATGCGACACGAAAACAAGACTAGAAGTGACGTCATGATTATTACTTCTCCGAGATGCGCAGAACTCCGCCATTTTGTACACATTTTAAACCGACAGAAAAATTCTGCGCAAGTACGTGTAAACCAATGGGATTTTTAACTCTGGACGAAAGTGAAAATGAACCGCCGATATTTCAAAATTTACCATACTTTGTTTTAGTTATTTGAAGATGACACTCACTCTTTAGGTTTGGCTTTGATGGTACGTGATCAGAGATCAAGTAGGGAATCTTTTGGCGTAGCACTTTTTGCTACATATTTGTGCATTAGTGTTCAAAAGTGTGTCGTATTTCGTGATGCTACATTGGTTAAATCGAACGCTGCGTGGTGGTATGCACTATGCAGGTTATTACGGGGCTTGGGCTCTACTGTGGGTTGGGTTTGGGAATTCACGGAGAGTGAGACTTACGGGATACGGGTACCCGTGACACGCACGTATAGAATGACCCGTGTCACGTAAGAGAAAAAGCACGGGATAACTCAAGCCTACTTTCAACAGTCTTCTATCTCCCCCGTCCAGTTTTTTTTAAATACCTTGTTTTAAGTCATTTAACATCAACTTAACCATTCTGGCAGCCCTTTTGAATGTGATACCGAATCAAAATTGTCAGATCACCTTTTTATCGCAATTTTTGATGACCATTACAATGTGAAAGATAGAGATATCGCCCAATTGTAAAACATCTGGCAGTAAATTCGGGTATGAATAGTATGGTGGTACAGGCTGTTGGGCTATGTTGCTCCAAACATAGCAAAACTGATGGAAAAGATATCGACGACTGACCTTCGCAAAATTAGACATACATTCGTTGTATTATGGAATGCAAATCATTGTCGCGGTAATTTGAAAACCTGCCAGGGCCATGTCCCGTTTCGTGTGAAATAAAGACAAACTGCGAGGATATCAGTCGTGTATTGGATCACTGATTTTTGAACCAAAATAAGTGAATTGTCTTTTAAATGTAAGGTTTTTCTCGATAATTCAAATTACCTCCTCAGAATATTACCATGTTTTAAGCATTTATAAGGACTGCGCCTCCTTATATAGGATATTGCATTTTTAAATATAACTATTAATTATTAAAAAAATTCAGAGAAGGCGCAATAATAGCGGTATTGAGCTCATGAATATTAATGAGGCAAATGTCTATGGGATTTTACCATGTAGATTTTGACTTGTCTCGAATTATTGAGTTTTGTATGTAATGTGATGATCGTAACATGCAACAAACACGAATTTATGAAGAAGAACTATATATATAATGAACACATGCAACATCGTCACTAGTGAACATATTCAATAGTATGTTCAGAGAAGATAAATTTTCTAGGATATAATCATTGCGCAACAGCGCAAGCAGTTCTGGGCAATAGTGCACTACGAAAACCCTATTGTATATTTCACGGACATAAATTATGCTAATGAGCTCATTAAATGACGTCACTCACATCATTGGGTTTTGCCGATGATTGAAATACGTTGATTGAAATTCTAGGTCGAGTAAAATGATGTTCTTATTTGTTGTCTGTGAGCTTTTCTGATTTTTTTCCCGTATTGGAGTATTTTTTTATTGAAAATAGACAGTTCAAATTAAACGTTGGTTCCAAGTTCAAGTAACAGCACATGTATTAAAGGCGACAGCAAAGGCAATATGCAAGCAACATTTGAGAAAAAACGATGCCCGACTTTGCAAGAAAGTGTACGGGGAAGTGTACGAGTGAACATGACAAACCAAAACATCCTAGTAATAATCATCTCCGTGGCGCAATTGGTTAGCGCGTTCGGCTGTTAACCGAAAGGTTGGTGGTTCGAGTCCAGCCGGGGGCGTTGTTACTTTTTGCATTTAATGCAGATCGACAAATCACAGTAAAAATATATTGACAAAATCACAGACCACTTACACAAAAATCGCATCTGCGCATGCTCCTGTCGCGATCGAAATCTACCACGCAAGCAATGAGAGAGTTTTCATAGTGTAGTGTAGCCTGAGACGAAGTGTAGCTATGCGTTCGGACCCTGTCTGTACATGAAGCTAATACACAAGGAGAAAGGTCTTGTTACGCAACCCTAATCATGCAATTGTCCCATCAATTGCGCACACCTCTTCTTTGAGTGATGATATTCACCGCCGAAGTTGCCAGCCAATTTAATTTGATTTTCAATCCAGTAAATTCGTGATACATTATGTGGCCTATTTTAAACATTGTCATAATAAGTGCTTTATTTTGGGATCGGAATGTACGTTCAAACATTGCTTATTCTCCCCTAAATACACACTCCGCGGTGCCAAGAACAATGTATTCTGAATAAACTGAAAATAAAAGAATATTGTCAAATTTACTAAAAAAATGATTTTTACATTGAATTTATATATATTTTTTATTATTCTGTTATATCAAGACAGATATGGTGCATACGTAATTGTATTAACCCTTTTTAAGTGTGCGCGGATTCGCGCGATTTTTCTGTTGAAATATAAACTGTTCAACATTTTGAATATCGACTTATTTGTATTTACATTTTGATCCACATCTTATAATATAATTCAACTGCCCTGTCAATAGTTTCGTTATGATATGTACAGTATTTTGCCTGGTTTTTACACATTTGCAATATCAAAAACATGAAGTTATTTACCAATATAAGTAGTGCTTTGAGATAAATAGATATTTTCAATACAAGAATTGAGGTAAACCCCTAGCGTCGGACCATCAAGAGTGGGACTACCGCTTTGTCAATCTAGATTGATTTTTTCGCGGTAACTTTGATTGTCAGTGCAATACACGTTGTAACAATGATTTAGCCTCTTTTGTGTAGTACCACGGTGATCATCATTGTCCCATTGATGCTGGCAAGAAGTTACTCCTGTCGTCTAGCTTCATGGTCTGTACTACATGTACTAATATTATATAAATAGCGCCACCCTGTGTCGCGATGATGTTACTTGTATAATGTTTCTATTTTCAGTTGCAATAGTTGCATATAAGTTAATTGCGGTTAATTGCGGTTGCCATTGTTTAAGTCAAAAATCATTGATAGTCATGAATTGTTATAAATGTAAAAGTACGAGCATTCCAATTAAGGTTTCAAGTGTGCTAAATTGATAGAGTTTCTAGAAGATACTCTTCATAACGTTAACGTAATTTCTATAATGACACAAATCAACGATCAAGTTTCCAACAATTAAAATGATAAAATCTGGTTCAATATCGTATAATTCTGCTAATTCTATTAATGGGTCCATCCGTTGCAAATCCAGCAACCTACCGGAAGCCTTCTCTCGGCTTCGAACCCAACGGCCATCAAATGAACGTTTGTCAAACTAAAGGTCAACAATTGGTCTTCAGCTGGAGTTCATAGAATGCCATCACAATGCGTATGAGCCATACGCGCATGTACTAGTGTTGCAGATTGCAGTGCAGGCTAACACTTTAGTTTAGGCCTACTCTGGCATACAGGGCGAGTAAAATAAGGTCTACTCGATTAGCTGTTCTTGTTGTGCTGTAAACTTGATTAGCATAATCCGGAACAAATGGGCAAACTATCAAAATTCCCGCTATTATCTTCACGCTGAATCAGAGAGATCAATAGGAGTTACTGCAACAATGGAAATGGGCACTTTTCATCTGTAAGCACATAATGCGACAACAATACTTTATCGATTTTAACAAACAAGGTGTCAAAATCACCGTAATTAAATTTTCCGTCTCCTGGTATTTTTATTTTTAGAATATTATGAGTAACAATTTTAAAATTATAGGTGCTTTTACAACAGCCGAGTTACTTTTTTTGATGTCTTTACACTGAATGTGTATATACATACATAAGAAAAATGAGGGTGCGGGACAAAAACATCGGACAGACATTTACATTATATTGATAATTTACTTAATTGAAGCATACTCGTTGTTAAACATTTCAGAGCGATATTGGAGTAGGATGTATTTTTAGGTGAATTTTAAATATAATAAGTGACTTGCAGATTTTGAGAGTGTTGCTCATGTAATTCCAAATAAGTGGACCTTGGGTTCTGAAAGTATTCTAAGCCAGTTCGGTATTAGTAGGAGCATGGTCGGAGCAATGAGAATATCAGTGGCATGACGCGTATTGTGATTATGGATATCAGAGTGATTGATAAATAGGGTGGCAGGGAGGTCAGTGGGTAATAATTTGTGGTGGTATCTGTACATATGTATGGCAAGCTGATAAGTATAGATATCACGGATTTTAAGCTTGTTCAGGGATATAAAGAGAGGTGTGGTGTGCTCAAGCCATAGGGAATTGGTGCAAGTTCTAATGATTTTCTTCTGGAGAATGAATAAGGATTCTAAGTTTGCATTATTTCTATCTCCCCATATAATGGTACAGTAAGATAAATATGGTAAAACTAGTGTACGAAGAGAATCATTGGCTCTTATTTTGCGGAAGATACCATTATATTTTGAAACTATTTTCGTTATGTGGGATGTGTGAGCTTTCCATGATAAATTATTGTCAATTAGAATACCAAGAAATTTAGTTATTTCAACTTTATTAATATTATTATTATTATCGATTACAATTTTTAAAGTTTAGATCAGGTTTATTACTATGCTTGTTTTTAAATATCATGAGGTTAGTTTTATCGACATTAAGGGATAGTTTATTAAGTTTAAACCAATTTGAGATGTTATTACGTTCATTGTTGATTAGATTTTCAAGTTGATCAGGATAACTGTGAGAAAAGAGAATGTTTGTGTCATCAGCAAAGATTATGAAAAGTGAAGTGGGTGAGGAGAGGGGAGATCATTTATGTAAATCAAAAACAAAAGTGGCCCAAGTATTATAGAGCCCTGTGGCACTCCGCACACTATATTACCTTCACAAGAGGTTCTTTGGTTATAGACAACGTGCTGTTTCCTATCAGAAAGATAACTTTCAATCCAAGTATTTGCATGACCTCTGATACTAGTATTTAGTTTGTGGAGAAGAATATCATGATTGAGGGTATCAAATGCCTTGCTGAGGTCAAGAAAAATACCAAGACAGTGCAATTTGTTTATATAGAATTAGAATTGCAGCAATGAACGTTTATAGCCATGTATGTTGATATTTTAGCCCTGAAGTCTTATTGATGTGGGCTAAGGATATTGTTGACAGTAATGAAGTCGTACATTTTAGTATATTTTATCTTATTGTCAATAGTAGGTTTAGTGATGTATAGTTTATCTTTATTTTTAATTGATTTAAGGATACCTAATGTGACCCATGGTTTACGTGGTGTTTTACGGTTTGCAATTTTAGTTGTTTTTATAGGGCAGTGAAAATCAAGTACATCAGTGATTTTCTTGATAAAATGAGTGTATGAAAGATCAGGGTCGTTGTGAGTGATGAAGTCCCAGTCAACAAGTGAGATAGAATTTTTAAATCCTTTAATATTATTATCATTTAGTTGTCTAACGTTTTTATAAGATGGTTTATTGTGATTCCTATAGCGCGAACCCTTTACGGAGATGAAGGTCGGGAAATGATCGGATAGGTCAGTTACCAAGTTGCCTGAAATGAGTTTGTGATTGATGTCATTGGTGAAGATGTTATCAATCAAGGTAATACTGGTTCCTTTAGGACCAGGAACGACTCTGGTGGGTTTATCAATACACGGAAAGAAGAGATAAGTATACATTAAATTGACAAAAGAGATGACTGCCGCTGCGATCATACTTCAGGAGATCTAAATTGAAGTCACCAACTATATAGCAACGTTTTTTAGTCATTTATTTAATTCAGTCATTTTAATTGGACCCTGCGTAATTGTTGCCATCAATTGTGAGGCTGTAACGGAATGGCAATACGTCAAGGTAACCTGGTCGAGTCGATTTACAAAAAGGGGTGATATATTTTGTTTATTAAAATAACATGTTCACTTCCCCAGTCACTTTTTCTTAAACTGTTATCATGGTTATTATCGGTAAGGTAATAATAGAATGCGAATAACAATTTCTTTGGGTTGCGTGAGAATAGAAATGTTCATATTTCATTCTTTAAGTACTAACCTGTAATAACGCCGCTCATAATAGCGCCAAATCCATACGCCAAATGGTACCAGCTACAACCGTTAATGTACTGATTTTGGAGTGCATCATCATTATCAACTATGAACTTAATTGCGCTGAATATGACGCTACAGATGATGCTAATGCCGGTGGCGTACACTACTGAAGCAATCCCCATTCCTGGAACGGGGTCCAAAAGAGTCAGTGCAAATAATGCTGAGGCTGACGTCAGTGAAGACAGATACAGTATATGTTTATACGTCATGCATTTATGCAGAAATGGTAGAACGACATTACCTATAAGAAGGCCAATTCCACCACATGAACCAACGACGGACGCTTCTTTCAATGAAGCTCCTTCAGATGTTGCAAAAGACACGATGTATACGAGCCATCCAGTAAAAGTATAACCACATACAGTCGAAGGCACCAAGACTTGTACAATAAATGATGAGTTGAATACTAGAACACCTCCAACCGCATCATACACACGTTTTACACATGATGGCTCGGGTTCTTCCTCGAAATTGGTGTCCAAATTACGGCAATTATGCGGCATTTCGTGATGTTGGGAATTATCACTGAGTTTTTTAAGAAATGCGCCACACGCTATAGTATGCAAGTTGATTCCGGCAATCAGCAGCAACGCTCCACGCCATCCATATAAGTCACGAAGTGCTTGTGTTAGTAACGGAGTTACAATTATACCAACACCACCCGCAAAAAGAACAATATTTACAGCGATAATGTAATATTTGTCAAAATAATCCGGGATAATCCCAAGAGCGATGTTATGCTGAAGAAACACAAAACCTTATAAAGGATAAACAAGATAATAATTATGATAAATCGCGATGCACAAACAATAGCCAAGTCAGTTTTTCATTTTAACACTTATGTTTTGAACACGCAGGACCGTGTGACAGGTATGTGTATGGGCTGCATTGATCAATTGAAGCATCCCAAATCCTCATCTAACTATCAACCCGTGAGTTATCGCTACCAGTTAATCAATAAACTGCCTGTTGCTAGTGGTCACAGGTCACTAATAGGTATATCAAATAAGGTGGGATCGTTTCAAAAAATCCTTAAAATCGTGATACGTGTCTCTATTTTAAATAGATGTTGTCAAAAAAACATAACATTTTTGGTATCATATTAAAGACAATTTATTCAGCTACCGAATAAAAAAAGAATTAAAGCCACATGTTTAGCAACAGTGAAGTTATCAATCTAAACGTCGAGTGAGTCAAGGGTGGGATCGGTGGATGAGGCGCCGGTGGATGAGGCGCCGGTGGATGAGGCGCCGGTGGATGAGGCGCCCATAGGTTTGTACACAAAATAGCGGAAAACTAGAACTTTTGAAATTGATGCCATTTTAAAAGTATACATAGGAAAGTTTTCAAACTTCTCATATGTGTTAATAACATGTGCTTGCTACTATGAATACTAATATTTAATTGTTATCTAGACATTCTCTACTAGAATATGATGTTCAATTCAGGGAGTGTTTTAATGTAAAAAATACACAGTTTTATTCATTTTATTGATTAAACAATTGCCAAATCGCAGTCTCTCTATTTCATTTGTGTGACTCTTCGGTCCTTTTCTACCCTAGTCTACTCGTATGCCTTGTATAATTTCACTGTCACACAATCGAACCCCCCCCCCCCCCCCCCCCCCCCCCCCTGATACTTCCCATCCGAGAACCGACCAAATACAAGGTCTACTGGCATTGGATTTACAAAAGGACTGTGCTTTAAGCACACTAGGGATTACTAGGGACGATGCTTTTTGTGCGTTACGATAGTATCACACCCCTTCATAACGCGCTAATATTGAATTTGCTGTTTGTACATCTAGAAACGCGTGAAGGTGGTATTTCTGTGACTGTGTAAGAGTTTCTATAGTTATCGTAAACAATTATCAAATTATTTGTCTCTGTTTGGACGTAAAAAGGTTTTTTATTACACGATATTGAAAGATAGAAAATAGCATGGAAATAGTCACATATGCGGAAATGTAGCTATATCTCCGACGAAGATATTTTGGGCGAGGACCAATGTCAAAGATAACCCCCTAAAGTGTGATTTTAGACCGAAACGGCGGCTATACAGTGCCAGAAAATCGACATTTTGAATTTATCAAAGTGAACAAGATTCTTCTCTCTGCGAAGACGGTATATAAATATTCATATCATTCGTATTTATCGTGTCTGCCATTGGTCAATTTTGAACCCCACGCGAACAAATTGCTCATTACATATGCGTCCAATTTTTGGACTAGCACTAGTGTAAAGGTATACGGAGGTCAGCAAGGTCAATCCAATGCAAGTAGACCTTTTTTTCCGGGGGTGAGATCAGAGGATGGGGAGCAGTCCATGGGGAGTGAGCCCTCTATCGGTACAAGGAAAAAGGTATACTAAAGCAGACTATTTCTACCCTGGGTAGTAAAACATTTAAATAAAAAAGCCAGAAGTGTTTCTTCACAGAATTGTTCATAGATATATGAAAAATTTGCTATTTAGACCTATTTTGGACCACCCTGTATTCAAATTAAAAGGAACTTTAACGATATTCATGTAGCTCATTTTGATAACCATTTTCTTTTAAATTAAATGGTCCATGCTAACTAAATTTCATAGAATATTATATACAAACATTCATTTTATGCATTATTTCATCATAATTTTAGACACCCTGTACTTTTCCTGTGTACATTTTGGGCAAATGATTCTTAGCAAATTTGGTAGCACCTTCTGCGGTTGTTCTGATTTTGGTGACTATTTTCAGCTAAACCCTAATTGTACAAACTATCAAACTGTTTTGTGAGGAGCAAAAACGATCACATTTTTTATGTTCCACCCTGTAAAAATTGTACACACCCTGTATAATTTTATTCTTTTTTGCAAAAATAAAAAACCTTGAATCTTAAGCTTTCCAACAATATATAGTTTGTGGGTCATTAAGTATGAAAAACTTAAGTTTTGTCCCGTTTAATCAGAATTGGTGCATTTCTCAACATTATTAGAAGTGAAACCTTTTTTTGGACCAGTTTGTGACTTCTGACCTAGTCCGAGGCTGCGTGTCGACGAACAAAATGTTAAAATGAAAAAAATGACTTGGCTTTGGTTTTGAACTCATAACTGAATTAATATTGGTTCAATGTTCACGTGTGATATCTCAAATTGAAGAAAAGAGATTTCCTTACAACTTTATAATTTAGTATTTTTACGTAAGAGCTATAGTTTTTACTTCTTTACTCAGCGATAGTCAAAGAGTGCTCGACTGGTTTAAACAGGTGCCCATCTGGTCACCTAACGATTGCGAAAGCATGAAACTCAGAGTTACGACTTCTATTCCAGAAGGTCTATTTCTTTACATTTTCATTATGCTCCTTCTTGCGGATTTGAGCAAGGTGGTCTACCTACATGTACCTATAATGTCGATACATGATATATTATTCTACTGTTAAAACCAGTTGTGCAATCTTTACTATTGCTGAGTAAAGACCACCTCTGGTCTGGCTTGCTTGACACCATATATTGCATATTGATGCAAAATATGAGTTATGGCTTGCAGCCAATTGTCTGATTTGTTTCGCGATAGCGATGTTTACCCCCTCAACGGCAGGTAGGAACACATTTTCAGGGAGTGTTCATAAATACCTTGGTTAGTGAAGAGGTTGGAAAATATGAGGGATCAGAAGAAAAAAATTGTCCCAAAAAGTAAGTTTCCAAAAATGTGGTCCTTAATACTAAGGGGGATTAAATAAATTTGAACTGCATTTTGGGGAATCAAAGCAAACATGACGTCGGAGGTTCAAAACCACTGATGCTTCAAACATTGCACAGAATGAAGATAAAAAGGTTGTGGAGAGAATAATAATGGATAACCTACCCATCAACATACATCCACCCAACAACATCAATGTATTCGTAGACGTAGCACAAATGATAATACCCACACATGATAACACAGCCGACACCATCATAACCAATCGAGCGTCGAACCTCTCCACTAATGCTCCCGCTGACATACCTGCGTATTGGAAACATAATTGTAAAATCCTAGTGTTCAAAGATTACCAGGACGCATAATTCTAACACTAAAACAAAAAATATTCAATCATAAAAATGATTAAGTTTACATGGTTGAGCAGGGCCGGACTTAGCTTTTTGTGAAGACCTCCCAACTCACTGTGATGACCCATGTTCCCTAAAGTGGCTAAAGAGCGAGAATAATAATAGGGGATACCAGTAGTGTACCCAGGATGTGGAAGTAGGGTTCCCCGAAAATTGCAAAAACAAGGTAACCAAACTGACTATTTTACACGAGAAATGTTACTGCGCTTTCCTAATTTGACCAGTGTTAAGTGTTGGTATTTTTTTTTTTTTTTGGGGGGGGGGGGGCTCCCAACATTTAGGGGTGCTGGGCCTATCTGGCCCAATGGTAAGTCCGGCCCTGTGTTTGAGTAAGATTCTTCTTTTAATTTAAGATATTTCACTTCATTTTTCCAATGTTGACTACTTGTTTCTGTGATTCTATATGCTTTCATTGTCGGCATTGTCCACCATGCGCAGTAATTTTCATTACTCGTTCCAGTGCATTTCCATTATTTTTCACCATAGGCCTAACTAAACCTATTCCCACTGTGTTTTGTCTTGTTTTTTTCATGCATTTCTTCAGTCACTTTATATTTCCATTTTTCACTTTTTTTGATTATTTATTTGAAGTCATCCCATTATGGATTTTTCTCACCATGGTTATGTTTTAAATCCTGTTTGCCTTTTACTTTTTAATGTCCCCTTTGTCTTTGTCATTCTTTTGTTACATTATCCACTTCGTCAATCAGATGTCAAGTTTGATAACTCTTCCCCTATTCATCCATCTGTCACTTTGTCCCCCATTGTATTCCATTATCTCTTGTCATTTCCTTGCCCATTGTTCCCCTGTCTATATTTTGTGTATTTTGTATTCTGTCATTTTACCTTCAATAAAGATTCTGTTAGAATCGAAACGCCATATCCTCTTTATTACCTTTATTTACACGGGCTATTTTTGTGGATAAGCAGTTTGCATTCAGCTTTTACATTATATTAATCTATATTTTAGAAACAAATGCTTAAAGAGCGATACAAAATACAGGGTGGTTCAATAAAACCTTGACAGTTTTTTGAAGCCATTTTTTTGAAATTCTGTAGATTTAAAAAACAATCTTTTTCTATATTCATCAACTATATGATCTTGACCATCTATGCTGAAAATATCATTACAAATAACCTTACGGTTGCAAAATAACAGCTATTTGAACAAAGTCTGTCCTATTTCACTCTGTCCACGGGTACTGATTTCGCGACGTTACAACCAGTGTGGTTCAATAAAACGTTGACAGTTTTTCAAAGCCATATTTTTAAAAATTGTGGGATTTGAGTGGTTTTTTAACATATTCCTCAAAAATATCATCTTGACCGTCTATGCTGAAAATGTCAATGTTAATAATGCTATGACGGCAAAATGATAGCTATTTGAAGAGAATCTCTCCAAATCTCTTTGCCCACGACGAGTAAGTCTACGGGAAATGCCCAGCAAGATAACATTAAATGGCATCGTCACTGTTAAGACATAGAGCATAGACAATTACACTTCCAATCTATGAAAATCAATAATTCTAGTTAGGGTCACTCGTGGTATTATTATTACGTATTGATTTCACACCTGAATAGATAGTTAAGATGTTAACAATTACCCTGGTTTCACCTGGCGGGATCTTCAAATCTGAGATTTCTTGCATGCAATTCATCATTCAGTATTCAATGTAACGTCGCGAAATCAGTACCCGTGGACAGAGTGAAATGGGACAGACTTTGTTCAAATAGCTGTTATTCTGCAACCGTAAGGTTATTTGTAACGATATTTTCAGCATAGATGGTCAAGATCATGTAGTTGATGAATATTGAAAAGGATTTATTTTTAAATCTACAGAATTTTAAAAAAATGGCTTCAAAAAACTGTCAAGGTTTTATTGAACCACCCTGTACAATTGAAATATTCACTCATTGAGCATTGTAGGCCTATATGTAAATGAGTGTTTCCATAAATACAGGTACCAGTGGTAAATTTGCATTGTCTATATCCAAATGGTTCAATATCCTGTTATACTAATGTACGTGGTTCATTTTCATTTTAAAATCTGATTAAGTCCATAAAGTTGCACTGGTATAACACCACAACATGTATATTGTTATCAACATTTATTCTTATTTTTGTGAAAATTCGGCAACATGTCCAACAATTTTGGCAACATTCGCGATTACTTGTTATTCCAATACGAATTTCGTTTTTCGTTTCGCGTGGCCACCGTCGTCTGTGTAAATCTACCGCGAGAACAGCGCCACCAAACCTATGCTGACCAAAAATGACGTTAAACCTTGTTAAAACTGTTAAATCTGTTAAACGCCGGCCACGGACGCATTCCGGACGATTACCCTAATACATGTAAATACGCAAAAGGGACCGTTTTCGCTACGTACATATCATAGCACTTTCCTATCCCAAAATTAATAGAATCCCTGGTCTCAACATTGATCGACGGGGTGTAGTCAAGGGAAATATGTTGTTTAAGATTTCCTATTTAGGTCTTTACAAAATAAGTGTAAGGACTTTTTCCCAAGATAGTTCATCTTGAACATTGTGTGCACTTCTGGGTCTCAAAAAAGGTGAGTGAGACTTAAAGGGGCATTGAGATGCACTCTCAATTATCCTGGAAATCAGTTGTTTGCATCAAAGTATTACTTAGGCATACATGTATACTAACTACCATCTGAAACAGTTTACCAACATTCGTCGTTTATCATATAAAATTTCATGATTTTCTTAGTTTCGATATGATCTATCGAAACTAGGTGCTGAATTCGGAAGTTATGTTATCGTTTTACTCACGGACTTTCGCGGCAAACCTCAACCCGGAAGTGCCGTTATTTGCTTATTTGGCATGAAGGTGATGTCGGAATTGTATGACATTTTGGATTTGGGCTATGTCGATGATTATCTTACGTTATTTGCTCATTTAGTAAATCGATACATCTCTCAATGCCCCTTTAAAAATGTAGGATTTGTCAGTGATTGTTCTAAAAATTGGTCCTGGAAATTGGTTCCCTCTTACTGAATAGCGATATCCCGCTCTGATCTAATACATATCCCACATATATCCTACATGTATCTGTTGAGACCCCTCTAGGTCATGTTTGGTTTCCGTTGCGCCTGACAACTTACCTAATAGATAACCCCAGCCAATAATAATTGATATGCAGGATCCAACAATCCAAGTATAGGCCGAGAGTTGTTCTTTCATATCTGGTATAAGAACACTGATTCCTTTAATAGTTCCAACCTCCAAGCATACAAAGATTGATATCAAACTTAAGATAAACCATGACCACGTTCCATCTTTTTTAAATCCCATTGTCGTAGTCGTATGGGACATATATGAACACTGAACGATGATGGGTAAATCCAGTAAAAACACCGCCAGCCGTCAATCTGGTCACTTGACAAAATTGCTGAAATTGCTCGAAACAGTTGGAGCGCCTATTGTACTCATTTGCTAGGACCAGAACTGTGCATGTACATGTATTGTACTGATGCAGGGAAGTGTGTGAATGTGCACTATGATGCAAATAAAAGGGCGAAGTTAAACTACCAAGACATGCCAGACGAGGCCAACTGCTCCGCATGATTGCCTGCAGTGCAGTTCATTGTTTTGCAAATCACCGCTTTCAGAGGATGAGTATTTCCGACAGCACGACTTGTTAATTCACGCCCGAACAATTCCCATACAAACAACACATTGAGAGGACTCGTTGCTTAGTAAAAACGTTAATTTTTTTTTTATAAAATGGGTTTTAGAAGGCATATTTTCAAATATATTTGCTCAAAATATTGGGGTTTGGAATGCAAATGTTGACGAATTTTGGATTTTCAAAAATAAATGTAGGTCTGAATAGTAAATGTAGGTTAAACAGGGGGTTGGGGGGGTCTATAAGAGCGAGCAGATTGTCAGTGCCGCCTACCGCGGCAGTGGCGTACCCAGAAGGGGGCCCGGGGCCCGGTGGCCCCTGAAATAACCCCGTCGGTACACACGAGCGTCCGTCAGTACATTTCTGATTTTGACCATTTTGACTCAATATACAAGTATATCTAGCCCATAACAAGACGCTTTAAAATTGCGGTTTTTTTTGTTATGGTTGCTATGGTAACCGTACAGGAGCTCTGATTGGCTAAAAACGACTACGAATGTAACTCAAAAACGCAAACTTCTATTGTACCCATTCTTAGGATAATGATGTATAATGATATTCCGGAATTTTGATACGGCTGCCGTGGCAACCGGTAACCGGTAACCGACCAATCACGTAATTTTGCGACGTAATTTGAGGCCGAAAATAAAATATCCGGCTTCATTAAAGCGCAGATCCACTAATTTGCAACATGGATTTCAAATTTCATAAAATGTCGTCATTGCGTTATTGAGTTACGTTCGTAGTCGTATCGCAAGTATGCGCTTTTTCTACTTCTGAGAAACAGGCCGCGTAAAATCATATAACGTAGAGGGCGCTTTTCACGAGTAAACTAACCTTCACATCCAATTTGCTAACATTTATGTTTGCAAAAATATAAATGCCGTAAATTAATTGATGTAATACTTTTTATACCGTTGATCGACATGGCAAATCGATAAATATCGCAGGGTGAAAAAACAATGAAATACATAAGAAATACACCAAAATTACGAAACAATAAACATGAATCTAATTTCAAGGGAAATGTAAATTCGATATTAATAATACCATTATTGAATTTAAAATGTTTAACTAAACCTTTAGTAAAAATGTTTTCCAAAATTTTGTTTAATATCACTGCTTGAAAAATATTACATGTGGGCGATTCCACGGTAACACGCGTTACATTTTAGGGCGCCATTCTTTATTCTCCCCTCTATAACTGTAAAAGTAGTCTGAATGAAGTTTACATCTTTTGTATTGTAATACCCAAGACTTAAGGCTAAATCCTCATGCTAACACCAATATGAAATATCAGCTCATGTTAATGTAAGACCGCTCTGAATATCGGTAACACGCGTTACGAAAAAAGACGCACTAAAAAAATCCCAACTTTTTTGTTTTGCTTGTGTATTTAAACTAACCTACCTGCTATCAATTGGTCACTACTGTGAGCAAGTACCTACCCAAGGTTTATAATACTAAAATAATAACAAGAATTTAAGTTCTCACTTTTTTGAAAATTGCAAAATAGTCGGTAACACGTATTACGGTAACACGCGTTACATTTTGTCCATCCATAATTTACTAGCTTTATATTATTTATTTAATTTCTAAATTAAAATTAAGTTTGACTTTGACAATGGAACTAACCCCCTCAACCATAAATAGTGATAACTAACTCTAAAAAAATTAAGGTTTTAGCACGTTTTACTGAATATGAGTTCGGTAACACGCGTTACAACATTTTGATGGCTTATAGTGGAGTGGTGGTTATGAATTTATCAAATTGTTTACTATTTTTAAATAGGGCCTAACTAGTAAGATTAAAATTATAAGTGGCATCAATTAAAATCAAATCAATTAGGAAATATTTTCAAAAAAGTGTTGCTTCGGTAACACGTGTTACCGTTTTGGAAGTAAGAAAAGTTTCAAAAAATCATAGTTAACAACGGTCAATGGTTGCAATATTTTTTTCCTGAACGTTTGCATAGGCTTTGCACAACATGAATGTAAAATTAAATCTTTTGGAGCATTTTTTTGTTTTTTTGCTCCGTCACATTTTCATGGAATCGCCCATGTTAATCTAACAGGAAACCGCAATTTTGATACATAATATACTAATAATTAGTATTTATATAGCGCCTTTCCAAAGTGATCAAAGCGCTGTAATTTCGCTGCTGGTGAATCATCAGAATCAGGTCGCATCAATCTAGGGTGCTGCCAATTTCTAGCGCAAACCTCTCCGCACTTAGATTGTAACATCCACCATTTTTCAATGCAGCTCCCCAAATACCATTGGGTCAAGGAAGTTTTTGATAACCGAAACAACTAATCACAGATTTTGAAAGCAGGAGGAAACCGGAGATCCCGGAGAAAACCTGCGAGAGCGTGTAGGATCGTGATAAACCAAATGCGCATAAAGCCCGACCGAGCACAGATTTCGAACCCGGGATTCATTGGTGCAAAGCGAGGGATCTACCGCTGCGCCAACACGCGCCAACACGTATAGGAATACTTTTAAAGGTAGATGACCCGATCACATTTTCGTAACACAGAATTATTTCAAACATACGGAGATTTTAATATCATATGAAAGCTCGTATTTTTCTCATCATCATACTGAAATTTGACGGCCTAAATCGGTATAATTACGGAGAAATCGATGAAATAACGTCGAATTACCGCGAATGGTGGTAACCACCGATATAGTTTGTGTACTACTCAATGGGTACAGTTCACAGCATCTTGTGCGTCTAAAATAAGAACCATTAGAGCTATGCAACTCAAACTTTGGAACACGACTTTTTTAAGGATGACCTTTCATGTAGAATAGAAAACTTCAAGTTGAAAAGGAGATGTTAAACCTAAAGAATGTTCTAAATAAATTGAAGTGTTTGTGTGATTCAAGGGTGCAGTGATAAGAGCTCTTTCTCTTATTTCCATGGTTTAATGAAGGCAAATGAAGGCCATTCATCCTAAATGATATATTTTATATAAAACCTTGGTGGTCTTTCTCTTTGAAAAAGCTCAATAAGGGGCAATTAATAGCCGTGCATCTTTAGAGATGAAATGCGCTAACAATGACGATTGAATTATACACGTATTGTATAGTGCCACTTTCCACGTGTGCCTGCCATAATTTCAGATAAATATAGTACGATTGACTTTGTGTCTGTATAATATTAATATGTATATCTATCTCATTTGTAATTTGTGTATTAATAGTGTATTATTAATTTTGTGATTTTCTGTATATGAACGCACCGTCGGGTAGACGGGTGTTTTAAAAACGAATGATTGAGTTTACCGGGGGGGGGGGGTGGGGCTGAAAAGCAGAAGAAAATTTCTTTAATTTTGTGGTGGTGGACTATCCAATGTGGAGCTATGCTCGGACAGGGGGAGTCTGAGGGGGATGTGCCCCCTGAGAAGTAAACAATTTTTCAATTTTCGAACTCATTTGATGCGATCTGGTGTATACTTTTGACAACATTTCTATTGAAAAGCCACCTCTTCAATTCCAATATTTATTTTTTATTTTTTATCAATGCACGAAAGAGATCAGCTGACACATTTTGCGATAATTGATACATTTTCTAAATTTTCAACAACAAAAAAAAAAACTCATCAAGAAAATGGGGTAGGGACTATGTTATTAGAATACAAATTAAAGTCGCCGTTTTAAGACCAATTACTCGCCTTTCATTCCATCGAGGTGAGTATAAATAAATGATAACAAAAAAGTAAATGTAGGCCTATTGATGAAAATTCATTAAAAATCCTGCATCTCACGAGTATGCGAAATTAAATTGCTATGTTTTCATTCTTTATTTTTAAAGCAATAGCCTATTGTAGATTAGATTTTTTATAATACTCGATAATACCGATGAATTGATTGTGTTACATAATACTCGTCTAGCCGATGATTTGATTTTGTAATAAGTGGATAATTCTGTAATTATATGAAAATGTAAGATTTTGAAAGGGATGTCCTTCGAATGTATTGGACAACATTATAACATGCCATTCTGCAATTGTTTTGTCAAGGTTGGGGAATATGAATAATCGAGGGCTCAGAACCAAAAGGCCACATCTCCATTTTTTCAAAAAAATGATTTTTGGTATCAAAATGTTCAGAAAGAAATGATCTCTCCAGTAATACAGCCTAATCTCCATAAACACAACCCCTTTTAAAGTTATAGCCACTATCACAAGGCCTAGCACCATCTCCCCAATGTTTTTTTAAAAATCTTCAATAATCTTTTTCTCAGAATGATCAAAATGGAGATAAGGCCTTTTGTTTCTGAGCCCTCGAAATGTAAAATTGCCAAAAATTATCCATAACTTAGGTCTCTCCTACGGACGACTTGAAAATGAGTCAAAATGATCACTTTCATTTTTTAAGTGTTATTGATTTAAATGAGATTGAAAGAAAATGCTTGTATAATAGTAAGGAAACGACAGGCACAAGACTCATTAAAGGTAGGTGTTCCGATTTTTTGGTCCGATTTTCAACTTGATGTTTTCTATTCTACACGAAGGGTCATCCTTAAAATACTCATATTCCAAAGTTTGTATTGCATAAGGCCAAACAAAGAAGATTTTGCAAATAAGCTAAGTGCTGTTCGATTTTTTAATAGGCTTTGAATGGGCTATGAAAATATTAATAGGCTATGAATAGGCTATGAAAATATGCTATGAGGTATGCGATTTTTTTTGTTTTGTTGTTGTTGTTGCTAATCCAAGTTTCAGAGAACTTATTTTTACCTTTTTCAAAAAATCAAAACAAAATCAAAACAAAATCAAAACAAAAACGAAAACGGTTTTTTTGGGCCTCAGTGCATAGACCTACGCGCCGTAGCTCATTTCACATACCAATGCGAGCGGGCTTCTGAAACAGACTATCTTCTTTGTTTGGCCTAACTAAAATGGTTCTTATTTTAGAAGCACAAGGTGTCATGAAGTAGTACGATTTCCTAACGGCGCCATACCATTAGTGGCGTAAGCTACCCCCCCCCCCCCCCCCCCCCCCAGCCCCATTTGTGCCCCGCCCAGCTCTCCGGATGTAGTCTCGTATGCGTTATAATTTATATGACCTGGCATCAGTAATCTACCGTTCCTCTCTAGAGACTGGTTCCTTGGTTCCTCTAGAGACTGGTAGGTCGCTGTAGACATGGGTCAGTAGTGGAGCGGATATGTGAAAAAGATGTTCACTTTTGGAAGGAAGCATGAAAATTGGCACATAGGGGTGTTTTGATGCGCTGATTTCAAAAAAACACGGAACCACATTTTTTGAGCAATGGTGCGGCGGCCATCTTGAATTTCAAAATGGCCGCCATAAAAATATAAGAGATTTAGTAAAATTGCTCTAAATCAACTATTTTACAGTGGTTTGTTTACACACAGAGTCTTGTAGTGTGCACTCACTGGCATGGATATGTGCATTATTGTTTGCTTTATTCACTTCTGAGTATAGTATACATTTTGATGAAAATGTGGCAACATCATCAACATGCATAAAGTCAGTCCATAATTTGTGTTTATTTCTGCACTTATCGCATCCTCCGCATGGCAGGTTAGATATAATCTCCTGACCATCGTAGCAATCACAATCATCTGGGTCACGAGGTGGACGACTTAGACTGTCCGCATTAAGATGTTTAACTCCATTTCTGTGAAGTATCTTGAAGTTAAACTGTGATAGAATTTATATCCATCTAGCGGTCTGTCCTTCGGGCTCTTTATAAATAATAATAATAATAATAATAATTAGTATTTATATAGCGCCTTTCCAAAGTGATCAAAGCGCTGTAATTTCGCTGCTGGTGAATCATCAGAATCAGGTCGCATCAACTAGAATCAGGTCGCATCAACTTTCAACTCAACTTTAAATGACATAAGCCATCGTAGAGCACTATGATCAGTCCTCACGATGAACTCTTTTCCCATCAGGAGATGACGAAAATGCCATACATAGGCAACCATGGCAAGGAGTTCGGCTTGCATAAGCAACTGGTCGCTCCTCCTCATGTTGTGACTTTTCACACCACTGCATTTGTGACAGTGTGGCCCCAATTGCTGTATTTGATGCATCGGTGTCTAAAAAAACCATTCCTTTGTCATTGGGGTATGCCATCACTTGGTCGTTTGTCAAAATCGTTTTGAGATTCTCGAATGCTGTTTGACACTCTGCGCTCCAATACAACTCTACTCCCGCTCCTAACAATGCATTCAAAGGGCTGGCTATCTTTGAAAATCCTTCAATAAATGTCCTGTAGTAAGAGTACAACCCTAGAAACGATCGCACTTCTGTAATATTATTTGGTCGACTTTCGCCTGGTCGGTTTTCTTTCCGTACTCCGATCTAGTGAAGATCCAGAGTTGAGAATATGTTGCGTCTCCAAGACAGTCGAAGCATTCACTTATTTTCGGTAGAGGATAAGCATTTTTCACAGATAAATCATTTACTCTGCGATAATCCACACATGCCCGAGTGCCCCCACACTTCTTACGAACGTAGACCAAGGCTGAAGACCATGGTGAAGTTGATTCTGTAATGACCTCAGCTTCAAGTTGTTCCTTTATCATTTTCTTCTCTCCTTCAAATGCTTTAGGCGGCCTTCTCGTTGCTGTTCGAATAGGTTGTGCATTTCCTGTTTCTATTGTATGTTCAGTTACAGATGTCCGTCCAAGATCGGTAGCTGACTTTAAAAAACAATGTGAATATTTGTCGAGTAACTTTGCTAAGTCAGCACACTCTGTCGACATCAACTTATCACAACTTCTGTAATATAATTCTTGTACGTTTTCTGGCCATGAATTTCTAAAAAGTTGCTTGATTACTTAACATTGTCTCCATCAACACGATCAATCACTTTCTTGAATTCTGTTCGTTGATATCAAATTATCGTGTATTTCTTCTGTCATGTTCTGATTCAGATATTAGTTGTACGTCGTCAACTTCACTTAACTGTCCAATAATAGTTCCAGCACGCAGGTGTGTATCATCATTAGTTACATTCATCAATCTCACCGGTAATCCTATATCTTTTCGCTGCGTGTCCACCAATGTACATCCAACTATCAGCTCACCGTAATCAGTAGCTCCTATGTTACTTTAAAAAGGAAATTCAAATTTTGGTTCTTTCAAACCATCACGAGACAAGTTTACCATCTCTGTCTCTCCTTCTACAACAGATTCTGAGTGTGCGGGGATAATTACATCACATGTAGCTAGTGTTGAGATCTGTAGTTGCGGACAATCATTGACAAAATGCTCACGACATCTACATTTGTAGCATATACGATTGTTCCTGGCTTTCCATGGCATCAATGCTTTACACACTTAAGTCAATTTGATATCCAAATGTGCAATACAATCCCATAACTGTTGTAACTAAGGGAGCAGTTCCATTTGTACGCGATAAAAATTGCGAGAATGTTCCGGGCCCCGATGAGTTTTTTATCAGGCCCCGATGAGATTTTTATCGCGTACAGTTGCGAGTAGCAAAGGATTATTTATCGAGTAGCGTATTACCGCTTGTTTAAATATAACGAAAGATAAGTGGTCGGTATGTAAATAGAGCTTCGGGTTATTTATTCTAGTTGTAAGGTACAAATTCAGCATTTCATGTTTTTAGAGATAATGTTATTGATTATGGATGTTTAACGTAAATTTTATTATCCTCGTGTATTTGCTAAACAATGTCCCGCTCTATTTGCTAAACATACCCCAGGGTATGGCAGAGGCCTCGTATCGGGCCCCGGTGTCTATTTTATCGGGGCCTGATGACTATTTTATCGCGTATCAACTTGAAAAACATCGGGTCCAAAACATATCAGGCCCCGATACAGTCGCGATAAATTTATCGCGTATAAATGGAACTGCTCCCTAAAGATAAAACCTTGCGTATGCCTACATTCATTGGTGTCATCTCTTGTTTCATTATGTTCATTTCTTCGACACCGATGTATCTCTCCACATAAGCCCGTGCCTCCTCAATAGATGTGATATGGGCTAACATATTCAGATCTTTACTCAAGTTTGTGTCGAGGATCCCTTGTCTGAAGAAAGACAGCTCTACGGTTCTTCTCATGGAAGTTCCTTCTGGACTATCTAGTTCAGAGAAAGCTCTTCTTACTCCAACCTTGATCTGCATGTTCCACATATTTAGTTACGGAATCTTTCATATCAAATCGTATGTTCTGCAGTCTTAGCAGGTGCACTTGCGGAGTTGTCCTGTCTTTATAATGCCGCTCTAAAGAGTCAACCAACATGGTGTGTGAACCTCTCTTTTCCTCGTTACATACACGAAACATAAAAGCATGCGCATGCGCCTTCATACAAAGCATTAGTTTGTGACAGCACTCGGCTCTGTTCCACTGAAAATGGTCTGCCGTGCTTCTGATTTCACACCACTAAATGGTTTCCCTATACGTTTACATGTAAAAGGGTTGTTACAAAAAGCCCATTTTCTCGCTTAAAAAGCGACTGGTATTTTCAATTTGACATTTTCCTTAAATTTTATGATATCTTTGATCATTTAATCAAAACAAATATATATGGTAACCCCGAAAGTTCTGAGAAATAAGACCCCAAAGTTGGACAATTGGTGTAGCGCCCTCATTTATCAGAAAAAGTTGAGAAATGTTGCCAGATCATTTACAATCAAAATATATCCAAAAAACCTACAAAATGCATTGAAAATATTTCTTTTTCCACTGTGGTATTAGGTAATAGTCCTAAAATCAGGATTAAACTACAACTTTAATCATTTGGGAGCAATAAGTACCATTTCTGATTAATTCTATAATCAATGGGCCACAGGATGCCCAGCTGATAAAAAAAACCTTTTGATTGTCGTCCACAAGGACTGAAATTATTTACTGGCGTGGAATCTTCTGAACTCGGCATAGAATTCCCCCCAGTTTTTGTCGCCTGTAAAAGGGTTGATGTTGGGTTGTGGCGGAAGTTTTACTATCACCTGTGGGGCTAGTGTAGGTTATGGCCTAGGTGTGCCATGGATTGGTGGCTCAAAATAACTCTCCTCTCTTTGCTTCATTTTATGAATCTCTTATCTCAGCTTTTTATTTTCTCTCTCTATTCCGCGTGCTGTATCGTTGAATTCACTCCTTGACAATTCTCTCTCCTTCCGTATCTCCTCCAATTCGCTATTCTTCTCTCTCAACTCGCTATTCTTCTCTTCCAATTCGCTCTTAAATTCGCTCTTATCGTTAACCATTTCAGTGGCGTAGCACGGACACAGAATTTCGCAGTCCAAAAAACACTGTAGTCAACAAATATTGGTCAATCCTCAGGTTTTAAGCAGTTTATCAAAAAAAATTGTCATTTATTTTTACAAATCAGGCGCAAATGGTCATTTTTAAATAGTTACCCCGCATATAAGCACTATATCCAAAGAGAGGGGCGGGGGCACAAAATAAATCTGTCAGGGGGGGGGGGGGCAACTGCCCCCCCCCCCCTGCCTCCCCCCCCCCCCCCCCCCCCCTGAGCTACGCCACTGAACCATTTCTCCTCCTCTGACTGCTTCTGCTTTGCTTTGACTGCATTGAGATCCTCAGTCTGTTTCGTATATTGTGCAAGAAGTATTTCATATTCTGGGCTTTGCTTGGCGCCTGATTCTTCTGTGTTCATGATGAAACGATGTTAAATTTAGTTTCAACTAGATTTTTTTCTTTCCGATGACGTGTGCAAGTCCTTATCCCACCGCTGCCACCACTGATGAGATTGGTGATACCTCATTAATAAAATAATTGACGAGTAAATACTATTTCACAGATGCTTATATTATTCTATTTGTTGAAGAGACTGGAACACGGCTGTTTGATCCCACATAATATGTCCGTTTTATTCTGAGAATACCGTTACTTGCTGGCCCGGTTCTGGTTTTAACTGATTCAAGTACCTGAATATACTGGCCATCTTTTGTAGAAATTTCAGAACATTTGATGGTGCCATTTCTGAGAAATTATTATTTACTATAATAGCGCCCTCATCGGCCATATTTACAATAGAGTTACATGTAAAATGTGTGTAAAGTAGAAAATGCCGATAATTTAAAAAGGGCTCGGACAATTTTCACCGTATACTCGTATTCATTAGCGGTACTTAAATCAGGTCAAACCATAACGGGGCCACTATGTATTTTTTTTTTTATTCCATAATTGTAATTATAAATCGGACAGTCAAACAGCCATGGGAACACGGCTGATTAACACAACTTGATCGTAAGACAACATTCACACCACTCTATCCTTTGACATCCAAACTACAACAACGTTTATATCATTATAATATCCCTGGTCCATCATAACATGATAACATAATGTATGGTCACTGGCAAATTTCCATACAATGTCAAATGTCACACATACAATAATATAGGAGTGAGAAAAGACATCATGAAACATTGGACCAATCACAATAAGTAGGAGGTGGCTTAATGACTAAGGAACGTCACATAACTAACTGACGTCAATGAGGGATGAGAGATTGGTGTGGGTAGAGATTATAAGAAATATTATGGTAGAGTAATTATTAGAGGGAAGACAATAGCATTGTCTTCCATCCTGGTCTCTTAGAAATTGACCAAGGTTGGTGTCTTGGAAACTGACCATTCATGGTAAAGGGTATTTGACCTACAGTGCATAGACCCTGTATACTATAATGATGTTTTAGGTTAACATGGGATAAAATACATGTATATGATGAATCTCAGATCTCAACAATATATATAATGTAGATGTGACATCATGTGATAGCCCATTTTATGTGACACTCATGTGACGTCCATGAATCGTCCATGTGACATAAATATAATGTACATGTGACATGCTTGTGATTTTTATTCAAAATGAAAAATAGCTCTCTACAATGAATAGACAGTGAAATATTAATACTAATAGATCTTCAATATATTTCATGTTTTTACCTCTTTCACTTTATCACAGTATGCCATGTGTGTATAATTTCAACCAATACACTAACATGGGTTTTTTGGTTCACAATAATTCCTGCATTGACTCTTGTAGCGACACATTGGGGTATACAAGTAACAAAAACAAGATTTCCATGTGATACGCATATCATAATTTCAAGTGAAATCCAGATTTGAAATACCAATGTTACATATTATTTGATGAGAGCCCTTATAAAGCCGGGTTTGTGATGCGATCAAACCATATGAGTCTGATGTTATACATATCACACAGAAAACCCATCCATTGCTATAATCAGTACAGTGACTGATGTGTTTTCAAAACAATTGAAAACAAAATAATTTCTAACCTTTGGTTAATTGTATTACAAAATCATTATTTCCGACTACCGACTTGATACCATCACATTTTACACAGCTCATAATTTTCCAATAAATATACTTTGTGAAGAGTATATATGAGAGTATTTCAATATTATTCAATAATAGGTTTGCTCTGGAAGAAAATAATCAACATCTGCTAACATCAAATTATATATCCAGACACCAGAAATACAAATTCTTCTCTTCTGTCTATAGGTTAATGGAATTTTGGAGGACCATTTTTTTTTCAATATCTTTTTATTTTTATTTCTAACTTTTATATTTGGTGTTCCGAGAACTTCCTACAATGCTTCTCAATAAACGTCGAAAACGCTGATTGATTTCCACCTTGTGTCGATCGAGGTCTCACGCACAACGGCGAATCAATGGAAAAATTATGTGTCTCGAATGTATATATATAAAAATGCTATTTTTTTAGTTTTTAAAATGTTGACCAAAAAAGAATTTTTGAGAGAAAATATCACTTTTTGGTTAAAATTGTAAAAATTACAATTGTTTATGTTTAAAAAAAAACAATTCCTAGAGAAGTGTCATTTTAATGTACCTAACAATTAAACGTTAGATAACAATTCCCAAAAGTGCATACATAATACATTAATTTAATACAGCAATACTCAGATCATATGTATAGATGTCAGAAGCATTGTCAAATTGTTTACCCAGACACGAGCACTTGTTAGATCGGTTGAGGCCTTCTTCTTCTTTCCTTGATTGTGACCAAAATATCTTCAAAACCAAGGGAAAGCGGTATCATCAATGAAATACCAGCTAGTATGATAAAAGACGTTGAAAAACTCGCCGACAAATCATATCCTAGACCTGCAATATAACAGGAACAAGATAACATATAAGTTCAAAGACATTAAAAAATGAATATTATCAATAATTAATTTAAGAAAGAAATGGATTTACACCTGGATTTGCATTCCTTGTTTTATATAATGAAACACGAAATTTGATACAAGAAGTATATTTTAGTGTTGACTCAAAGTTTAGCCACATATCATTGATGTATGCATACGTCGCATCGCTGTTAACATATAACTACACATCACAAAAAAACAGCATTTTTGAGAAATCGTGTATGAAAATGTTCCAACTGTTGAAGACTCATTGGAGAGAATTTACATCATCATACGGCGTCGTTGTTCTACGCAAAAAAATAATGCTATCGAACGCATTTATGTCAGACAATATAACACGGGTACGGTCTAAAAAAATACCTTTATTCTCATTCTTAAACAATCATACTTTAGACATTTATCAAAGAAATAAGTAAATTTTATTGGCCAACTTTTATCCCTGCTAGGATCGAATAACCCACAAACATTCCATCCAATCACATGCGATGAGTAAACCATGCGTAAGCGTCGCGGCGCCGGCTTAAACGCAGGAAAAGCGCTAAAGACGCACTGCAGAAGTGCGCGTTATGGAGCAAACCACGCATTGTGAAGGTCGGGCGCACTGTTAAAAGGTAAGCCCCACCTCCCGTGTTAAGTTGTCTCATCTAGATGTCGCCGATTTCTCTGAGAACCAATGAGATTGCTTAAACTTTCTTAGCTTTTTAAGAATGTTCTTTGACATTGATACTTGATAGCGGCTTTCATTACGGCAGTCAGTATGCAACCACGCGAAAAGTCGTTCCTTTTCTAACCCAGCAAAGCGAACCGGAAGTACTCATCCGTAGCGATACCGCTTCGCAGTCATAGTTGACCTCGTAATAGCACGATGTAAATGAGCTCTTTTCATGATTATAATCACACATTTCAAACACATTTGCCATGAAATTGTATAGTAAAAAGGCATATTATGCAAATAATATTATCTAATATTATCTGTGAACTTCATGACATGTTGTTTAAATCTCACGATTATATTCAGATTTGCTTGATAGCTCAGATGGTAGAGGGCTCGCTTTAGGAGCGAGAGGTCCGGGGTTCGAAATCGATCCTTCTGCGCTACTCAATGTCATATGATATTTTTTTTACAGAAAGGCTATTCTGGTCAAAAATGAATAAACATTTCACAATTTCATCACACAAAATGCATGAATTCGGACGTTTTCATTGGAAAAACGGTATTTTTTTTCAAAAATTTCAATAATGAATTCAAACGCGGACATGAAAATGAAGCGCGGGCGTGTTACGGGAAACTTAAAATCAAGTTGGCGAGGCCTAACGGGGGATCGTAAGTTTCGTTTTCTGACCGAAAATCAGTAAAAATTAAACTCGGTTTTTCTTATCAAAAAAGAAGTCGGGCATCAATGTTTTTGATATGAAATTAAAGCTTAAGATTCCGTTAGTACGGAAATTGCTCTTAAAATATCGTACGAATTTTAGTCCGGTCAAGTGAATAGTTACAAGAAGCATAGTCACGAAAGTTGTTAAGTTCTAAAATTAGCGATAAAATCGGTTGAGGTAAACATGTTTTATGCCCAAAGTGTACATTTCAAAAACCGAACAAGATTTGTGATTTGTTCAGAGGAACTTCATTTTGAATTATTACGCAGTGGATGTGGTCTGATATGGTAATTTATTTAATTCGGTCATTTTAATTGGACCCTGCGTAATTGTTGCCATCCATTGTGAGGCTGTAACGGAATGTCAATTACGTCAAGGTAACCTGGTCGAGTCGATTTACAACAAGGGGTGATCTATTGTGTTTATTAAAATAATATGATCACTTCCCCAGTTACTTTTTCTTAAACTGTTATTATCTGTAAGGTAAAAATGTATTAGAAAGAGAATAACATTTTATGTTGGTTGCGTGAGAATGGAAATGTTCATATTTTATTCTTTAAGTACTAACCTGTAAAAACGCCGCTCATTATAGCGCCAAATCCATAACTCAAATGGAACCAGCTACAACCGTTAATGTACTGATTTTGGCATGCATCATTGTTATCAGTTATGAACTTAATTGCACTGTATATTTCGCTGCCGACGATTCCAGCGCCTGTACCGCACACTACTGAAGCAATCCCCATTCCTGTAACGGTGTCCAAAAGAGTCAGAGCAAATAATGCTGAGGATGACGTCAATGAAGACAGATACATCGTATGCTTATACGTCATGCATTTATGCAAAAGTGGTGTGACGATATTAGCTGTAATAAGTCCAAATCCACCACATGTAGCAACGACGGACGCTTCTTTCAATGAAGCTCCTTTAGATGTTGCAAAAGACACGATGTATACGAGCCATCCAGTAAAAGCATAACCACCTACAAACGAAGGCACCAAGACCTGTGCAATAAATGATGAGTTGAATACTAAAACACCTCCAACCGCATCATACACACGTGTTACACATGATGGCTCGGGTTCTTCCTCGAGTTTGGTGTCCAAATTGCGGCAATTAGGCGGCATTTCGTGATGTTGGGAATTATCACTGGTTTTTTTAAGAAATGCGCCACACGCGATAGAATGCAAGTTGATTCCGGCAAGCAACAGCAACGCTCCACGCCATCCATATAGGTCACGAAGTTTTTGTATTGGTAATGGAGTTACAATTAAACTAACACCGCCCGCAAAAAGAGCAATATTTACAGCGATAATGTAATATTTGTCAAAATAGTCCGGGATCATCCCAAGAGCGACGTTTTGCTGAAGATACATCCAACCTATATTTAACGGATAAACAAGATAACAATTATGATAAATCGCGATGCATAAACAAGTGGTGTTTTAGGCTATTTTCGCGGCATAATACGTATGTAACAGAAGTTTATTAGAGAATAAAATATAGTTCTTAAATGTTTTGCTATATGTATTTATTTATTTTATTTATTTATTTATTTAAACATACGCTTTTATATCAGCGTCGGTCTACCCGACGGTGCGTTCATATAAAAATCACAATATTAATAAATAATGACTACTCAAATAACAAAGTTTTACCATGATATGTACATTATTATATACAGACACAAGGTCAATCGTACTATATTTATTTGAAACTATGTCAGGCAGGCACACGTGGAAAATGGTACCATAAATGTACATGGATAATTCAATTTTCATTGTTTGCGCATTTCATCTCTAATCGTTCCTTCCATGCACGCTTGGATAAGGATTTACAAAATTTGTCAAATACATGATAAAAGTCATTATTGCTTATAATTACATGTGGTGTATGTACTACCTAGCATTAATTTATACTTTACATCAAGATCTCTAGATTATTATATTCATTAGTTCTTATAGCATTAAGCGACATGCAAGTAAAAAAAGAAAGTGTTTTGTATCTTCAATACCATTATTGACAGGTGCCATCATCATCAGGGGTCCATTTACTCACTTTGTACTTTTATGAATACATAAAATGCCTCCTCGAAAAAAATGAAAGCGTGATTAAGCGTATGAGATGGAGAGCTCATTTCTTCCTGAACTCAAACAAGGATGCAGATAGTGATGTTTCCAACAGCGATATCGACGACGACGTCAACCACAACGAGAATTACGGTTTCAGATCCAAACGTACACCACCACAAGTAGATGACATGATGGATTTTTGAAAGATATATGTTGAACATCGTAGACAATCTCCAATTCAGACAAGTAAGCAATGAATTTCAATCAAAACTAGCCAGAAACATAAAGCAAATAAACGCATCTGAGAAAGTAATCGTCCATGCAGACAAAACCAGAAACATGTACCAAATGAACACAAAGGTCTATGACAAGCTATTAAAAGATAAAATCACTCAAAACTACAAGCTCGCGGAACCCGAGACAATAGAAGAAATAAACCGCGAATTCGACGAAATAGCGAACAAACTGAACATTGACGACAGAATAGACAGCACGGCAGAAAAACCAGCATTCAAAAATCTGAAAGATCACAAGGACAATTTCGCAAACAATCACAAAGCCAGACTCATAAACCCAACAAAGCCGAAGCTCGGCCGTGTCAGTTAACAGATCCTTGACACTATTAATACCGCGATCCGAACAAAAACCAAACCAAACCAATGGACAAGAGCATCCGACGTCATTGACTGGTTCTCAAACCTACCAGAAAAGGACACTTTGAAATTCATAGTATTTTATATAGTGGACTTTTACCCATCCATATCCCAAGACCTTCTATCCACCTGTCTTAACTGGGCAAAAAAAGATTCATCACTATAACAGAAACAGAATACCAAACCATAATGCATACAAGAAAAACACTACTCTTTGACAACGATAACACCACATGGGTGAAAAGAGAAGCCAAGCAAGCCTTTGATGTATCGATGGGAGCCTTCGATGGCGATGGCACGGAAATCTATGAACTCTTGGGCCTTTACGCATTGGAGAAACTGAAAGGCAAGATAAGCACATCTAGCATGGGTCTCTACAGGGACGATGGTTTGGCAACTCTGAAAAGATCATCAGGTAGCCGCGCCGACAGAGCAAGAAAAGACCTCATCAAAGTCTTCAAAGAACTCGGTCTACAAATCACGGTGCAAACAAACCTCAACATTGTCAACTACCTGGACATTACCCTGAATCTTGAAAACGACACATACCAACCTTACAGAAAGCCAAACGATACACCTATGTATGTCAACGCCAACTCAAACCACCCATCAACTATCACCAAACACTTACCACTAGCAGTTGAAGCTACGAAGTCCAACCACCAATGACACAGCGAACAAAAGGAAAACCAGATCTCGAAAAACCACATGGTTTAATCCACCATATAGTTCCAATGTCAAAACAAACATTGGTCAGACATTTCTGAACTGATCACCGAACACTTCCCACAAGGACACATATTGCAAAATATCTTCAACAAGAACACAACAAAAGTAAGTTACAGTTGCATGAAAAACATGAAATCCGTAATTAAAACCCATAACGACCGCATAATCAAAAAACACAAGAAACCGAGCACCCCTACCAAGCAATGCAATTGCAACAAAAGGCAGAATGTCCCCTGCGTGGTAAGTGTTTGGTGAAATCCTCAATCCACAGTAACCCACGACAACCCCTCAGTTGCCTACATCGGACTCGCAGGGGGGAACATTCAAATAACGTTTCCGCAATCATATAAAACCATTCAAACACAACAAATATGAAAAATAAACCGAACTCTCTAAGTACATCTGGCGTCTCAAGAAACACAATACCGCGTACCAAACAATATGGGAAATCATCAAACATCCAACAAATTTAGGCGTAATACCGGAAACTGTAACCTATGCATGGAGGGAAAACTGGCAATTGATACACATAAAACCAAAATCATCAACCGTCGCACTGAAATCCTCTCCAAACGTCGCCACAACAAAAGAAAACCGCTTAACCGTAAAAAGAAAAAGTAACTTCTCGCACAGCAAAGCATAACATCGCCTGATGATCGCCGCACGTACGGCGTGAAACCAACGGTAGCAAGAAATGACTGTATAATTGCTATATAATATTATATTATACTTTGGCTCTGCGTTTAATTGCATTAATTGCATTGAGCACTCTGCATCACGGCTTGCATATACCCACATGACTTTCCACCCGGGGTTGACTATAGTGTAGTCTGGTACGGTTTGGATCGTGACATTACATTTTTGATACAGCTCTGTTAATTGGCACATATACTCTTTGAAACATACCTAATCATGTTATAAGGGGGTGCCAACAAATCAGACTTTGTTATTGTGGTCATTGGCAACGCCCATGTATTTAAATAATGAATACATTATGTTTAACATAAAGTGCGAGTAAACTTGTCGAGTTTGGTATCAAATTATAAAAGATATAAGGTGCACATACTATTTCTGAAAATACCAGTATACGCATCGACTACGCCTTTTAATTAAAGCTTCAAAGCTATCTAAATGTTACATACCCCCACCCCACACACCCCCACACAATTGCCTGCATGATATTCCAGCTCTTCGACACTTGCAGCTGCGGCAACGATATGGCTGGCTCTTGCAGCCACACTTAAGTAGTTCTCGACAGGCCTTTGATGCATCAAGGAGTGTCGTCCAGAGTGGGATAATACTGACAAGTCGACACCTTTGAAATAGGGAAGTTGAACAACTCTTCTTTGCTCTTAGGATCTCTTAGAAAATTTCAAAAGTTTCCGGGCAGATTGGTATGGCCTCCTTTTCTACGAATTCCGTTCCTTTTTAGATCTCTTGAAAAGAGGCAGTGAATTCTTCTAGATTGTTTGATGAATGGATACATTCCTATCCACAATTACTCCCTTTACATACTCACGATACGTAGTGTTCCCGATATCCTCAATGTTACGTAGAGTTGAAATAACATTCTAGTTGATACAGTTTCGAGTGTCTAAGGCAAGAAGTTCCGAGCAATCATTCAGAAAAGGGTTACCCATTAGTGATTGTTGAACTGAGGCTATTGACCTGTTGTTGAAAGACTTCCTGTGTAGACAGGCCTTGTTCATGCTGGTTGAAACTCAGGCTAACATCTTCTGCATTATTACTAAGCTGGCACTCAAATTCTGAATGCAACCTCATTTGCTCGGGTCCAGCCACCATCCATCCATCTAAAGGCAGATGGATTTCCGTTAGTCCCACTGCACCACCTGGACCTTTCATTATGGCATTGTTTTGTTCATGAGCTTGGTCTATTGTCATATACGAGAATTTGTTCCTTGCCTTTGAAATTAACCAGAACTGCTTCAAATCTTCCTCAATACTCGGTGGTAGTGATTTCATATCCCGTTTGTGTATGGGAACCCATCGGGCATCGGTCCATGGCAAAGAACCAAGGAGTCCACGCCTCTAAGGAATCCACACATAGGTTGAAGTCTCTGATGCGATGGGCGCAGGGGAACATAAGAACAAGGATCTCAAATTCAAGTATGATATTCCAATATTGAAATGTTGGACTCTTTTCAACCATTATCAGTTTCCATACTTCAAATGTAGTACCATCTTGAGGATCTATGTGCTGCCAGGCATCTTGTTGTTTTGCGAGAGCAAGAGCTGTTACTAGATGACCATGTCTGGTTCTAGTTAGGCGAGCTCCCAAGGAATCAGCAGTGCCAGAGGTTGCAACTCCTGCTTCGTACAAGGCAGTTGTCCAACCAGAGTTATCTAGAAATTCCCGTATGGTATTCCATAAACCCATTTAAATATGTAGGCCACCAAACATGACGTCGTAATGTTGCTCTCCAAGGGTCTGCGGCCAGGTCCATTGAACAAACTTTGCCACGGCAAATAGTGGTTGATCAAATAATGTAACATGGAGTTGCCCTAGATTGAGGAAGTTTGTGATTTACATTTGCAATTCCATTCCGTGTTTGACCATAGCAATTGTCGCAGCCTTCTCGTTGAACAACGGCAGAAGAACATTAATGGCAGGTGGGTCGTCCAGCACAGCTGCTGATGCTGCATGGTATGCAGACCATGAGACGTAGTCATCTTTTTGAAGCTGTTTTTTTGCGTAATAACTGAAAGGTCTGTTCGATCTATTTGGTCTCCTCGGCCTTTGCCATACATGTACATAGTTGATTTTCAACTTCAAGACACTGCGGGCACAGTATTATAAACTGTCAGGCGGAGAGTATTTACTTGATGGAAGATCTGATTCTATCACAATGGGTTCCCTACATATGAGCCTTGAGCAGTAATGTGTAGATGTTGGGTCATAATCTGAATTATCAAGAGCTCCTGATGTGAATATAACAACAACGTACATTAATCTATGAGATAAATGTGCATTGTTAAATGTATTATACAAAAATGAAGAAGATCATGCGTCACACTTTGGCTTAATTTGTGTTCGCATTAATCTACTTTAAAATTTTATAGCTCTTGACGCATAAGAAATAGATTATTTATTTTTTCACACAATGTTTATATATACTTTCTGGGTAAATACTTAGATGATCTCATCTATAATACTTCATTGGGTCAAGAGAAATTAAAGGAAAACGCCGTATCGGTGAAATAAATTTAATTTATTTTATATTCTTTATGTTATTCCTATAATAAATAAAGTATGTTAAATTCATGTAAATCTGTCAAAATGGGTAATGTGCGATAGGAAATGTTGTTAGCTTTAATATGAGCCTATACACAACAAGATTGATGGTTCTTTTGATTTATACAGACGAAAGATTGAAAAAGGGTATATACGAACCGCAATTTCGACGTTTTCACGAGAATGACGTCATCGCATGGTCAACATTTTGGCACCCCTTCCTAAACTGTGTGGTACAGCCGAAATAATATGCGTACCAATTTATAGATCTGTATCAAAAATGTCACGATCAGGCCTTACATCTACCGTAACAGACTACACTACTAGGAACTACACAATTTGTGGACTTAGAATATTTCTAGCCATCCGTCTATTTTCTTCCCCAACTTTTACAAAAATAATTAACTCAGTTGAAAAAGTGGTCCTAATGGGAATCGAACCATGGACCTCTGCATTGTAATGCATGTAAGTCAACCACTAGACTAGCGAGGGGTGAAATGAACAAGACATGATTTTAATCGCTTTTATTATTACGGAATAAAGCTATACTACTGTTATGATCAGTACAATAAAATATTATTAATAGCAGTCAATAGTTAGGTCACCCAAGCCCTATATGAAAACTATGAAGATTGTTAAACGGGGTCAGTAGTCACAAACATGCACAAACACAATAGTCGAACGACCTTGCTATTGTCAAAACTCCCTACACAGAGGACTGCAGTGCAAATCTGTACGATGTTCGCCATGTAATGTCTATGGCGCCTAATGGCGGATTTCATTCCGTGGTATGAAGCTATGAAGTTTCCGTGGTCTTCGCTATCTCCACGCAGATAGAGCAATACGTACACGGAATTTTTGGTAGACGAGGGTTCATTTCATGATTTGGTGAGGTTTAGAATGAGTTAGGATTCCTGTAATTTCGAAGACCACAGATTTTCAAAACGTGAATTTTACGACATAAATTTGGTCACAAAACGTGTTTAATACTATACATTTTACCGATCTGCAGATGTTATTGACCCTCCTCTAAAATTCTACCTGACTTTTAGCACGTTTCTCAGTTTTTGAGATGCCCAAAAAATAACCCATTTTCCGAAGCTATATCTAGCAAATATTGCAGTCACTGATACTCCATTGTTTTCTTGCGTATAACAAAATATGACATGCAGCGTGACCTCCCTACTGACTGATAGAGCTTCGACTCACATGATCGTCAACCCCGGATGGAAAGTCATTTGGGTATTTCCACTACTGCATATATCTAAATACTATCTTTGGCGAGTTTGTCTGTCTCTCCAATGACTTCGAGTGTAGATTCCTGTTCATCTGTCCGTGCAATCGCTATGCGCAGGGATCTTCGCCTCACGTAGCGCCACGCAAGTGTCACGATCGGCCCGCTACCGAAATTTTGATTTTCTTTAACCCGGATAGCTACTATTTGGACTCACATTGTGGCTTAAAGAGTGAGTGATGACATATGGTCTTCACCCAAAATATTTTCATTATGGACATAGCTACATGTACATTCCTGTATATGTGGCTGTTTGTTATCCTTAAAGATCGCATCGCAATAAGCATTTAAACAGGATAATTATGCAGGATAAATAAAATATTTTACAATTTTGTCTATAAGTACACATACTCTTACACTGTTGCTGCGCGCTCACGTATAAACAAAACATGGCGCACGCGATTGCCGGCGCACGCGTAATGGGGCAGACCGTAAGGTGCGTACGCGTTCGTGGTGCAAGCTGTATTTTTCTTTGTTATTGGGCGGGTAATAAAAGGAGCCAGTCCATGGCTCCGCAGTGCAAACCGTAGGCCTACAAGATAACGGGGCACGAGGAGACGAGACAAAAGTCAATCATATACAGCCAGGATATAGAAAGAGGACTACAATTAACTTTAACTCCCGCCGTGTTTTTGTATGAGTTAAACTATGATCAGGAGAGGGTAAAAGTGAGGGAGGGAGGAATCAAACCCAGACCGTGTGCGTGCAAGTTTGTAGTGTTTCGGCGGGTTAGGGATTATAAAGGAACTGGGAGCGTAAACCGTGTTAAAGGTATATTATGTGATCTTTTCCAGGGGACGCCCTCAATCTTCGAAAAATAATTGAAAGTAGATTTTCTTACAGATTTACTTTTCTGATCATAAATCATAAACATATTCAGAGCGATACGATCTATTTTCAAACCATTTGTATACAATCTATTTTCAAACCATGATTTTGAAGTAATTAGGAATCGTATCGATCTGTAACTTGGAAGATCTTTATGATTTATAATCAAAAATGCAAATCTGCAAGAAAATCTGTTTTCATAGAAAAAATCAATGATAGAGGGCGCTACTTGGAAAAGATCACATAATATGCCTTTAAACATGTTGAATTGATTGCGGGTAGTATGATGTCAGTGCCTCAACATCACCTGTAAATGTAACCTCGCTGTCGCGGACCCAACGCGCGCGCGCTAAAACGGACCTGAGTTACTATATAACAATTCGAATGGGATGTCTTTTATATAAATGTTACATTGACATGTTATTTAAAAGGGACAGTGTGAGCAAACATGCGTAATTGAAATACACTTTCGTTTAGGCATACATGTAGGCCTATGCCTACTGGAGGAATAATGAATGTCAATAGACTGACAAAATAAACGGATATTGCACACAGAGTTCTTAAGTCTGGGTACAGATGATCATGACAATAGACCTCTCCTTCCACCAACTAAACTAAAAGACTAACTCTGAACTAAGACCCCACTATAAAAACCCGACCCTATGCCTACATGTACTGAATTACATGGATATAGTATATGTCCATAGATGGGAAAGCCTACCTGGATGTAAGGGCACCTGGTGCCCGTATTATGGGGAATCTGGAATAGTAAGGGCACCTGTGATAACTGAATTTTAAGAGTACTCATCCCGTGAACCCCAACCCGAGAACCGATCAAGTCACGAACCGCGAAATCTAGTATAAATATACAGATGCAAAGTAATAGACCTTCTGGAATATTAGTCATAACTCTAATTTTAATGATTTCGCAATCGTCAGACGAGAAGATGTTACAAATTGTGGCTGCAAGTCAACACTCATATTTAGCATTAACATGTAATATATGGTGTCAAGCAAGTCAGACCTGAGGTCGTCTTTACTCAGCGATAGTCAAAGAGTGCTCAACTGGTTTAAACAGGTGCCCATCTGGTCATCTGACGATTGCGAAAGCATGAAACTCAGAATTACGACTTCTATTCCAGAAGGTCTATTTCTTTGAATTTTCATTATGCGCTTCCTTGCGGAATTGAGCACTCTATTCAAAGGTGGTCTACCTACCTATAATGTCGATATGCATGATATATATTAATCTACTGTTTAAAACCAGTTGTGCACTCTTTACTATCGCTGAGTAAAGACCACCTCTGGTCTGGCTTGCTTGACACCATATATTGGATATTGATGCAAAATATGAGTGTTGACTCGCAGCCAATTGTCCATATATAAATACCTTGGTGAGTGAGGAGGTTAGAAAATATTAGGGATCAGAAAAAGAATTTTTCCCAAAAAGTAAGTTTAAATAAATTGGTCCTTAATACTAAGGGGGATTAAATAAAATTGAATTGCATTTTGGGGAATCAAAGCAAAAATGACGTCGGAGGTTCGAAACCACTGATGCTTCAGACATGGCACAGAATGAAGATAAAAAGGTTGTGGAGAATAGAGAATAATAATGGATGACCTACCTATCAAGATACATCCACCCAACAACAACAACGTATTCGTAGACGTAGCACAAATGATAATACCCAGGCACGACAACACACCCGACACCATCATAACCAATCGAGCGTCAAACCTCTCCACTAATGCTCCCGCTGACATACCTGCGTATTGGAAACAAGTGTTCAAAGACAGGTACGATAACAAAATACGCATCATTCTAACACTAAAAATTATTCAATCATAAAAAATGATTGAGTTTACATGGTTGAGCAGGGCCGGACTTAGTTATTTGTGGAGCCCCTCCCCCCAACTCACTGTGATGAACCATGTTCCCTAAAGTGGCTAAAGAGCGAGAATAATAGAGGATACCAGTGGTGTACCCAGGATGTGGAAGTAGGGTTCCCCGAAAATTGCAAAAACAAGGTAACCAAACTGACTATTTTACACTAATTTGTAATATTGAACAAGCATTTAAAATTATTAATTTGGGGCAAAATGTTCGTAGCGCGAGAAATGTTACTGCGCTTTCCTAATTTGACCAGTGTTAAGTGTTGGTAATTTATTTGGGGGCTCCAAAAATCTTGGGGGCCTGGGCCCATCTGGCCCAATGGTAAGTCCGGCCCTGTGGTTGAGTAAGATTCCTCTTTTAATTTAAGATATTTCACTTTATTTTTCAAATGTTGACTACTTGTTTCTGTGATTCTATATGCTTTCATTGTCGGCATTGTCCACCATGCACAGTAATTTTCATTACTCGTTCCAGTGCATTTCCATTATTTTTCACCATAGGCCTAAACCTATTCCCACTGTGTTTTGTCTTGTTTTTTCAGGCATTTCTTCAGTCATTTTATATTTCCATTTTTCACTTTTTTTGATTATTTATTTGAAGTCAACCCATTATGGATTTTCCTCACCATGGTTATGTTTTAAATCCTGTTTGCCTTTTACTTTTTAATGTCCCCTTTGTCTTTGTCATTCATTTGTTACATTATCCACTTCGTCAATCAGATGTCAAGTTTGATAACCCTTCCACTATTTATCCATCTGTCACTTTGTTCCCCATTGTATTCCATTATCTCTTGTCATTTCCTGCCCATTGTTCCCCTGTCTATATATGTTGTGTATTCTGTCATTTTACCTTCAATAAAGATTCTGTTAGAATCGAAACGCCATGTCCTCTTTATTACCTTTATTTACACGGGCTATTTTTGTGGATAAGCAGTTTGCATTCAGCTTTTACATTATATTAATCTATCTTTTAGAAACAAATGCTTAAAGAGAGATACAAAATACAATTGAAATATTCACTCATTGAGCATTGTAGGCCTATATATAAATGGGTGTTTCCATAAATACAGGTACCAGTGGTAAATTTGCATTGTCTATATCCAAATGGTTCAATATCCTGTTATACTAATGTACGTGGTTCATTTTCATTTTAAAATCTGATTAAGTCCATAAAGTTGCACTGGTATAACACCACAACATGTATATTGTTATCAACATTTATTCTTATTTTTGTGAAAATTCGGCAACATATCCAACAATTTTGGCAACATTCGCGATTACGTGTTATTCCAATACAAATTCAAAATTTAGGTTTCGCGTGGCCACCGTCGTCTGTGTAAATCTACCGCGAGAACAGCGCCACCAAACCTAAGTATGCTGACCAAAAATGACGTTAAACCTTGTTAAAACTGTTAAACCTGTTAAACGCCGGTCACGGACCACTAATAAAACTCTATTGTACATTTCACGGACATAAATTATGCTAATGAGCTCATTAAATGACGTCACTCGCATCATCGGGTTTTCCCGATGATTGAAATACGTTGATTGAAATTCTAGGTCGAGTAAAATGATGTTCTTATTTGTTGTCTGTGAGCTTTTCTGATTTTTTTCCCGTATTGGAATATTTTTTTATTGAAAATAGACAGTTCAAAGTAAACGTTGGTTCCAAGTTCAACTGACAGCACATGTATTAAAGGCGACAGCAACGGCAATATGCAAGCACCATTTGAGAAAAAACGATGCCCGACTTTGCAAGAAAGTGTACGGAGAAGTGTACGGGTGAACATGACAAACCAAAACAGCCTAGTAACTAATCACCTCCGTGGCGCAATTGGTTAGCGCGTTCGGCTGTTAACCGAAAGGTTGGTGGTTCGAGTCCAGCCGGGGGCGTTGTTACTTTTTGCATTAAATGCAGATTGACAAACAAATCACAATAAAAATATAATATTGACAAAATCACAGACCACTTACACAAAATCGCATCTGCGCATGCTCCTGTCGTGATCGAAATCTACCACACAAGCAATAGGCGAGGTTTATAAGTGCGGACGCATTCCGGACGATTACCATAATTTATGTAAATATGCAAAAGGACCGTTTTCGCTACGTACATATCAGTATAGCACTTTCCTATCCCAAAATTAATAGAATCCCTGGTCTCAACATTGATCGACGGGGTGTAGTCAAGGGAAATATGTTGTTTAAGATTTCCTATTTAGGTCTTTACAAAATAAGTGTAAGGACTTTTTCCCAAGATTGTTCATCTTGAACATTGTGTGCGCTTCTGGGTCTCAAAAAAGGTGAGTGAGACTTAAAGGGGCATTGAGAGATACGTATGGAAGTGCACTCTCAATTATCCCGCTCTGATCTAATACATATCCCACATATATCCTACATGTATCTGTTGAGACCCCTCTAGGCCATGTTTGGTTTCCGCTGCGCCTGACAACTTACCTAACAGATAACCCCATCCAATAATAATTGATATGCAGGATCCAACAATCCAAGTGTACGCCGAGAGTTGTTCTTTCATGTCTGGTATAAGAACACTGATTCCTTTAATAGTTCCAACCTCCAAGCATACAAAGATTGATATCAAACTTAAGATAAACCATGACCACGTTCCATCTTTTTTAAATCCCATTGTCGTAGTCGTATGGGACATATATGAACACTGAACGATGATGGGTAAATCCAGTAAAAACACCGCCAGCCGTCAATCTGGTCACTTGACAAAATTGCTGAAATTGCTCGAAACAGTTGGAGCGCCTATTGTACTCATTTGCTAGGACCAGAACTGTGCATGTACATGTATTGTGCTGATGCAGGGAAGTGTGTGAATGTGCACTATGCATGATGCAGTAAAAGGGCGAAGTTAAACTACCAAGACATGCCAGACGAGGCCAACTGCTCCGCTTGATTGCCTGCAGTTCATTGTTTTGCAAATCACCGCTTTCGTCACGATGCTATTAAACTTTCAGAGGATGAGTATTTCCGACAGCACGACTTGATTCACGCCCGAACAATTCCCATACAAACAACACATTGAGAGGACTCGTTGCTTAGTAAAAACGTCAATTTTTTAAGTTTTAGAAGGCATTATTTTCAAATATATTTGCTCACAATATTGGGGTTTGGAATGCAAATGTTGACGAATTTTGGATTTTCAAAAATAAATGTAGGTCTGAATAGTAAATGTAGGTTAAACAGGGGGTTGTGGGGGGGGGGGGGGGGGTGGGGTCTATAAAGCGAGCAGATTGTCAGTGCCGCCTACCGCGGCAGTGGCGTACCCAGAAGGGGGCCCGGGGGCCCGGTGGCCCCCCTGAAATAACCCCGTCGGTACACACGAGCGTCCGTCAGTACATTTCTGATTTTGACCATTTTGACTCAATATACAAGTATTATATATCTAGCCCATAACAATTGCGGGTTTTTTTTTGTTATGGTTGCTATGGTAACCGTACAGGAGCTGATTGGCTAAAAACTACTACGAATGTAACTCAAAAACGCAAACTTCTATTGTACCCATTCTTAGGATAACGATGTATAATGATATTCCGGAATTTTGATACGGCTGCCGTGGCAACCAGTAACCGGTAACCGACCAATCACGTAATTTTGCGACGTAATTTGAGGCCGAAAATAAAATATCCGGCTTCATTAAAGCGCAGATCCACTAATTTGCAACACGAATTTCAAATTTCATAAAATGTCGTCATTGCGTTATTGAGTTACGTTCGTAGTCGTATCGCAAGTATGCGCTTTTTCTACTTCTGAGAAACAGGCCGCGTAAAATCACATAACTTAAAGGGCGCTTTTCACGAGTAAACTAACCTTCACATCCAAAGTGTTAACATTTATGTTTGCAAAAAGATAAATGCCGTAAAGTAATTGAGGTAATACTTTTTATACCGTTGACATGGCAAATCGTTAAATATCGCAGGGTGAAAAAACAATGAAATACATAAGAAATACACAAAAATTACGAAACAATAAACATGAATTTAATTTCAAGGGAAATGTAAATTCGATATTTATAATACCATTATTGAATTTAAAATGTTTTACTAAACCTTTAGTAAAAATGTTTTCCAAAATTTAGTTTAATATCACTGCTTGAAAAATATTACATGTTAATCTAACGGGAAACCGCAATTTTGATACAAATTCGCGTCACCGATATAACTTTGATCAAACACAACATTAAAATAGTCGGGTATGTACAGGGGGTTTCCGTTCACACCCCCCCCCCCCCCCCCCCCCCCCCCAACAGGACTAAACCAAACCAACTTTTTAGGTGTCTTTTAGGGTCCTTAAACATATTTTAGATGTTAACATTGACAAAAATGGGATGCTCTCCAGATATCCAAGATGGCGTCCAAAATGGCCGCCAAAACTGGTCAAATCTCATAAAATGACATACCGGGTGGTTCAAAAAAAAGTTGACCCAAGTTCAAAGTAATTTTTCAACCACATTTAAAGTTTCAGATACTTTCTGTTTGCTTAGTCTTAATCAGCAGTAAATTTTGAAATTATCCTGATAAGATGGTACATTTATCTTGGTTGGTTCTTCAGATATGGTACATTACAGAAAGCATGCACAAAGCTGCCTTGGCCACGGGAGCGTCCTTTAGTAGAGATGGAATGCACAAAGTGGACTTACACACGATTGGTCACAAATTGTAAAAATAGGAGAAAATGAAACAAGGAGACATCTGAGACATCTGTCTGGTGCTTGACATTACCTACCTATACGTATCTACGTTTCTCTGTTGAATGTGAATGGCACATAAGCATGGAGATTGGGATACTTTGTCATGGCGGGCTTTTCAATTCTGAAACTAGAGCATGCTGTTTTGTTTAAGACAAAAACTAAATAACGCTCCCGTGGACAAGTCAGTTTTGTACATGTTTTCCGTAATGAACCATATCTGAAGAACCAAACAAGCTAAATGTGCCATCTTTCAGGATAATTTCAAAACTTACTGCTGATTAAGACTAAACAAATAGAAATTATCTGAAACTTTAAATGTGGTTGAAAAATTACTTTGAACTTGGGTCAACTTTTTTTTGAACCACCCGGTATAGCAGTTAAATTGTATGGTGAAAGTATAGTTCTAAAAGTGGGATGTATGTAGTACTAAACTGCTCACAAAAAGTATCGAAACACTTAGAAATGATCAAATATATAACGGCTCGAAAGGGTATGCATTAATCAAAGCAAATAACAAACTGCATAATTTTGTTCTGCGTATTTTGACACCTCGATCGATGATATACGATGTTGCGGAGCGGAGTTATTGTCATTTCAATGGTCGTGGGTCCAGTTTCAAAAGTGACAATCATCCTATAGAAAGAGGTTTGCATTACTGTTTAGAATGATCAGATTCGTGATTTTCGATAGGGATGAGTGTCACTTTTGAAACTGGACCCACGATCATTGAAATGACAATAACTCCGCTCCGCAACATCGCATCTCAACGATCGAGGTGTCAAAATACGCAAAACAAAATTATGCACTTGGTTATTTGCTTCGATTAATGCATACCTTTTCGAGCCGTTATATATTGGATCATTTCTGAGTGTTTCGATACTTTTTGTGAGCAGTTTAGTAGACCACTAGACACTCATATCCAGACATTGTGCTTTGTCGCAACAAATTACAAACACTGCAGAACAGGGCTGCAAGAATAATTTTTAGATCAAACAGAATGGATTCGTCTGCACCCCTCCTTAGAGAGCTACACTGGTTACCCATTACATCAAGGATTACATACAAACTCATGTTGTTCACCTTCAAAAGTTTTCATGGCCTTCTTCCTATATACCTGACAAACTTTCTCACTCCGTACATACAAAATAGACCTAACCTGAGGTCAGGTGATGACAAATTACTTCTCACAATCCCTCGCACGAAGCGTGCTCTTGGAGACAAAGCCTTCTACGCTATTGCTCCACGTCTATGGAACTCTCTACCTGCCTCACTCCGCAATTGTTCTACTATTCATAAGTTCAAAAAGGCTCTCAAATTTCATCTGTTTCCTAAGCACTAATCCCCCGCCTCACGGATTCCATTCTGTTTTTTAGCTTTGTATATTGTGCTGTCATATTTTGTGTATGTATAGGCCCTTTTTACTTTGTACAGTATAATAATATGTTGCAATAAATTTGAGTGTTTTTGTGTATTTTAAGATTTTACTATTTTGTACAGCGCTTTGACCACTTTTGATTAGGCGCTTAATAAATGCTGCTTTATTTATTTAACACGCCTAAATCCAAGATGGCCGCAAAAATGGCCGCAAAACATGGTAACATTTCATATACTTGCCATTTACTTATGAAATGGTGCATGATGCAGATCGAATCATTATATAAAATGTATAAATATACAATCCATAGTGTTAAGAAACCAATATAACCAAGCTTAGTGCGCCTGCGTGGAATTTCCTACGTTTTAAAAACGTTTTTAAAACGTTTCCTAAAAACGAATGTATGGTCCAGAGTATTTGGTTTAATTTAGGTTATAATATAACGTTCTATAAAAGTTTTGATTTCGTTTCAAGTATGTGTTTGTTTATGAGTATTTGAAAAAATTGTTTTAAAATTGTTATAACGTTTTGATAAAACAATTAGCAATAAATACATGATTTTAAACTGTGACGTTTTAAAAACGTTTTGAAAAACGTTTCACAAAAACGAAACCTAATTGAACCCAATTTGAAACGTTTTTTGTGATTACTGGTGGCCATGGACTGCCAGACCAGTCCGTGAGTATTTTCTCTTTCGTACACGTACATGTACAAAAATAGAAATAAACCGCATAGTATTAACCCTTTAGTTGCAAGCAACGAAAAATATATTCATGTCACGCAAACATTCCATGCAACAATTCAATGGTATTTCCATGGTTTAATGAAGGCAAATGAAGGCCATTCATCCTAAATGATATATTTTATATAAAACCTCGGTGGTCTTTCTCTTTGAAAAAGCTCAATAAGGGGCAATTAATAACCGTGCATCTTTAGAGATGAAATGCGCAAACAATGACGATTGAATTATACGCGTATTGTATAGTGCCACTTTCCACGTGTGCCTGACATAATTTCAGATAAATATAGTACGATTGACTTTGTGTCTGTATAATATTAATACATGTATGTATATCTATCTCATTTGTAATTTGTGTATTAATAGTGTATTATTAATTTGTGATTTTCTGTATATAAACGCACCGTCGGTAGACGGGTGTTTTAAAAACGAATAATTGAGTTTACCGGGGGGGGGGGAGCTGAAAAGCAGAAGAAAATTCTTCAATTTTGTGATGGTGGACTATCCAATGTGGTTTGCAGCACCGCCCTCCGAGCTATGCTCGGACAGGGGGGGGGAGTCTGAGGGGGATGTATGTGCCCCCCTGAGAAGTAGACAATTTTTCAATTTTCGAACTCATTTGGTGCGATCTGGTGTATACTTTTGACCAATATTCTTTTGAAAAGCAATCTATTTCCCCCGTTTCTTTTCTTTTTTTCCCTTCTTCTTTTTTTCTTCTTCTTTGCAAAAAAATGGGGCGGCCATGGCCGCCCGGCCGCCCCGGTTGCGACGCGTCATACAACGTTATTTTATTCACCAATCAGTCACTCAATTAAAGGTTTTTTCTCCCTTTCTCTCTCCCTTCCCCCCCCCCCCCCCTTTCCTCTCCCTCTCTCTTTTCCCTTTTTAAAGTTGTTTTGGTGGATTTTTGCGCCCCCTCCGCCCCCCCCTGGATCCGCGCATGGGGGCAGCTACAAAATGTAAGACAGTGTTCTGCCACATTTAACAAAATCCCGAGTAGTCTAGATTAGTCCGGACCCGGTCCGGACTAAATAGCTAAATTGCTAAATTGCTAGTGGGAACGCAATTCAAGTCGTCCCGGTACGCGTCCCGGTCCGGACTCAAAGTGTTTTTTGTCATTTTTTAAGAGCACCTTTAAAGTTCGCGAAATTCTTTACCGTAACCAACATTTGGATAGGCTAGTTAAAATGCATAATAATAACATAGTAGCGCGGGCGTAGTTCACAGAAAGCTCGCTGTACGCTATACATATTCGAATATACAGATTAGCTTTATTCCGTAAAAATCATATCGATTGAAATTCCAATCGCAGTCAGCCAACTCCTCGTGGTCTAATGGCTATCGAACAGGTCTTATGAACGAAAAGTTACTTGTTCGAATCTCGGTATCGTCGAATTTTGCGTTAAACCTTGTCTGATATTTGTTCGACATAGGATAATTATAATGTAATGTAAGGCGCATGAAAGTCGATATCGCGTTTCCCGTTACCCGCCCGCATCATTTATTTTCACCCGCTTCAAAATTTCAAGATTTCCAAAAAATCATGATTTATTTTAAACACAATTGTTGTCAGTTTTTATCAATTTGAACACATTTTCACTTTCTTAAAATATGAATTTTGAGAATTGAGCTCATAAGAAAGGCTTTTTTAATCGTAAAC
>CM069447.1:69280984-69466048 GCA_035610835.1 Ophiura sarsii
GATACTAATCGTGCATTATCGCTGTCTAATATTGCTTAATATGAGATAATTTGGAGTTACAAGGATATATGAATTTAGTACCATTTTTTTTCAATGCTTTAATACATGTATTAAGAGAGTGGGAAAAGTGGGCTATAAATAATACGAAAATCGCTATATCTCGAAAACCGGAGCTTCGATTTGAATAATTCTTTTTAAGAAATGAAGAACATTGCTTCAGTAACATTTTGAGTTGAACTCCATAGACTAATTACGTATACACATTTAGTACAATGCATAAATAGCCTTTGTTTTGGCACAGTGTCAGAGTTTCAAAGTATCTAATTTACAGCGGCGGTTATTTCAAACGATGGACATCATGTGGGGGTGCGTCAAGGCAGTCAATAGTTAGGTCACCCAAGCCCTATATGAAAGCTATGAAGATTGTTAAACGGGGTCAGTAGTCACAAACATGCACAAACACAATAGTCGAACGACCTTGCTATTGTCAAAAACTCCCTACACAGAGGACTGCAGTGCAAATCTGTACGATGTTCGCCATGTAATGTCTATAGCGCCTAATGGCGGATTTCATTCCGTGGTATGAAGCTATGAAGTTTCCGTGGTCTTCGCTATCTCCAAGCAGATAGAGCAATACGTACACGGAATTTGTTTTAGACGAGGGTTCATTTCATGATTTGGTGAGGTTTAGAATGAGTTAGGATTCCTGTAATTTCGAAGACCACAGATTTTCAAAATGTGAATTTTCCAACAGTTTGAGACATAAATTTGGTCACAAAACGTGTTTCATACTATACATTTTACCGATCTGCAGATGTTATTGACCCTCCTCTAAAATTCTACCTGATTTTTAGCACGTTTCTCAGTTTTGAGATGCCAAATAGACCATTTTCCGAAGCTATATCTAGCAAATATTGCAGTCACTGATACTCCATTGTTTTCTTGCGTATAACAAAATATGACATGCAGCGTGACCTCCCTACTGACTGAAGGCGACGAAAAACCATGTTGTACAGGCCTGACCAACTAATTTATTTCAAATCTTAATTTGTTTAAAGATTTGAAGTAAAATTTAAAATTGACTAAATTGCCGGGCCGAGATTCGAACCCATGATTCTGCGGTCTCAGTCAAGCCACTACACTAGTAGGACAATACGTTTGTAGTAGTATTAGGAGATACAGTAGGTTGTATAACAATTTATCTTGTTAAACTAATGTTCTTCCTGAGATGTTTAAGTACGGAAATACACTAATCAGTATCGGTCTACCACGATTAACATTATATAAACCTTCATATTGTTCAACAAAATAATCTATTTTCCTAATTCACTACGAATAACCACGGTCAACCAATATCATCTTAAAGGATGATCAATCAATCCTTTCTATTCATTCTGGTAGACCGTACATAGAGTTCTATTGTAATTGATGGGTTGTCCGTGGTTGACCGACACGGCACTAGCGTTTCACAGGACATGCAGGAAATGTCCCAACAGTTTTGAACATGATTGTAGGTCGGAAAGCTTTCTCAAATTTATTAATGAGTGATGGGCACACGGTACACAACACTAACGCTCAACAGTCAAATTAAATTGATGACTAGTAATATTTGTGACTTGAATAAACCAGTAGTGTTCTCATGTCCGAAAATATATTTGTTGGGAGCGGCTCTTTCATCTTTCATTTCACTCAGCCAGCATGCTTATAATATACTTTTTTAAGCCGGTCCGAGCATTTTGCTTGAGTCTGGTCCCTTCAGGACCCAAGCGTGTGTCCGTAAGGACCGATCGTGTAAACAAACAAACAAACAAACATCTATAAACATCACCAGTCACCAGTATGGACCAAGTTTTATCAGCAATAAGAAACATGTTGGGGTGTTAATAATTATACAACAAATACCTCATATAAACGTGTTGTAGTGTTTATGCAAACGTTTATCGTATGCAATGCCTCCTATACATTTACACGTAAAACATGAAAATAAACGTGTTGAAGTGTTTATTAAGTGTTATCAGAAATATAAACGCTTCTTTTTACAGTGTAGCACGACCGTTATTTTGGTTACTAATATAAAATATTATACACGCGTGGTATATGTACAAACAAGGATAGCAAGTAAGCGAGCTATGCGTAAAAACAAGGCACAAGTGTGAAATAAACAATATTGAGCCAGCAGTCTTCAATAGTAGCAGGTCAATTACATTTGCGAAAGGTCACATTTACCTCGAGCTATCGCACGGCGCTGTCCAGACAGTACGTTAACTCGAGTCAACTGGTCGAGATAAGACTTTACAGAGGTAAATTGGCCGAGTTAAGGTCGAGTTAAGATCGGGTTAAGTTAACTCGACTCTAGTCCACACGGGCACTAACTCGACCATTTTCGCGAATTTACCTCGACTCGACCTTAACTCGACCTGTAGCTCGAGTTAAATAGCCATGTCTGAACGTGCCTTATATGATGCACAAGTTGATGTGTGTTGCATGTTTTGATTTCAAACAAAACTCGATAAAGGAAGACAAGTCAACATCTACACTGTGAAACCCCATAGACATTTGCCTCATTATATATTCATGAGCTCATTATTGTCTCTGCGCTTGATAATAACAGCTGCAAAATCAGCTTTTTCATGATCATATGTAATTACAAATTCACAAATGTATTACTGTATCGCGTATACTTCTTGTCGCAAATTTAAAATTACTGTTATTTTGTTTTTTGTTTAACTCGGGTGTTCTCGATCTACAATAGTTCTCTACACTTTTCGGTCATCATCTAATTTGGCGAATCTGGACATTTCACTGTTACCTTTTAAGGCCAAAAAAAATAAAGTAAACAGCTTTCTTTTGTTTTGGCCTTATTTCATAAACCAGTAGTTTTCTCATGTCCGAAAATTTATTTGTTGGGAGCGGCTCTTTCATCTTCATTCTTTTCTTCCATCTTTTCTTCCATTTGTTTAAACTTTCATTTCATTCAGCCAGCTTGCTTATAATAGGCTTTTTTCAGCCCGGCCCGAGCATTTTGCTTGAGTCTGGTCCCTTCAGGACCCAAGCGTGTGTCCCGTCCGATTAAAAAAAAATTAAAAAAACATCTATAAACATCACCAGTCACCAGTACTTCTATGAACTAAGTTTTTTGTACAAATCATATTTTACAACAATTTTTTAACATGCACCTGAAAGAAACCCATATTGGAATACATCATACTGTCTAAATATCTCCTTATTCTTATTTACCTGTGTCCTCTGTTCATTTCTTTCTTCGACTTTGACCAGTTTTTAAAAAAAAATCTTGTTTACATAAATAGAGCTGTAGTTCTGGCACATGCGGATTTCAATTGTATTTGTGTGTCTAGACTACATCTTAATTTTGAGAGTTTTTAAGTAATCTCTATTCCATTAATTTGTCTTATTGTTTTTTCGTTGGATCATCTCAAGTGATCCTCTTAATCTTCCGAGCGAAAATTCGTTTCTCAGGGAATTTGTCTTCTGGGAAAGTTATTTCATTTAACACATTTAGCGGGTTTGTGTCCCTTGCTAAAATGTGAGTGGAGTGTGGGGATGCTGGCAAAACAAGGTCAAACACATATGGGATATCCTACTATGTAGCTCAATATATATTTGACATAGCTTTATTCTGTAGCTGCTCCAAAAGCAGCCTGGGCGGGCAGAATCTGCAAATGCGACATATTACAAAAGAAATGGGGGGAAATGACAGAACTAAATTTACACCCACATACACTCGACCCAACAAGTATATGTGCTGCCGCCTGCGGCTTATCCAATAAAAACAATCTACTGGGAATGATCTTTTGATTATTTATATACCGTCTAAATATCTCCTTATTCTTATTTACCTGTGTCCTCTGTTCATTTCTTTCTTCGACTTTGACCAGTTTTTTAAACAAAATCTTGTTTACATGAATAGAGCTGCAGCTCTGGTACATACGGATTGGCGCACATGCGGATTTCAATGGTTTTAGTCTGTCTAGACTACATCTTAATTTTGAGAGTTGTTAAGTAATCTCTATTCCATTAATTTGTCTTATTGTTGATTCGTTAGATCATCTCGAGTGATCCTGTTAATCTTGCGAGCGAATTTTCGTTTTTCAGGGAATTTGTCTTCTTGGAAAGTTATTTCATGTAACACATTTAGCGGGTTTGTGTCCCTTGCTGAAATGTGAGTGGAGGCTGGGGGAGGCTGGAAAAACAAGGTCAAACACATATGGGATATCCTACTAGCTCAATATATATTTGACATAGCTTTATTGTGTAGCTGCTTCAAAAGCAGCCTAGGTGGGGGGGGGGGGGGGGGGGGGGGCAGAATTTGCAAATGCGACATATTACAGAAGAAATGGGGGGAAATGGCACAACTAAATATACACCCACATACACTGCACCCTATAAATCCAATCTACTGGGAATAATCTTTTGATTATTGATATAATAACAAGTTGTTTATGTGCATTATATAGTTCTTCATAAGTTGATATTTGTTGCATGTTTTGATTTCAAACAAAACTCGATAAAGGAAGACAAGTCAACATTTACACTGTGAAACCCCATAGACATTTGCCTCATTATATATTCTTGAGCTCATTATTGTCTGCGCTTGATAAAAACAGCTGCAAAATCAGCTTTTTCATGATCATATGTAATTACAAATTCACAAATGTATTACTGTTAAACACTATAATATTGCGTATACTTCTTGTCGCAAATTTAAAATTACTGTTATTCTGTTTTTTGTTTAACTCGGGTGGTGTCCTCGATCTTCGATGGTTCTCTACACTTTTCTGTCATTATTTAATTTGGCGAATCTGGAAATTTCACTGTTACTTTCGATGCAAAATCGTTATTTGGCGGGTATTATATTTCGCGAATCCACGCCCATGCGAAATTAATTGTTTTTACAGTATTGCAAATGGATGCGCAGTCTACAGCATTGATTGTTTTTCCGGATAAAGTGTACTTTAGGTCCCAGGCATGCATCAAGCACACTTGAAAGTAAAATAGGGTTACCTGCATGGGTGACTACCATTCGAAATCTACCCACCCTGTGTGGAAGATTAAGGTCATATCTTCCATAGGGGTGTATGGATTTCAACTGGAATGATGAAGCTATGCAACCTCGTTTCCAGAGTGCATTGGTTTCTTTAGCGGTGTAGATCAGTAGATCGTAATACATGAATGGGTAAATAGGTCCCCTTTTCAACATTAAAGGAACACACAGTAGTATTGAAGAATTATTTTTTATAATTAATTTCAGAACTCAAGATGAACATTAATAATGGTCATTTTTGCTGTTGCCGCTCAGAAAATCACGAAAGCAGCCTTGATACCCAGCAAATTTATATTGTGACAATTTATAGAGCTGGGGAGCACACATTAAAACACATGTAACCTTCTAATCGCATTAAAGTAAAGAACCGAGCAATCCTTAAGAGACCCATGAGAATATTTACATGGTTTTCTTTGTGTGCACGATTATTTACCCGGGGTGGGGGGGGGGGGTTACTTTTATCAAAATCGTACATGGATGTGCCTGCCGGACTTCGAAAATTTGACTTTCTCTATAGGGTAGGTGTGAGTAATACGGGACCGTAAGGTAATACGGGACCGCATCACTGAAATCTCATCTACAGCCGTCTGGCATTACTAGCACTTTAAATAGCGCCCTCTATAGATAGATCAAACCCTTAGTGAATTTCATGACTATTATCAAAGCTACCGGGAGAATTACCAGCCAGAAAATCACCAGAACCTGTCAAGGTAAGGAAAAAGGCACCCATATTTTGGTCTAATATAAAAATAGTGTTTTCATAGAATATGATGGTAAAGAAAAGGAAAGGGGGCGTGACCTGAATTCTTGCATTATTAAGCATGTTTCAGGTGTTGGTCCAACATGTATCGTGTGGGTGCTTCGCTAGTACAGTGTACATTGGTGTTATAATGCATTGAATGGGAGCCGTGGGTTCACAATGGCAGAAGGTAATATGGGACAGCCAGCATGACGGTACGCAAATGTCTTAAAGGTCCCGTATTACCCACACTTACCCTACCTTTTTTCTTCTTCTTTTTTGTAGCAATGTACCTTTTTTGTACCAATGTACTTCATGCATTATTATCTCTTAAATGGATTACTAGGCCATTATTTATGGTTTTTTAACAGTTACTCTTTAAATAAATTTGTCAAATAACTTTTCATACCAACACAATGTCCTCAAAACAATGGCCCATGTTACCTTCACGTGTAGGTAAGATGGGACATTTATGATGACGTCAGTATTTGATAATAACAGCCAAATCACAAACTTTGCTTAAATTTGAGTCAGTTATTTTGTATTTTAATTATGCAAATGTCTTAAAGGTCCCGTATTACCCACACCTACCCTACCTATTTTCGGGACAATTTGCCACCCATCAATATACCAATTTTGTTAGAAAAGCTTTTTTTACAAAAAAATGCCTCAAAATACACCCAATTTATGCCAATTGGGCGCTTTGGTCTGTGATGAAAACACCCCATCGCTATACCAATTTTGCGAAAATAGCGCCCCAAAAGGCAGGCACGTATACGTATACCATCTCAATGTGAGAACAAAAATGGTATAAATAATGCATTGCCATAGTAAATGTAATGGTCCAGGCTATAATTATGCTGTATGTATCTGTTGAGACCCCTCAAGGCCATGTTTGGTTTCCGCTGCGACTGACAACTTACCTAACAGATAACCCCAGCCAATAATAATTGATATGCAAGATCCAACAATCCAAGTATAGGCCAAGAGTTGTTCTTTCATGTCTGGTAGAAGAACACTGATTCCTTTAATAGTTCCAATCTCCAAGAATACAAACATTGATATCAAACTTAAGATCAACCATGACCATGTGCTATCCTTTTTATGTCCCATAGTGGTCGCTCGTTTGGGACATGCATGAACATTGAGCGATGATGGTTAAATATCTATGGTTAAATGCTGTAAAAACACCGCCAGCCGCCAGCTTTCCAGTTTGTATGGTTCATCACTAGTAGTAAAGTTTGACATTTCATTGTACTGTCCAAACTTTACATGAGCGAGCGGAAAAACTGCTGGCTGGCTGGCTATGAATAAGCAACTGTGATAAATATTCATTATGCTATTGATTAGAGCATCAGACTGATAAGTTCATGATTAGATTTAGTCAATCATATTAAGAGAATCATACATGCAAGTAACACATAGACACGCGTTATATATAGCGATCATAAAATGGATCTTCCATTAATGCAACAGGGGTTGACTGAACATTGGGCTCTATATATTTCACCCGGATCGGACAAGGGAATCACATTGTAATTGTATATACTATCGGGCGGGACCCGCTAGATGAGTAAACCTGGGCGGTTAATATTTTGGGTTCGATGAGTAAACCTGGACGGTTAATATTCAATCGTTTGAAGTCGAGTATGGGGTTATTACGGCCAGTAAAGCTCCAACTTGGTTGGTATTCCCGTTTTATTGGCAGAAATAGAACTGTAAAAAGATATGCACAGGGGCACAAGGAGCTATCACACTACCAAGTTTGATGAAGATATGTTATTGCATTGGTGATTTACAGTGGATTAATGAGAAATATGCACTGAAATATGCAAATTAAGAAATTAAAATACTCATTAATATTCATGAATTCTGTCACTAAACTATACAGCACCAGTATTCACAAGAAGCTATCACACTACCAAGTTTGATGAAGATCTGTTATTGCATTGGTGATCCCATTCTTTGGAATTCACTTTCAAAATTAATAAAAGAATCAACATCTGTGAACCATTTTCGAAACAAACTTAAGAAAAACATCATCCAAAAATATGAATAATTCGCTTTTTGAGCTCGTCCTTGTTTGTCTTGTCTTGTTTAAGTCGCTGTCAGATTTTGTTCTTTTCATGTATTAAATATGTAACATGTACTGTATTGTATTGTATAGGGGTAGGCTATTTACAGGCCTTATTGGCTTTTCAGCCTACTCCTCCATAAGCTTTTGGTGTGTTTAAGTTTTACATTGTTGATGTACAGGTAGTGTTGTTTTATGGAAATAAATTGATTTGATTTGATTTGCAGTGGATTAAGGAGAAATCAGCAGAAATATGCAAATTAAGTGATTAAAATACTCATTAATATGCATGAATTTTGTCAACAAACTATACAACACCAGTGCTCAACATGGACTATCACACCACCAAATTTGAAGATTAACAGTCACTGCGTTCAAGCGCTACAGTGGATTAATGAGAAATCAGCAATGAAATATGCAAATTAAGTGATTAAAATACTCATTAATATGCAAGAATTTTGTCACCAAACTACATGTATACAGCACCATTACTCAACCTGGGTTATCACACCACCACATTGGAAGATTAACAGTCACTGCGTTCAAGAGCTACGTGGATTAATGGGAAATTGGCACAGAATTATGCAAATTAGTGATTAAAATACTCATTAATATGCATGAATTTTGTCACCCAAGTATACAGCACCAGTACTCAACCTGGGCTATCACACCACCAATTATGAAGATTAACAGTCACTGCGTTGAAGAGGTAATGAGAAATCAGCACTGAAATATGCAAATTAAGTGATTAAAATACTCGGATTGTACCTTAAGACTATGAACAGTAGACCCAGTACTCATTGATTCAACCAGAAATATTACTTCTATTTTGAAATTTGACCCCCTGTGTACGCGGCCATTTTGATTTTAAGGAAATTAGCCATCTTTACCAGTTTTACTAAATTCGTTTTTCCATTTCTTTGATATGTTGTTCCCCGTTAGTGCGCGTCATTGCGTCCAGACGCAATTTTAAAAATGTGGACGCATTTTCAAACTCTAGGCATGAGTATGTTGCGTCCACAATTGATCAAAAATCATGAATTTGTAAAATACTGATCAAATCCACCCAAAAATTGACAAATTGACCATTAACGTCCGGGAAGTTTAAAATCCTTGATCGATCGTACATGTGCCTTTTGTGCAAAATGGTGGAAATATCTTTTTATCGATGTAAACAAACTGCTTCGAGTCTAGGCTAGGGTATATTGGTATCAATTGCCCGGGACACTTACCCAATACGAACCCCTAGTGGTTCCCGGTATTTTTACCATGTTACGATCATGGTTACGATTGCGGTTTTGGGACCAAATAATTTGACTATTTCAGATCGCTTACACAAAATGGCGGAGCGCGGATTCACCCCGGTATTCGAGACACTAAAATTACAGGTGTAAAATCGTACAGGCCCAGGTATCGGTAAATTTCCACAATTAAAATAGATGAACCTAAAATATATCGAAATAGTGTATAGAAATTATTTACGCATCAAATACCTTCGGATTGAAATGACCTGTAACTTGACCGCATGACTATGGGCATGTCATGATAACCGGCACGGTTCGAGTACCCGGGTGTAGCCTGCTTATTACCTCGGACCCGATATACTGGCGTAATCGAGTTCCCCAAAAATGGACCACAAACTCACGATTCACACTAAGTCTTATTTCTTTTTTGAATTCGTAAACGACTCTCGAATGGATAGTATATTCTATATTCTTTCCATTCCGTGAGCGCTAGTTGCGATTTACAAGGACAATTTGGACCGATGTTTGATCTCTGCTGCCTAAATCCATTCTGGTTCCAACGCAGTAAAAGGTCAATGAAGGTTCTGATTCTGTTCAAAATCATTCGGTTGAATGCTTAGCTCCGATTCTGGAAAGTGTGATTCGTCTGTAGTTTGATTGTTTTGTTAAATCTTCTTTCTTTGGAATGGGTATAATACCACCCTGTGACTACTGTGTAGGCTTCTCATGATGAAGTAGCACCACTTGGTTTTGATTGTGAAAGAGCTTCCTCGAGTTCGTCTAGTGTAAACTCCGATGTTGATATTGGTAACACTCCTTTGACAACTTTTTTGTCAGGGATGGATGGAGGTTCTCCAAGTAGAGATGAGAAGTGTTTTAGCCATGCACTCTTTCTTTTGTTAGATGAACCAACAAGCATTATATTCTTACTCTCTTTCCTGCTACTGATTTCATACACAATTTTCCAGGCTATGCCGTGTTTGCTGGTTAGAGATGCTTGTCGGACCTGTTCAATGTTTGATTCCAGCAATTCCATCAGCAGCTGCGTGGTTTGCTAAATGTTGCTACCCTCCTTGATTGCTGCACGATATGAATCTCTTGCAGATTTAACTTTCTGGGTCTGTGACATGCTCTTGAAAGTGTTCTTTGGTTTCTTAGGCAGCACACATGCCGGTATAGGGCAACGCCTCTACCCTCCCCCTGCGGACGAATTAATGTGAATGCTTTTAATGGTCATATTAAGCTTGAATCATAAAACATTCAAACTAATTATCGCGTTCAGCGCTCAAAAATTGGCAATTTTAACGCTAAAAAGGTCCAGGATGGAAACTAATTAATTCGCGTAAAGTGCGCAAAATACAATGGTCCAGATACAATTTCTGAAGTCATCTTGTTATGCTTAAATGTGACGCGATCAAGAGGAATGAGTCGGATGTCGACCCTGGTCGAAAATGAGGTTTTAATACAATTTTAAAGAAGATACATAGAGCGTTCAGAAACTGAAAACCCCATGTCGATACGACGTTTTGTTCCAAAGTTATGTCAAATTGTATACATGAATTTCCATCAAAACTTATGTAAGCCGCCATTTTGAATTGGCCATATCTCAATTTGGGATTCCCCGACATCCGACTCATTCCTCTTGATCGCGTCACAAATAATGAAACACTGAAAGTGATACACGCAAAGCGCAAACAATTTTATTTTATTAAACTAAAATGGTCCAGAAAACGTTCTTGAAGCCATCTTGTTATGGATGAATAATGAAACATTAAAACGACTACGCGCGAAGCGTGCAAAAAAAAATCAGTTTTTTAAAGTAAAATGGTCCAGAAAACGTTCCTGAAGCCATCTTGTTAAGCTTGAATAATGAAACATTGTAACTTATTTGCGCCAAGCCGGCTAAAATGTCCAGTTTCTTTTAACTAAAATGGTCCAGAAAACGTTCCTGAAGCCATCGTATAATATACTTGAATAATTAAATATTGAAACTAAAACGCGCAAAAAATGCAAAAACTTCCAATTTTAAACTGAAATGGTCCAGAAAACGTTCTTGAAGCCATCTTGTTAAGCTTGAATAATTAAACATTGAAACTAATACGAGCAAAGAGCGCAAAACAATCCAGTTTATTAACTAAAATGGTCCAGAATACGTTCCTGAAGCCATCTTAATATGCTTGAATAATTAAATATTGAAACTAATACGCACAAAGCGCGCAAAAAACTTCCATTTTTTAAACTAAAGTGGTCAAGAAAACGTTCTTGAAGCCATCTTGTTATGCTTGAATAATTGGTCATATGATATTGTTGTGTAGTGTAATAACATGGATAATCAAGACGATTGACGATCTATGGTAATATATCCTTCCCTCCAGGCTCCAGCTCTTGAACTTATTATTGGACACACACTGTACATTTTTTCAAGATTCTTTAAATATTCTGCAGCACCCCAAGCACCCCACTTCCAACGGGCTTGACTGGTGTTCACCTGGAAAAATACCCTTGCCCCCACCCCCCCCCCCCCCCCCCCCCCTCCCTGACAAGTGACCCTGGCTTCGCCCCTGGTATGACCTACACTTGAAAAGATATTAAGTCGGGATATCTGTTATAATCACAGTTATATTGAAGAACCCAACAGATCAAAAATGAATAAAATATAACACGCACAAGCTAAGCAAAGCAAATACATTAGTTATTAAAAAAGGGGCGATGATCGTCTGGGTCGAACCCGGGACCTCCTGCTGATCCCGAAGCGAGCGCCCTACAACTGAGCTACCGAGAACAATGTCTATCGTGGATGAAATAAACAGATAAACGCATGTGATTCAAATACCAATCCCGTTCCTAGAGACAATCACTTATAAAATAAAAGGAAATCACAGCTACGTATTTACAAGTTGGAAACCATTTCCCTCAAAAAGAGTTTCCACCATAATATACTTAGCCTACAGTCCGCAAACACTGAGATATAAAAAAATAAAGAAAATTGAATGCGATCGCGCACAATGAAAAAATGGCAATGGTTCCAAAGGATTTTTTTTCGCGGTCAAAAAGGTAGGGGGAAAAGCCCCCCCCCCTCCCCCCCCCCCCCCCCACGCCCCCAGAGCTCGAACCCCGGACCTCTGGGTTCAGAGGCGAGCGATCTACCGCTAGGCCACGGGGGTCAACCATACTTGGCTCAGTATTTTTCGCCAAGCATATAGCCTAGGGCCATTATTTCATCGAAAAACTGCCACGCCGGGTGACACAAGCACACCACATCGTAGTAATTCGTAGTACTCAAGAGGGTTAGGGTTAATGAGACCAACATTAAAAAAATTGAGAAAAGAAAAATTGAGAACAAAAATCGTTCTTTAACCCTATAACCCCGAGGCACCTTTTTCAAAGGATTTATTTTCGCGACCAAAAGCGAGGGGGAAAAGGGCCCCCACGCCCACAGGGCTCGAACCCCGGACCTCCTCTGGGTTCAGAGGCGAGCGATCTACCGCTAGGCCACGTGGGTCAACCATACTTGGCTCAGTATACTTCGCCAAGTATATAGCCTGGGCCATTATTTCATCGAAAAACTGCCACGCCGGGTGACACAAGCACACCGCATCGTTGTAATTCATAGGGTTAGGGTAAAGCTGTTTTAGCTGGTTTACATTGGCTACCTGTGGAGCAACGCATTGTCTTCAATTGCCTGTTGATATCCCATTACATTTAGGGGTATTGGTATAACATGTACATAGTGTGGTCATTTACAATACAAAACAATTGTTTTAGGTCATTTAACATCAGCTTATCAATTCTGGCAGCCATTTTGGAAAGTGATACTGAATCAAAATTGTCACATAGGTGGGCCTTATTTCTAAAAGTAATAGTTTAGCAGTTTAGAACATACTATTTGGTGAATTTGATGTAATATACACTCTTACAAGATCTATTTTGTATTATCATACACTCATGTAGACTATTTTGGTGGCCATCTTGGTTTTAAAGTATGTTATTACAATGCAAATATACTGGATATGAGTTACTAGTTGTTTATTACATACCCCCCAATGTTAAAACTATAATTTCATCATATATTTTGGTTGATATTATCCCATTTTATGGAATTCAAATAATTTGTTCAGTCAGTTTGGGACCCATTTTGGCAGCCATTTTGGATTTTGAACTATGTAAACAAAGCAGAAATACTGGATATGAGTTACTAGTGGTCTAATACATACATCCCATCAATAAAACTATATGTTCATGGTACATTTAAGTTAATATTATCTCATTTGATGGAATTTTACAATTATTTTAGCCACTTCGGAAAGCCTTTCGGGAACCATTTTAAATACTGGTGGTCTGACACATACATTGTACATCCCATCGTTAAAATTATATTTTCATCATACATTTCAGTTGATATTATCCTATTTTATAAAATTTTGACTACTTTTGACCAATTTCGGCCATTCATTTGGCGGCCATTTTGATTTTAAAGTATGTTAACAAAGTAAAAAATACTAGGTATGAGTTGCTAGTGGTCTAACACATACATCTCATTGTTAAAACTATACTCTGATCATACATGTTGGTTTACATATCGTCAGCCTGCTTCGATAATTGCCTAACTCATTTTTTCTAGTTCTTAGAAAACAACTAAAGTATAAAACCTGTTCCCTGTGTACCTGTTACTCATTTTGCATTATTGATGGATGGATATTCATTATGTGGAATGACGCTTGTATTGTTGATGTTAGGCTTGTATTGTTGATGTGACTTGGATTAGTGCATCCATGCACGCCAATTGAGGATTGGCGCGGATGGATGCACTAATCCAAGTCATATAAAAAACAGATTAACACAGCCATACAATAATTTGATTAATTCCATGGATTTGTCAATGCAAATTCAATAATGCAAAATGAGTAACATGTTGGAGTGGTCTGGTGGCCCTTTTAAAACAAAGCTCTTCATTTATCAACACTTTTGATTGGTCAATGACTTAGATATTATAACAGCATGTGCATAATGTAATGAAGTAATGATTTATGCAAAAAACTCAATTTTGCTGAAAAGTGAGTTAGGCAATTATCGAAGCAGGCTGACGATATGCCAATATATGGAATTTTACCATTTTTGGCGGCCATTTTGGCGGCCATCTTGGATTTAGGTATGTTAACAAAGCAAAAGTTTTGGATATGAGTGTCTAGTGGTCTAATACATACATTCCACTATTAAAACTATACTTTCACCATACAATTTGATTGCTATATGTCATTTTATGAGATTTGACCTGTTTTGGCGGCCATTTTGGACGCCATCTTGGAGCATCCCATTTTTTTTACTGTTAACATCTAAAATATGTTTAGGACCCTAAAAGACACCTAAAAAGTTGGTTTGGTTTAGTACTGGGGGTGCACGTGAACCCCATGTACATACCCGACTAAATATTACTGATTTTTAAATTTGAGACTTTTCAGGGGGTCTAATTTAGCACTGTCACCAATGTGAGTGCAAGAAGTATGTAAGTCCACCCATGGTGTTTCTAAAACATGAACCAAAGTAAATTATCAATGTTACTGCACAAAACATACATTTTTGTTGCACTTTAAAGTCAAAATATATTAATTCGTTGATGGCCCACTATATTAAACAACTGAAATGTCGTTTTATCATAAATAAGAGTCTGGAAATACTGTTTGTAACTCCACAAAACAGAGCCAATTTTCCTGTCATTTTTCCTGTCTGTCTTCACTATCAGTATCCATGGTAAAAGGGGGGATAATTCACCCAAACGAACTTCCAATTTCATTTAATTACACTATAATTGCTAGAAATGTAATTTAAATAAATGTTAGTATTACTTGTTCAAGGCTTGAACTATTTTTTGCAAGATTTGTTATGAATTGGTAATATAAAATACTCTGTAACAAATCCTATGGTGCCAACGTAAGCGCAAGAAGTACGTAAGTCCAAAATCAATAAATTGATTAATATTGATCAATAAACAATGCAAGTACTAATTTGGTGTAGAATATAAATCCCAGAGACATAACCTACTCAAAACAAGTAACAGCCAGATTAAACTTTTACGTTGATTCCTACAATATTTTGTTCAGCATTCCCTTGCACATCTTTATTACAACCCACACATAAAACTAAAAGGATTAAAGTTTGCACCTTGTGCAAGATGTTGTGATACTTACAAGTCCTTGAAACTCAAACCCATAGAAAACTACCTTCCGATTGGTCAGAAAGTTGGATCCTTCATTTGTTGCACAAATCAGAGACATTGTTAGACAACTGTAACTGACTTACCCACGTTTTTCAGCGTTTCCATGACAAAGGATTTAATTTTGCACAGCGTGCACGATGTTTTCCTTCAGTACGGATACTTTACCTATTCCTTGAAACTCAAACCTACAAATGTCAGCCTTTACAAATAAGACCCTTTATTATTATTCCTTAGAGAACTACCTTTCGATTGGTCGGAAAGTTGGATCCATCAGTCGTTTCTCCTTTCCATTGCTACTTTATACCATGGGGTGCTGCAGCCACCGCAGCAGTCAGAGACACTGTTATAAAAATTGTATCCCTGATGAAGATGTGAGTGAATTTTTTGATAGGCAGCACTTTCATTGGTTATTCAATGAACATATCTTGTAGTTAACGTATCGTAAACACTTTTAGATACGCAGGAAGTGCTCACGGGGATAATACGGCTTTATTACAACTATTTTTTAGAACTGGCATATCTTTCATCTCACATTTTTGCATTTCTTAATTTTACACATTTAATGAATCAACTAATTTGCTAAATATACATTTATATATTGTTTTATTGTTGAATACAATTGATTGAATGTTCTCTTCTAATAGACAGTGAAATATTAATACTGATAGATCTTTAATATATTTCATGTTTTTACTTCTTCCACTTTGTCACATAATGACATGTGTATATAATTTCACAGTATGACATGCGTGTATAATTTAAACCATTACACTAATGTGTTTTTTTGTTCACAATAATTCCTGCATTGACTCTTGTAGCGACACATTGGGGTATACATGTAACATAGATATGATGTCCATGTGATATACATAGCATATACTAATGTGACATAAATCGTCAGTTTATTCCAAAGCTATCAGTGACTGATGTGTTTTCAAAACAATTGAAAACAAAAGAATTTCTAACCTTAGGTTGTATATATTAAAAAAATCAATATTTCCGACTTCCGACTCATTTTGCTTGATCACGTCACATTTTACAGGGCTCATAATTTTCCAATAAAATAAACTTTGTAATGAGTATATGAGAGAATTTCAATATTAATCCTTATTTGGTTTGCTCTGAAAGGAAATTCAACATCTGCGAACATCAAATTATATATCCAGACACCAGAAATACAAATTCTTGTCTTCTGTCTCTAGGTTAATGGAATATTGGAAGACCATTTTCTTTCAATATATTTGTTGCCATTTTATTTTCTATTCTGACATTTGTTCCTACTTATTTCTTTTATATTTGGTTTCCGAGAATTTCCCAAAATGCACCTTGAATCAATAAATGTCGAAAACGCTAATTGATTTCCACCTTATGTCGATCGAGGTTTCACGCATAACGGCGAATCACTGGACAAAATTATGTCTCGAATGTTCTTAAATCGTAAATTTCTGAGCAACCCTTAAGGTGAAATTGATCAAGTGCTGTAAATGGAACTATTAATGTGATGTGTATAAAAATGCTGATTTTTTAGTTTTTAAAATGTTGACCCCAAAAGAATTTTTGAGGTAAAATATCACTTTTTGGTCAAAATTGTAAAAACTACAATTGTTTATGTTAAAAAAAACAATTCCTAGAGAAGTGTCTTGAGATTATTTTGGTGCAATTTCAGATTTTTTTTGCATCCGCCTTTATTTTCATGTACCTAACATTTAAACAATATATAACAATTACAACAGAAAAACCCAAAAGTCCACACATAATACATTAATACAGCAATACTAAGATCATATGCATAGATGTCAGAAGCATTATCAAATTGTTTACCCCGGCACAAGCACTTGTTAGATCGGTTGAGGCCTTCTTCTTCTTTCCTTGATTGTGACCAAAATATCTTCAAACCCAAGGGAAAGCGGTATCATCAATGAAATACCAGCTAGCATGATAAAAGACGTTGAGAAACTCGACGACAAATCATATCCTAGACCTGCAATATAACAGGAACAAGATAACATACAAGTTTAAAGACATTGAAACGTTAATAATATTATCAATTAATTAATTAATTGAAGAAAGAAATGGATTATTTGTTATTTGTTTGTGTTGACTCAAGATGTAGCCACATATTATTGATATGTATACGTCGCTGTTCAGATATAACAACTACACATCACAAAAAAAACAGAATTTTGAGAAATCGTGTTTGAAAAATGTCCAATTTTCGAGACTCATTGGAGAGCATTTACATCAAATGTCACATTTAATAAATATATACTATATATTTTTAATGCTCTTTGACAATGATAATTGATCAAGTTGGTTATTCAAGTAATTTCTACTACAAGTTTTCTCTATTCAAATATGTTTTTCATTTAGGTACTGCAAATCATAGAGAGATACAAAGCTTTGTTGGACACTGTACAACAAAATATTTTGAAATGAATGGTGAAAACCGTTTTTAACCAAGAATAAATTGATCATGTTTAAAGACGTTTAAAAGGTGAATATAATCAATTATTTAATTTAAGAAATAAATGGATTTACACCTGGATTTACATTCCTTGTTATAATGAAACACGAAATTTGATACAAGAAGTATTTGTTAGTGTTGACTCAAAGTTTAGCCACTGATGTATGCCTACGTCGCAAGCGCTGTTAACATTATAACGACACATCACAAAAACAGCATTTTGAGAAATCGTGTATGAAAATATTCCAATTGTTGAATACTCATTGGAGAGCATTTACATCATAAACTATACATTTATTAATGTTCTTTGACAATGATACTTGATAGTGACATTCATTGCGGGGTCAAGTTGGTATTCAAGTAATTTCTACTACAAGTTTTCTTTATTAAAATATGTTTTTCATTTAGGTACTGCAAATCATAGAGAGATACAAAGCTTTGTTGGACACTGTACAATGAAATATTTTGAAATGAAAGGTGAACATCTTTTTTAAACAAGAATAAATTGATCATGCTATTGCAGTGTAAACATCTCACGTGAAACACTAAGCAGAAGGTCACGCAAAAACATCCTAAGCCATAGGAATCCCGTACAATCACATATTTATTAAGCCGAATTGCGAAACTAATACGTATGTCGCATACAAATAAGTTACTTGTACGCAAGACTTATACGATACTCGCCAAAGTGCGCATGATGATGCAAAATATGACATTTGGCGAATATCGTTGAAGTGTTACGTACAAGTCACTTATACGTACATATGACAAAATAATGTGATCACTTCCCCAGTCACTTTTCTTAAACTGTTATTATCGGTAAGGTAACAATTGTATTAGAATGAGAATAACAATTTATTTTGGTTGCGTGAGAATAGAAATGTTCATATTTTTTCTCTAAGTACTAACCTGTAAAAACGCCGCTCATAATAGCGCCAAATCCATACGCCAAATGGTACCAACTACAACCGTTAATGTACTGATTTTGGCATGCATCATTGTTATCAGTTATGAACTTAATTGCACTGTATATTTCGCTACCGACGATTCCAGCACCTGTACCGCACACTACTGAAGCAATCCCCATTCCTGTAAAGGTGTCCAAAAGAGTCAGTGCAACAAATGCTGAGGCCAACGTCAATGAAGACATATACAGCGTGTGCTTATACGTCATGCATTTATGCAGAAATGGTATGACGACCTTAGCTGCCACATGTCCAATTCCACCACACGTAGCAACAACGGACGCGTCTCTCAATAAAGCTCCTTTAGATGTGGCGAAAGACACGATGTATACGATCCATCCAGTAAAAGCATAACCATATACAAACGAAGGCACCAAGACCTGTGCAATAAATGATGAGTTGAATACTAAAGCACCTCCAACCGCATTATACACACGTGTTACATATGTTGGCTTGGGTTCTTCTCCAAGCCTGGTGTCCAAATTGCGGCATTTAGGCAGCAGTTCGTGATATTGGGAATTATCACTGGGCTTTTTAAGAAATGCGCCACACGCGATAGAATGCAAGTTGATTCCGGCAAGCAACAGCAACGCTCCACGCCATCCATATATGTCACGAAGTGTTTGTGTTAGTAATGGAGTTACAATTATACCAACACCGCTTGCAAAAAGAGCCACATTTAAAGCGATAGTGTAATATTTGTCAAAATAGTCCGGGATCATCCCAACGGCGACATTTTCCTGAAGCATCGTAAAACCTAGTAAGGATAAAAAATATAACAATTATGATAAATCGCGATGCACAAACAAGTGGTGTTGTTATAGGCTATATAAAGGCACTCATATTATGTGATATTTTCCTTCTAGCCGGACAGTTCATTTTCACTATTTAAACCATGATTTTGAAGTAATTAGGAATAAATGCCCTAAATTGATTAGCGATACAATATGCCATTTCTAGTCCTTTCATCGATTGTCACTGTTTTTACATGCTGGTTGGTTCGTTCTTACGTCCGATATAATTATATAATGTTGTTTCATTCACTCTCTTATATTTATTCATCATGCGACACGAGATGGCGCTATGCTCTTAATTATTTTAATCGAAATAACATTTAGCGTATCGCTGTTTAGCTTTAGCTTAAGGGGGGTCTAGGTTGGTCAGATATTAAAATTCAGTGCTTCATACAAAAATGATATATTAGCACAGTAGAAAACTGCTAAGTCTCTGCTTTAAAATGCTTTTTGTTTGAGGTAAATTGGAGTTTCGGTTCTGAGGTTATGGTCAATTAAGTTTCGGGTGTCTCAAAAAATCGGTGATGTTTTGTATACATTTGTATGTAAAAAACGCTCACCCTGCGATTTTTAGCATTTTCAGTTTTAATTGTTTTTTGATCAAAATGTTTGTAACATTTCATCAAATTTATTTATTAAAATATTGAAATAATTAATTGCACATCACAAATCATCAAAATTTCAAGGTCAACGTAATTTCTTATGTATTTCCTTATTTTTCTTACCCGGCTATTTTTAAGCCATTTATCTCTAAAAATCAATTAAAATGCTAATATAATTGCGATTTTCACCCAAAATGGCTCAAAATGTGTCTAAATTCATGGTCTTCCATAATTAAAGGTAGATGACCCGATCACATTTACGTAACACAGAATTATTTCAAACATACGGAGATTTTCATATCATATGAAAGCTCGTATTTTTCTCATCATCATACTGAAATTTGACGGCCTAAATCGGTATAATTACGGAGAAATCGATGAAATAACGTCGAATTACCGCGAATGGTGGTATACCACCGATATAGTTTGTGTACTACTCAATGGGTACAGTTCACAGCATCTTGTGCGTACTAAAATAAGAACCATTAGAGCTATGCAACTCAAACTTTGGAACACGACTTTTTTAAGGATGACCTTTCATGTAGAATAGAAAACTTCAAGTTGAAAATCGGAAATGTGATCGGGTCATCTACCTTTAAACAACTATTTTTATCCCAAATGTCAACTAATTTTTTTCTCGCCAATTTTAATATTTTTCAATACGTTTTGCACGATATCTCAAAACTGTAAAACACGCAAACTTGCAATATGGGGGCAAACGTAACTCAAAAACGAAAGCTCATATAACCATGAGATTTGGCCCAGATGTTAAGCACACCAGGGGCTATGAAACCATGGAGCCCGATTGTAAATATCTGTTTTCAAATTTGAATTACGATACAAAATTACCTGATTGGTCGGTTTACGGTTACCATGGCAACCGTATAAAAAATCCGGATCCATGGTTTCATGCGCACTATACCGATACATCATCTACCCAAGTATGCTGTATATGCAAAATTTTGTTTTCTAGTTACGTTTGCTCCCGTGTTTAGACAATCAGAGGCCTTGCATGGTAACCATGGCAACCAGATCAAAATAACACACATTTTCTGAAACGTCTTGACCTAAACTTAAATCAACCTAGACCCCCCCCCCCCCCCCCCCCCTTAAAACCGCGTTTAAATACGTACGAGATCACGCACCAATGCTATTTTTACAATACTTCGCGATACACTTATAAAACTCGCCCATTGCTTGTGTGGTGGATTTCGATCACGACAGGAGCATGCGCAGATGCGATTTTTGTGTAAGTGGTCTGTGATTTTGTCAATATTATATTTTTACTGTGATTTGTCGATCTGCATTAAATGCAAAAAGTAACAACGCCGCCGGCTGGACTCGAACCACCAACCTTTCGGTTAACAGCCGAACGCGCTAACCAATTGCGCCACGGAGGTGATTATTTACTAGGCTGTTTTGGTTTGCCATGTTCACCCGTACACTTCCCCGTACACTTTTTGCAAAGTCGGGCATCGTTTTTTCTCAAATATTGCTTGCATATTGCCGTTGCTGTCGCCTTTAATACATGTGCTGTCAGTTGAACTTGGAACCAACGTTTAATTTGAACTGTCTATTTTCAATAAAAAAAATACTCCAATACGGGAAAAAAATCAGAAAAGCTCACAGACAACAAATAAGAACATCATTTTACTCGACCTATAATTTCAATCAACGTATTTCAATCATCGGGGAAACCCGATGATGCGAGTGACGTCATTTAATGAGCTCATTAGCATAATTTATGTCCGTGAAATGTACAATAGAGTTTTATAAGTGCGATAGCCATGGCAGGGAGGAGCACATTTTAAGGGAGTGTTCATAAACACTTGGTGAGGAAGTATGACAATATGGGGATCAGAAAAAGAATGTGTCCCAAAAGATGAAAATTAATCAACGATTTACCGTATCAATAAATATATTATAAACATAATACACTTAAATCGTTCCATTACGTGTTATTACAATGAGGAGACGGGCAACGGTTTACCTCTACCATTGTTCATACTTTCCCACCGAGCTCACTACTATCCTTTCCGAAAATATGTGTTCATTGACCGATCGATTTGCTCAGTTGGTTAGCGCGTTATCTTACCTCAACCTTTATTGTCAATGCCGTGGGTTCGAATCTTACAGCGACCTATAATAGTCTATTCATTTCTTGCAATTACACTGTTGTGTTTTGATTGTAACACTTCGTACTAATGGGAAAGGTGGACTGTAATCAAAACAGGCAATATTTTTATTGTAGACAAAATAAAGTCTACTTTTTTTCGCCTATCACATTTTGATGACTAGCGAGTGTACAAAAACCAAAAAAAAAACCGAAAAGACAGTTGACACGGACTGGCAGACGTAATTCGAAAGACATTCACGGGGTTAGGTGTGTTGCTAGTGTTGTGCTGGGATGGGTATCGGTTCGAAGTGAGGTACGTGTATGGCGTGGGTTATTTGGTTGGGGTGGGGTGATAATGACATATTTCCTGCCCCAAAAAGTTAATTTGAAAAACAAATTATGTTTAACTAATTATTTTCTTTTAGAGATATCGACGATTATGTAAATTTTCCTCAGTAGAGCTCTGTATAAAAGCACATCTTCTCCACCCCATTGTCTTTCAGTGCGTGATCCAGTGCAATTGGAGCTTCTAGGACATGTGCCATACAAAATGTAATAAATAATACATCTCCGATTCTAAGACACGGCGCGGGGTTTTAAATTATAAGGTTGAATTTAAGTTATGCATACATCCGCCCCTCCCCACCTCTCCGTACAGCGCGGGGTCTAAAATGATCTATAATGTAATTATAAAATCAGAACCACGCACGTAGGTCGGCGTCATCATTTTTCTACTTTGGGATCCAAAAGTACACTTTTCGTCAAGAAACTACTCCACCCACTTCTATTGTAAATTGTTGACTATAAGGATTCATGTCAATAAAAACCAGTGGGCGGCGGCGAGGATGTTTATTTTATACAGACAAATTCAATACTTATGTTTGACTTAGGCCTCCGTGTAGCGAATCTGACATGCAGGATGCAGGATGCAGTTCCCGGATGGGAGATGTTTTTAGCACGGTATCAGAGGGGTGTTGTTCGATAGTGTGACAGGGAAATAAAAACGGTGTACGAGGTAAATTAACGAACCTACTACCATGACTACAGCTCAAAATTACAGCCTGCTTCACCCGCTTCACAGATCACAGGTAGTAAAAGCGTTACCATACGAGGGTTGATCAGTAAGTTCTGTCACCCAAGGCTGCCCCAGCTGCACACGATCATACTGTCCCTTTATCGTTTTATTGTTTTATGCCATCCTTCACACCGCATTCTTATCTCCCTCTTATGTACATTTACTGGGGATAGATAGCCTCATAGGTCCGTATGCACAAAAGAGTTAGACCGGGTCTAAAGTTAGACCTGGTCTAAGTGAAATTTATTCATGCTTCAAAATCTGTTTTCCTCTGCATTTTCATGAGATATTTTGTGCTATCTTTTAACTTTGCATCCAAATCATTACAATTTGTTAGCTTATTTGAGAAGGAAATGTTATTAAAGGTGTGCTTTCACAAAAACTAAAATCCACTTAGACCAGGTCTAACTTTAGACCCGGTCTAACTTTAGACCCGGTCTAACTTTAGACCCGGTCTAACTTTAGACCCGGTCTAACTTTAGACCCGGTCTAACTTTAGACCCGGTCTAACTCTTTTGTGCATACGGACCATAGAGTTTGATAGGCCCATTTCTGCCGCTACTTATCTGCCTGTGAAAGGGAGCATACAAAGATCGAGTGTCTCGAATCATGCTGCATCGCGATATCGATAATGCAAGTACTCACAAAGATCGCCAACCCAATTGATGGAACATCCACCTACTCACCCTTGGCTTCCTGCAACTTCTGGCTCTTCACCAAAACTAAATCAAAGACCTAACCACAGCTGTAAAGTCAGAGATGAGGACAATGGAGTACCGCCAATGCTTCGGGAAGTGGAGGATGAGGATGCAACAGTGTTTACACAAGGGAGGCTACTTCGAGGGAATTTGACTGCAGTTTTTGAAATTCCTTCCTGGTATGTTCAACGTCGTGGTACCCGTTCGAGTGTATCAATGTCAGTTCATGATCTTTCTCAGCAGATCTTGCCGCTTGGATAGGCGCTTCCTCTATACAGCCGTTCCCTTATGGAATAGTCGAGACGATATTTTGGCAACATATCTCAGGAGCAGGAATCCAGGCTTTTATAAAAGTGTCGCGTGCACAGACACCTTCTTGGCAGACAATACATACTCTTTTATGACACACTTAAAGTCCTTTCAACATCTGACTTACATGTGCATGGTTGTCATGGTTCAAGTGTAGGTTAATACTTGGTTGGGGAGATGGTGGATGACATGTCGTCAGCTGGGGGTGAAATAGTCGCGTCACGACAGGTGACGATAGAGTTTGTTGTTTAGGTTCTCTTGATTTTCATGACCTCCCGATATCTATATATTTATTTTTCTATCATTTTAAATGTTGATGAGTTATTTGAGTTGTTGAGCTTTTATCTTATTCTAACGTCACTTTCTTTGCCTTTTTAACCTGCCCATATTGGGATTCTTGTAATATATGCATGTTCTCTGAGTAGTAGTGAACCAACTGATTGGTCCATCAGAGCTTTTTGTAGAGAGTAAAACCGGTTTGACTTCTAGTCACTCAGTTCATTCATTTTGTAAATGTCTGTTTGGGTATGGTTCACATTTGCTCTTTATATACAACCCCCCCCCCCCCCCCCCCAAAAAAAAAAAAACCAACAACAACAAAACAAGCAAACCATGGACTTGCACAATGATATACAGACGTTAACAGTCCGCGTGAACGATTACACGTATTCGTATACCGTATTTATATTCGTCAAGGCCGGGTTTTGTTTTTTTGCATCTGTTTGTTTACGAAAGATATGCCGTTAAATTTAATTAGATTAATTAGGCCTAGTTTACCCCCAAACCACCGATGCTTCAAACATGGCAAAGATGTGCATATAACGTTGGCACACAGTTTAAAACAATGAAGATAAAAAGGTCGTGTAGAATAGAGAATACAACTTGATGACCTACCTATCAAGATACATCCAGCCAACAACATCAATGTATTTGTAGACGTAGCACAAATGATAATACCCACACATGATAACACACTCGATACCATCAGAACCAATCGAGCGTCAAACCTCTCCAATAATGCTCCCGCTGACATACCTGCGTATTGGAAACATAATTGTAACCTGGTGTTCAAAGATCACCAGGTACGGTACAAAATACGCATAATTCTACCTAAACAAAACATATTTAGAGAATAAAATATAGTTCTTAGCTGTTTTACTATATACGATTGTCTTATAATGTATAGGCTGTACCATATTTGGAGTCGTGACGTATGGTCGCCGCAAATACTAGGGGAATTCAAAAATGCCGTTTATATATTCAGGATAGGGTGCATACCTAAAAATATATATTTGTAAACTCTAATAAATACAAAATGTAAACGTTTGTGCTCATTCACTTCCCGATATAGTATATTTCAACAAGTTATCCTTGATACCCATTATGTTATGATGAGTAATTGCATGAGGAACTAATATGCACATTAAAATTATGATTGAGATAGGTATAAAAATATTATTGAGTTTTAATAAAAAAAAAATATGAAAAAAATCGATATTTTTCAACATTCTTAACCACAACATGTTATCATTAGGTCATATCTAAACTCCAATAGCATATTTGGATTTCTTGTGAGATTACCTTTTGGAAATAAATACTTTTTATGGCAGAGAACAAGTAGTTATTGCGATGGTGTAAAATGTAAACATCTGGACATGCAACGGGAAGGGTGGCGAGTTCAAAACACATGGCCATATCCTATATGGCCATGTGTTTTGAACTCGATACCCTTCCCGTTGCATGTCCAGATTTTTACATTTTACACCATCTGAGATTCGAATTAGCATATCGCAATAACTACTTGTTCTACCCCATAAAAGTATATATTTTCTGAACGGTAATCTCACAAGAAATCCAAATAAGCTACAGGAATTTAAATAGGACCTAATGGTAACATGTTGTGATTAAGAATATTCAAAATATATCGATTTTTTCATATTATGATTAAAGCTCAATAATATTTTTTACCGATCCCAATCATAATTTTACTGTGCATATTAGTTCCTCATGCAATTACCCATCAGAAAAAAATGGTTGTCAATGGTAACTTGTTGAAATATACTATATCGGGAAGTTAATGAGCACAAACGTTTAAATTTCATATGTATTAGAATTTACAAGTATATTTTGGGGGGTATGCACCCTATCCTGATTTAAACGGCATTTTTGAATCCCCCTATTTGAGAGCTTTCCAAAAATGTATAATTTTGCTATCATCGGTTTAATACTTTTGTTGATATAGTCATCTTACTATAAATCTGGAAACGGTTTTTGTGTGTATGTATTTGTGTGTTTGTTATCCTTATTTCTCCGTAAGTTGTGATTAAAGTGACGCCTAATTTGCATGAAAGATAGAAAAAATAACGGGAAGGGTGTTAAAGTTTATTTCACTGAAATTGGTTAACAATTGGCTCCCAAAACAGCAAAAAACCTCTCAGATTTGGCTCATAAATGCCACTAGAATTGAACAACATTGTGCGTTGCGCGTACTACACAGCGTAATCTTACCGTGGTAACGCGTCACGTGCATGTTTGCGCAAGGGCTCACTGCCGCGGCACACGCACCCCTACACATGGCGCAGAAGCCACACGGGAATAGGCCTGTTGGTAGGGATATTAAAGGTGTCATGTTGGGGGTGGGGGGGGGGGGGGGGTTCGAAATGGCTCACTGCCGCGGCACACGCACTCCTACACATGGCGCAGAAGCCACATGGGAAATGGTTATAGGCCTGTTGGTAGGGTATTTGGTGTCATGTTGGGTGTGTATGGGGCCGGAGAGGGGGGGCGGTGTAAGACCATGGGCTTTGCAGGGGTTGGCATGCCAAACAATCTAAGGGACCGAGGGCTAATGAAGAAGCCACAGGAAATGGTTTAGGGAGGGTTGTGTTTATAATCAACCTGGTTTGGGTGTTTGTATGGGGGGGGGGGGTAAACACGGGAAATGTTTTAGGATAGGGTTAAGAGTTAATGAAGTCGCCACGGGAAATGGTTATGAGGGTTATTATTATAAATCCACCTGGTTGGTGTAATTGCAGTGGGGGTGGTTGTTGGGGGTTTATGTGGTTTTAAAAGTATGGAGGGTTAACTTGATGCGGTTTCAGAGGCCAGGGGTTAATAAAGTAACCACGGTAAATGGTTAGGAGGGATATGATTGATTATATATAATAATCAACCGAATTGGGGGGGAGGGGTTGTAGGGGGTTTATAATTCCTTTAGGAGGATATGGTTATAAATCAACCTGGTTGAGGGGGGGTTGTAGGGGGTTTATGTGGTTTCAGAGGTAGGTTATGTGGCATAACCATCTAGCGGGGACCCGAGCGTAGCGGGGACCCGAGCGTAGCGGGGACCCGAGCGTAGCGAGGGTACGCCGCTAGTGTATGTAAAACCGATGAATTAGGGCAAGTTCACTGTGTAGCGAATAGGGAGAAAGCCATAAGGACAATGCAATCGATTCATGATTGCAATTGTTACATAATAGTTGTCACGTTTGTTGAAACAAAATATTATAGAATATAAAATAATCTATAAAATGAGAGCAAAATCATATTTGTACCATACAGGGATGAGAGGAGTTATGGTTAATTGAACGTAGACTTGGGAACGTTTTCTATATTCCCCATAGAGATTGTACACAGCGCCACCACCACCGCTACCGCCACCACCCATGACTGTCACAATATAATCAATCATATCTCAGCCAATCAGTTATAGAAATACCTGATTTATTCACACAATGTAGCTAGATAAATAGGCTTTCATATGACACCTCAACCATAGCTCTACCACATTTAGTTGTTGAGTTAATAGAGAGAGATGGATGATTCGTCACCAAAAATGCAACGCAACCACCCTTTGTGGGTGGTGAGTTCAAATCACATGGCCATATGCGTCTGTTGAGACTAGCCCGCCCCTCCAGGCTATTTGTTTGGTTTCCTGCGCCTAACAACTTACCTAACAGATAGCCCCAGCCTATAATAATTGATATACAAGATCCAACAATCCAAGTGTACGTCGATAGTTGTTCTTTCATGTCTGGTATAAGCACACTGATTCCTTTAATAGTTCCCATCACCAAGAATACAAAGAATGATATCAAACTTAAGATCAACCATGACCATGGTCCATCTTTTTTAAATCCCATTGTCGTTATAGTCGTACTAGAAATGCATGCATATTGAACAATGATGGTTTAACAGATTGACAGCTGGCGGTGTTTTGTACAGGATTTAAAAAATCCTGTAAAAACCACCGCCAGCTGTCAATCTGTTCACTTTCCAGTTTTATTGTTTGTCCCCAGTAGAGCATGACATAAATTGACATTAACTAGGCGTGGGGTTGCCCTATGCATTATTCATACGCATGGATTTATATGGCACATATCTGATATAAAAGATAGAAACGATTTAAATGATATGTAAAAGATAGAAACGATTACAATGATCTGTGACTCATGGTATAAATCTTTTATATCGTCAAAGCTATCGTTTGTATCTTTTATATAATTTATATCGGAAATATCATAAATATCATATATATCTTCGCAAATTTACAACTCACTTAAAACTTGGAATAAAGCAAACACAAAGCAAACAACATAATGCATCACCTGTCCAAGTGTGTATGTACACGGGACTTTTGAATAAAGACAGCAAAAAAAGTAACTCGGCTGTTGTAAAAGCATCTATAATTTTAAATTGTTACTCATATTCTAAAAATGAAAATACCAGGAGACGGAACATTTAATTACGGTGATTTTGACACCTTGTTTGTTAAATTCGATCGAGTATTGTTGTCGCGGTATGTGCTTACAGATGAAAAGTGCCCATTTCCATTGTTGCAGTAACTCCTATTGATCTCTCTGATTCAGCGTGAAGATAATAGCGGGAATTTTGATAGTTTGCCCATGGCGATGACCTGTCCTGTATGTCTTCTCGGACCTTCTGAGCATTGGAGTTTTAAATTCATCCTTTTTAATTGTAAAGAAGTACGCCTGTCATCCCCATTAAATTTGTCCCGGATTATGCTCATCAAGTTTACAGCACAACAAGAACAGCTAATCAAAATTCCCGCTATTATCGCCACTAGCTCTCATTTGTATTTAAAGTAGTAGGATCAGATTTGAGCACCTCGTAAGTTTTCTCGTCGCTAAGCATGTTGCTCAACCTTTGCTCATATTCGTCTACATTCATAAGTACAGTAGATTTACCTTTGTCGGCCGGAAATATAAGGATATCATTTTCCTTCTTTAGTTCATGAATTGCCTTCCTTTCTGCTTTAGAAATGTTCGACTTCGGAGGTTTTGAAGAACGCAAAACTTGAGCCATTCCAGAACGTAACACAGTTGCTTCATTTCTGTGCAATTTCTTGCAAGCCAACTCCGTGGCCACGATGTCATCATCGTAGGGGATTTTTGGCTGGGGACCCACTAATCACCATAACAGCGCCCTCAACGGGAAGCAGCACGGGTCAGAAGAGGTTATTCTGAGGAAGTGTGTAGATCATAAGACACGAAACTGTCAATCGTGAGTAAAATTTCTGGTTTTGAAAGATGAAAATCTTAATTATTTGTTCCTGCAAACCTGATGAATTTATTCAGAGTTACTCTGATAGACTTGCTATCTACTGAAGATAGCAACTTACTCTGATAGATTTGTTGTCTTCTGCAGATAAGCAATTAACTCTGATATACTTGTTATCTACTGAAGATAGCAACTTACCTCTGATAGACTTGCATCACTGAAGATAGAAACTTATTCTGATAGAATTGGTATCAACTGAAGATAGCAATTTAGACTTGCTATCTACTGCAGATAGCAACTTACTCTGATAGATTTGGTGTCTGCTGCAGAGAGCAATTTGCTCTGATATACTTGTTATCTTACGAAGATAGCAACTTAATCTGATAGAGTTGCTATACTGAAGGTACCAACTTACTCTGATATACTTGTTTTCACTGAAGATAGTAATTTACTCCGATAGACTTGGTATCTACTGAAGAAAGCAACTTAATCTGATAGACCTGCTGTCTACTGAAGATAAAAATTTACTATGATAAACTAGCTATCTACTGAAGATAGCAAGATAGCAACTTACTCCGAGTGACTTGCTATCTACTGAAGATAGCATAGATAGCAACTTATTCTGATAGAGGTAGGTATCAACTGAAGATGGCAATGTACTCTGATAGACTTGCTAAGCACAGAACACGTACAGAACTTCCATACCTGGTCCTTAAATACCACTGACTGTACTCGGAGTTCATGGGTTACCGTACATGAGTGCTAATCAAGAGGTCGTGGCAACGTAGCATACGAGCTGTATAGGTATCATGATACAGACAGACAGCCGGAATATCTCGCAAACAAATCCTCAACTCGTAAATAATCACGTCTTGTTTTAAATTATCTCGCAATAATGTAGTTAATAATCACAATCACGTCATCTGTAAATTATCTCATCATCTCGTCAATTATCACGTCATCTGTAAATTATGTCGCAATTATCTAGTCAATAATCTCGTCATCTGTAAATGATCTCGCAATTATCTAGTCAATAATCACGTCATCTGTAAATAATGTCGCAATTAACTAGTCAATAATCACGTCATCTGTAAATTATCTCGTCATTTCGTCAATTATCATGTCATCTGCAAATTATGTCGTAATTATCTTGTCAATTATCACGTCATATGTAAATTATGTTGCAATTATCTAGTCAATAATCACACGTCATTTGTAAATTATCTTTCAATTATCTAGTCATTTATCACATCATCTTGAAATTATCTCGTCATTATCTCGTCATCTGGAAATTATGTTGAAATTACCATGTCAATTATCTGGTCATCTTGAAAGTATGTTGCAAATATCTAGTCATTTATCTCTTCAAGTCATCATCTGGTTAATTCGTCATGAACCTTCAGGGCCACTGTATGAAAGTTCAGCTCACTCTTTATTTCGCAAATGGGTTTTGTTCTCTTTAGCATCCGCCTTTATTTTCATGTACTTAACATTTATTTAAACATTAGGTAACAATTACAACAGGAAAACCCCAAAGTCCACACATAATACATTATAACAGCAATACATATACTAATTGACACAAGTTCAAGGGAAACCTTTCAACCACATTTAATTATAGTTTCAGAGAATTTGTGTACATCAGAGAATTTGTGTACATGTATACTAAGTTTTGATCAGCAGTAAATTTTAAACTTATCCTCACAAAAGTTGGTTGGTTCGATAGATATGGTTCATAACAGAAAGCATGCACACAACTGACTTGTCCACGGGAGCAATACGCGTGACCAATTGTTTGCATCTACGATACAGCTCCAATGGACAATGCTATTTGTGTGCATGGCATTGCCCATGAGAGAAGTCAGTTTTGAGTCAGTTTTGGGCATTCTTTCTGTAAATGAACCATATCTGAAAACCCAACCAAGCTAAACATGCTAAACGTACTATTATTTGAGGCTAATATCTAAACTTACTGTTGATCAAGTCAAATTATCTGAAACTATGAACGTGGTTGAAAAGTTATCTTGAACTGGGGTCAACTTGTTTTTTAACCACCCGGTATAGATGTCAGAAGCATTGCCATTACATTCCAGTTGCCTGTAAGGTTTGAGCCCAAGTTTGATCCATCCAACACCATTTACCGCATGCTGGGGGACCTTGAGTGTGGCAGCAGTGGAACTAGAAACAAGCCTGAGGGACTGCAGTATTGCCACATGACTATTTCCACACGTGGTGATTTTCCGCAAATTTGGGCTAATTTTAAAACTAAAATCTGCTCTTTGGATAATATAATGTGATTTTTTTTCTTCGAAATTTGAACATTTGTTTTTATAAAATATGATATAGCACTAGTTTTTTTATGACAAATTGAAATTAAAAGTTGGAATTTGTTATCACAAGAACTTTTTCAAAAGTAGTATATATGGCTTGTAGTTACACCAACACCAAAGAGCCTTGAGCTATGCTTAGGATAGCGGTGGAAATGGTAGCACCATGCTGGCAAGACACAGTTAGTGGAATCGCTTAAGGGCAATTTTGGCCATTACGTTAACTTGTCGGATACAAGCAAACCATGATGATATATTCTTCTTTAGGTTATGACACGTGATTCTAGAAGGGGTGCTCATGTCAGAAATCATCATAATCCAAGATGGCTGCTCCCATAAGATGACGTGTCGCAAATGACAATAAAATGTTGTTAATCACAGTCTAGATACTGGAAGGATGTATATATCAGTGGAATTATCTTATATGGATATGCTTTGTTGGTTATCAAAAGTTAAATTTTTAATCCAACATGGCGGCTATTGATACAACGATTTTATACGTAAAGTCCAAAAAAAAATAACGTACGGTATATCTTAAAGTTTATTTTATGTTTATATATACTAGATAAGGCTATGTAACATACAACCACAAGATTAAAAGATGGCCGCTATCCAAAATGACCGCTACAATGAATAACACTAATGCTTTAATGTAATGTGTTTTGAAATACAGTGTGAAACTTTCTATTTTCAACCCATAAATATGATAATTAATATGATTCGTTACCTGCTACCTCAAAGTCATTACTGGACGAGCTGCTCCATGGAAATAATTTGGAGTAACAGGCCCTAACGGAATCATAGCTTACGGGTTTCTAATTTCCCACCAAGACTAAACTTAGCAATAATATGAGGCCACTACTTTGAACATCCAAAACAGGAAACCAGTGACAAATAGCTCGATCTACCAGACAACTATGCGAATGTTCAGTTGCTCATAAAGTTCCGTCTGTTGCGGTACCAGAATGCCAAATGACAAAATCATAACCAAACAATTAGGTAGATGATTTTATTGAAGAACGACAGTGAACTAACATCGTATGCTTCGTGGACTGCACACATAGATGGCACTTATGGCGAACTATGAGAGATTCGTTAGATTCAGCTGGGTGGCCTCTATATTTTACTATCCCCTTGATAGTCAATGTATGCATTGATTTGCTCCTTGAAAACCTGGTTTTGTCACTACTTAAGCAATCCCTGATCGATATTACAGTTAGGCACACCTTATGGTAAAGCTCATTCTCACATTCATAATACAACAGATATGGATAGCGTTCGGTATGGGTAAAGAGGAGAACCGAAGTCCAAAGCCCTGTGAATGTTCCACGATTTACGGATTGTGATACGACTTCATCGGCCCAATGGTTATAAGGGCAAACTTGTGTGATTGGAAAGCATACGACGAGGGGGGGGGGGGGGGGGGGGCTACCTTTCTTGTAACAAGCCAGGTGCAATTGGAGACTACCTCCAACAAAGGTATTAACATTTTATGGACAATTCAACATAGGAAAACAACAGACGATATGCTGTTACCAACAAAGTTCATTTTTATTGCGGAATGCACTTCTTCAACATTCAAATCGGGACATACATGTGTATCAAATGGGTAGATGGGCTACAAGTAACCGGACAAGACAACACGTACCTACTCCAGGAAGTTTTGGATGGAAACAGACAAACGGTGTTTGGAATCCGGTTTGGTTAACTATCCCCAAGGTATCAGATACATGCAAAGAGTTAATCAAATGTGTATAAAAGATGGAACTGTTCAATATGCACCAACCGGTCTTATAAATCATGAATGCACTGGTATTTATTCCTCAAAAATAAGGATACTATCATTGTTCTATCTCATTGTATTAAAATAGGCAGACATTTCTTCGACCTGATGACTGCCAGCCAGTTGATTGATAACTGTTTGCATTTATTTTGCGTATGATTAAGTGGATGAACCACAAATATACCCAGAAATATCGGCACAAAATAATGCTTTTTTAAAGCAAGTTTTACATCACCGACCAATTATATCTTCTTTGGCGGCTATATTGGATAATTACCATCTTCAAATATCTTCTATCAATTAAAACACATCGACCACAACATTCCTTTGGTTAAGAGTTACTCTTTAGATAAAATGTATAATTGATATATACAATAAGTATCAAGCGGTCGCCATTTTGAATTTTGTCGACCATATTGTAATTTTGATCAATATAGTGTATTCGTATTATATTTGTATCACACTAGTACACTATTAACACTAATCAAATATTGTTGAATGCATTTAAATATTTAATATGTAATGTATGGACGCCATTTTAATTTTTAGCAGCCATCTTAGGTTCCAATCATCTGCCAAATGAGCACCCCTTCCAAAATCAATTGTTTTGGCCTAATGAAGATTCGTGCAAACTTTGGTGCTTGTATCCGGTCTGTAAACGTAATTTCGTTAAGCGATTCCACTAAGTTGGTGTAAAATAAATCAGATAAATGGTGTAGGAGGGGATAATTTATTACCCTGGATATGTCATCAAAGACGTGGTCAAGAAAGTTGGATTTTATACAGGGCACGGAACCGTAATGCATTGTCACATTGTTTACCCAGACACAAGCACTAGTTAGATCGGTTGAGGCCTTCTTCTTCTTTTCTTGATCATTGTAACCAAAATATCTTCAAAACCAAGGGAAAGCGGTGTCATCAAAGAAATACCAGCTAGTATGATGAAAGACGTTGAAAAACTCGCCGACAAGTCATATCCCAGACCTGCAGAATAACAAGAACAAGAAAGCGTATAATTTCAAAGATATCGAAACGTTAATATCATCAATTAATTAATTTAAGAAAGAAATGGATTTACACCAGGATTTACATGCATACCTTGTTATAATGAAACACGAAATCTTATACAAGAACCTCGTTTTTGTGTTGACTCAAAATGTAGCCCCTTTTAAATGATTTATGCATACGTCACTGTTCAGACATAACGCACATCACAGAAAACAGCATTTATGGTCATTTACAATACAAAACAATTGTTTTAAATCATTTAACATCAACTTAACCATTCTGGCAGCCCGTTGGAAAGTGATACCGAATCAAAATTATCACAAAGGTGGGTCTTATATCTAAAAACGATTGCTTAGCAGTTTAAAACATACTATTTGGTGAATGTGATGCAATAGTACACTCTTAGAGTATCTATTTTGGATTAGTATACACTCTTGCAGACTATTTTAACATTTACAATGGCCATTTTGGTAGCCATTTTGGATTTAAGGTATGTTATTACAATGCAAAAATACTGGATATGAGTTACTATAGTGGTCCAATACATACATCCCATTGTTAAAACTATACTTTCATCATACATTTTGGTTGATATTATCCGACTTAATGGTATTCGACAATTTTTGCAGCCATTTTGGATTTTCAAGAATGTTAGCAAACTATAAGTTCACCGTACATTTTATGGAATTTGATATTATCCCATTTTATGGAATTTGATAATGTTTGCAGCCATTTTGGAACCCACTTTAGGGTCTTTTTGGATTGTAAAGTATGTTAACACATAGATTTAAAATCTATGGTTAACAAAGCAAAAACACTGGTCATAAAAATTGGATCGGGGAGTCTGGGGGTGCACGGTAACCCCGTATATCCCCGTATATCCCCGAATATATCGTATGTTTGTACTACTAATATTATATAAATAGCGCCACCCTGTGTCGCGATGATGTTATTTGTATACTTTTTCTATTTTCAGAAATAGTTGCATATAAGTTAATTGCGGTAAATTGCGGTTGCCATTGTTTAAGTCAAAAATCAATGATAGTCACAGATATAATTCATAATTCTAATCAAGGTGTTGAGGACATTAATCATTATAATAGCACATACACAGCCAGTTCAGAGTTCCACAAATTTCACTTATAGTACAGCTTCAGAGTACTTTTAATTTGACATCGTAAATAACCTGATTAATTACAGCACTGTAATTATATCCCAACTTGGTGTGTGTGTGGGTTTAGTAGCCTATTGTTCATCTTTATCAGTGTTGCTTGAACACAAACTTAAGAGTTAGAGGTGTCCTACTGTGAAAGTGGTGTATATGTATTGAGGTGCAGGGGTGTGTATAGCAGAAATCTGCCACAAAAATCATCACTAATAGTACTGTGGATGAGTGCTATTAATTCCTTATAGCACTCGGCAGTCATACTAAATGTTACTTTATATTTGTGCTGAATTGATAGAGTTTCTATAAGATACTCTTCATTAACGATCAAGTTTCCATCAATTTAAATGATTAAATCTGGTTCAATATCGTCTAATTCTGCTAATTATATTAATGAGTCCATCCGTTGCAAATCCAGCAACCTACCGGAAGACTTCTATCGGCTTCGAACCCAAAGGCCATCGAATGAACGTTTTTCAAACTAATGGTAAACAATTGGTCTTCAGCTGGAGTTCACAGAATATCATCACAATACGTATGAGCCATACGTACATGTACTAGTGATGCAGCTTGCAGTGCAGGCTAACATTTTAGGCCTACTCTGGCATACAGGGCGAGTAAAAAAGAGGTGTACTCAACTTAGGGATTTTGTGCACAAATTTCTCAAATTATTTATTCTGGCAGAGAGACCGTCTCATTAGTTTTCAAAAGGATTTCAGATGATTGAAAATATTGGGTGAGGAAAAGATGCTTATGCCCATTTAGATAAAAGTGTACATTTTATAAACCGAACAAGGTATCTTGGTATTTCTAAAACAAACTCTTTTGAATTTCGTTATTGAATCCCGGTATTGAATAATGGCGCACATTCTAATCCAATCATCACAAAAGCCTGATTTTATATTTGCTCTGATGAATGACGTACGTCACATGAGATTAACCCCGCGTAAAGTACGCAAGGTCAACCTCACCCCAAAAAACGGTGCAACGGACATCTGTGGTGCGCACTACGTGAGCTTGACCTCACGGCTCTGATTGGTTAGCGGCATTTTGTGATTTTGCAAGCATGCGTGCGCACTCTGATCAAAGTGCGCCCGTGTGTGTCGGGCGGTTGCCAGGAGATTATGTGCCGTAGGTCCATTCACAAAATAATGACATTATTTTACATTTAAAGTATGAAAATAATATCTAAGAAAGTTTGATTGTCTTATTAATTACATTATTGTATGGTAATTTATTTAACTCAGTCATTTTAATTGGACACTGCGTAATTGTTGCCATCCATTGTGAGGCTGTAACAGAATGGCAAATACGTCAAGGTAACCTGGTCGAGTCGATTTACAACAAGGAGTAATCTATTTTGTTTATTGATATAATATGATCACTTCCCCAGTCATTTTTTCTTAAACTGTTAATTATCGGTAAGGTAATAATGTATTAGAAAGAGAATAACATTTTATTTTGGTTACATGAGAATAGAAATGTTCACATTTTATTCGTACTAACCTGTAATAACGCCGCTCATAATAGCGCCAAATCCATAAGTCAAATGGTACCAGCTACAACCGTTAATGTACTGATTTTGGAGTGCATCATCATTATCAGTTATGAACTTAATTGCACTGTATATTACGCTACCGACGATACCAGTGCCGGTACCGTACACTACTGAAGCAATCCCCATTCCTGTAACGGGGTCCAAAAGAGTCAGAGCAAATAATGCTGAGGCTGACGTCAGTGAAGACAGATACAGTGTATGTTTATACGTCATGCATTTATGCAGAAGTGGTGTGAAGACATTACCTGTAATAAGTCCAATTCCACCACATGAAGCAACGACGGACGCTTCTTTCAATGAAGCTCCTTTAGATGTTGCAAAAGACACGATGTATACGAGCCATCCAGCAAAAGCATAACCACATACAATCGAAGGCACCAAGACCTGTGCAATAAATGATGAGTTGAATACTAAAGCACCTCCAACCGCATCATACACACGTTTTACACATGATGGCTCGGGTTCTTCCTCGAGTTGGGTGTCCAAATTGCGGCAATTAAGCGGCTTTTCTTGATGTTCGGAATTATCACTGGTTTTTTTAAGAAATGCGCCACACGCGATTGAATGCAAGTTGATTCCGGCAAGAAGCAACAACGCTCCACGCCATCCATATATGTCACGAAGTGTTTGTGTTAGTAATGGAGTTACAATTACACCAACACCGCCCGCAAAAAGAGCAATATTTACAGCGATAATGTAATATTTGTCAAAATAGTCCGGAATCATCCCAACAGCGACGTTTTGCTGAAGGAACATAAAACCTATTAAAGGATAAACAAGATAAAATTATGATTAATCGCGATGCACAAACAAGTTGTGTTTAGGCTATTTTCGTGGCATAATACGCATGCAACAGAAGTTAATTAGAGAATTAAATACAGTTATTAGCTGTTTTGCTATACGATGGTCTTATAATGTATAGTACGACCAATAACGCTTCGTAGTATAGGCTGTACCTTAGGTGGAGTCGTGTATGGACGCCGCAGCCGGTCATACAAGACGACACAAATATGGTACAGCCATTATAGACCATCTTGTATAGCAAAACAGCTATTATTATATTTTATTCATACCCTAAAAAAATATGAGTTTTGCATTTTTCTCATATCTATACCAGCTGGAGTGGTAGAACTTTCGCTTTACACAAAAGACAGGTAGTTTGCAAGTACATGTACAAATCAATATATTTGGGCTCAACATTTTTTGCTTAACATTAGAATTGAACCAGAATTCTGTTTTTATGCCTGTCCAAAATGATTCATACCCCATACCAAGTCTCAGGATTGAGCATGGCGAAGAAGACCAAAGAACTCAGTGAGGACCTTTGTGTGCATATTGTGAATGCTCGCAAATAGGGGAAAGGCTACAAAGCTATTTCGAAGCAATTCGAAGTGCCAGATTCCACCATCAGTTAAAAACCTTGAATGACACGGTCGGAAGCCAACGGTGTCCCTTGTTTGATAAGAAAAGTACTGGTTTCATCCACAGGACATTCCACAGTGCCCCTATGAGTACTCTCCGTATCCTTTATCTGGCCCTGGTGCGACCCATTCTGGAATATGAATGCACCACAAGGCACCCCTTAACAAATCCCTTACCAACCGCCTTGAGTCGGGTGATCCTTCAATCATGGAATGCATCCCATAAAGATCGCCGCCCTCCGTCACCTATACAAAATTGTCCATAACTTGTGCTCATCTCCTAATCCTTACAAGCCCCATCCCCATCCAAATCTCCGTAACCACAACTCCTGTGCTCTTTACCTCCTTTCTGCCGGCTGACCTTGTCCCAGAGATCTTTTTATCCATATGTCCCTACTCTTTGGAACTGCCTCCCTGAGGAAATTGTCCAATGTCAATCCATGGCTTCCTTTAAGGCAGTTGTTCACTCCCATCTTTTGTAGCCAGTCTGCTCCATCCTCATCTTGTTTGGTCCTCCTTGGTTATTCATTTTCGTTGTTGTTTTTGGCTTCTTCTTTTTTCTTTTTTCATTTTCCATTTTTATTTTGTTTGGTGTATCTGGGCATCCCTTCAATTTATTGCTCGTCAGTATTAGGTTTTGCCTGGCATCACTGCCGAATGTTATGAATAAATAAATAAATACTGTGAAAGGCAAACAACAATCCACAGATCACCGTCAATGCTCTCCTGAATAACCTTTGTGAGTCTTAGACCACGATATTAAGGCAGACACCCCTGCAGACATTGCACACTAGAGTTCTCCATGGACTCAGACCAACAAAGACTCTACTCCTGAAAAGAAACAAAGAGAAACTCGTCTAGCATTTGCAAGAGCACTTCTGGACAAAGATCAAAGCTTTTGGTCCTCAGTGTTGGGGTTGGCTAACATTTATTTGGTCCTCAGTGAGTTATTTGATCTTCTTCGCCGTGCTGACTTTACCCTATATATATATAAATAATACAAATGCAAAGTAAAATACATTCTGGAATATAATTCATAACTCTGAGTTTCATAATTTTGCAATCGTCAGACGACAAGATGTTGCAGATTGGCTGCAAGTCAACACTCATATTTTGCATGAATATGCAATATAGGGTGTCAAGCAAGTGGGACCAGAGGTGTCTTTACTCAGCGATAGTCAAAGAGTGCTCAACTGGTTTTAAACAGGAGCCCATTTGCATCATCTTGCGAAAGCATGAAACTCATCGACTTCTATTCCAGAAGGTCTATTACTTTGAATTATGCGAAATTGAGCACTATATTCAAAGGAGGTCTACCTACCTATAATTTCGATACATGATATATTATATATATTAATCTCCTGTTTAAAACCAGTTGAGCACTCTTTATTATCGCTGATTAAATACCACCTCTGGTCTGGCTTGCTTGACACCATACATTGCATATTGTTGCAGCCAACTGTCTGATTTGTTACGCGATAGCAATGTTTACCCCCTCAATGGCAGGGAGGAGCACATTTTAAGGGACTGTTCATAATAACCTTGGTGAGTGAGGAGGTTGGCAAATATGAGGGATCAGAGAAAAAAATTGTCCCAAAAAGGAAGTTGAAACAAAATTTGGTCCTTAATACTAAGGGGGAACTGCATTTTAGTGAATCAAAGCAAAAATGACGTCGAAGGTTCGAAACCCCTGATGCTTCAAACATGGCACAGAATGACGATAAAAAGGTTGTGGAGAATAGAGAATAATAATGGATGACCTACCTATCAAGATACATCCACCCAACAACATCAATGTATTCGTAGACGTAGCACACATGATAATACCCACGCATGATAACGCACTCGATACCATCATAACCAATCGAGCGTCTAACCTCTCCAATAATGCTCCCGCTGACATACCTGCGTATTGGAAACATAATTGTAAAATCCTAGTGTTTAAAGATTACCAGGACGCATAATTCTAACACTAAAACAAAAATTATTCAATCGTAAAAATGATTGAGTTTACATTGTTAACCAGGCCCGGACTTACCTTTTGGGGCCTTGTGCCAGGCCAAAATGTGAAGGCCCCCAACTTACAACTCACTTATTAAAGTGGCTAAAGAGCGAGAATAATATAGAAAACCAGTGGTGTACCCAGGATGTGGAAGTAGTGTTCCCCGAAAATTGCCAATTTGTTTTCAAAAACAAGGAAACCAAACTGACCAAATGTGCAAATCGCGAACATTTGCTATTGTAGACTAATTTTGAATATTGATGTACAGAGAGGCTTTGAACAAGCATTTTAAATTATTATTTTGAGGCAAAATGAGCGTAGCGCGAGAAATTTTACTGCGCTTTCCTAATTTGCCCAGTGTTAAGTGTTGGTAATTTATTTGTATCTAATTTTTATATATTTGGGGGCTCCCAAAATCTGGGGGCCCTGGGCCCGGGCCCATCTGACCCAATGGTAAGTCCGGCCCTGTGGTTGAGTAAGATTCCTCTTGTTTCTGTGATTCTATATTGTTTTCATTGTCGGCATTTTCCCCTATGCACAGTAATTTTCATTTTTTGTTCCAGTGCATTTCAATTATTTTTCACCATAGGCCTAAACTTATTTATTCCCACTTTCTTTTGTCTTGTTTTTTCATGCATTCCCTTGGTCATTTTATATTTCCATCTTTTACTTTTAAATTATTTATTTGAAGTCATCTTTCCTCATTTTTTCGCACAATTGTTATGTTTTAAATCCTATTTGCCTTTTACTTTTTAATCTCCCTTTGTCTATGTCATTCTTTTGTTACATTGTCCACTTCATCAATCAGCTGTCAAGTTTGATAAATTTTTCCCTATTCATCCATCTGTCCCTTTGTCCCCCATTGTATTCCAATATCTCTTGTCATTTCCTGCCCATTGTCCCCCTGTCTATATGTTGTGTATGTGGTATTATGTCATTTTACCTTCGATAAAGGTTCTGTTTGAATCGAAACGTCAGGTCCTCTTTTTTATTTACTAACACAGGCTATTTGTGTGGATAAGCAGTTTGCATTTAGCTTTTACATTATATTAATTTAAGATACTTATAAATGCTTAAAGAGTGTTACAAAATTCAATTTCCTTTTTGTTCTTAACTTTTCAACAAGCAGGATGGAATCATAACAAAACGAGAGTCGAACCTCTGCAATGAAACGCTGGTATGCCTGCGTTTTGGAAACATACCACTTAGCTCAGAAAGTAACGTATCGGACAATGGCATCCAATTAAAAACAATTGATTTGCTACAACTCTTTTTCTTCTTGGGTCTCGTTAAAAGTATGTAACCACATTCTCTTAGTTCCCCACTAGCGAACCACACATGGTAACACAATCAAGGCTGATAGGACAAGGAAAGTCAGTGTTAAAATTTGTTCAAAGTAATAGAGCCTATCACTCAGGCAAATCCCTAATTTTAGTAACGGCTATATTGTGTCATCTAGCTCATTAATACATGAATGTATGGTTCAACCTCCCTGGCTGAAATTTCCAGTAGAGAGTTGGCGTGGTTATGTGATAAAAATGTGATTTTTGATCTCAAAAATCAAATTTCTGGCACTTTTTGGTCAATATTTTCAAAACTAAAAAAAATTCAAGCCCCCCCCCCAAAAAAAAAAGTGCTTCCTAGATAATTGACTTTAGATGATTTTGGTGAAATTTTGAATATTTTTATCAAAAACTGATTTTGTTAGGTTGTCTGAAAAATGTTGTAGAAATAAAAAAAATTGTTGAAAAAATGGATTCTCCGACTCATTTGATTTGAAAAATTGTATACTTTTATGTACATTACATTATTAGTTTAAAAGTTACAGTGCTTGATAAATTTCATATATTTAGGGTTGACACTTCCCTTTGCTAACATCGTACTTTAAAAAGTATCCACTCAACGTTCATGCAAGAGGTGTCGAATTACGGGGGGGGGGGGGGGAATTGCTCGTTGAATGTCTTAATATTTCAATTTGCATACTAATTTTTAATTAGGTCACAATCACAGGGTGTCCCAAAAGTCTATGCACGACTTTGAAACTTTGTATTTCACAAAATATAAGTCGTATTGACGTAAATATTAAATATGAATACATATTTAGAAAGAGGAGATGTGGGAGATAATTTTGATACCAAACATTGGAGTAACATCTGTTTGTAATGCCACCCTAGAAGCAAAATATGTATTACTGCAAAAATGTAATTCTATACTTCGGAGGAATGAAGTTCATAAATCCATACCTATTGAGATAACAAAAAGACGGGTAGAGTTGGTTACACGGAAAGTGATCCGTCAATTGTAATACTTAAAATTTTACATTACAGTGATCCCATCATAATAACAAACTATATCACACATAATTTCGTTTCTATAGTGAAATCTAGTTTAAATGTTTTCCATTTATACAGAGACGTGGGATAATGCAAAAACACAGACCTACAAAATAGAAAAGTGAACACACACATCACACAGCTGTCAAACATGTTAAAATTTAAACTTACCGGATCATTTTAATGCTGCTTTAAGGCCTCATCGAAGGTTGTTTTACCCATTTAGAATATGTTCCTATGTTCAAAAATGTATCCATCAACTTCAGAATGGATATTCTTCCTGGTGCGCGTTTCACTTTGAAATGTTTTCTGAACTTTTGTTGATTAAGTTGAACTGAATTTGTTTCAGCGTAGAACCAACAATTGGTATTCCCTTATCTATGCTGGAAACCATCTTGAATGAAGACTTTTGCTGTGCAATGTTGTCTACTACGCCTATTTATGTTGTGAGTGACCGAGTTTGGTAATAAAATTAATGTTGCAAGGTAAGCAGTGAACTGTGACTAGTGCGCAATGTTGCTTTCATACCGTTAATATATGCGCACCTGATTTTAGCAACAATGTGTGGTACTTGGTATGGGTTGATGTGGCACACGGCCAAAAACTTTCAACCAGTTTTATAATGTTGTGGGTTCACCAATAGGGTTGTGTTTGGTATCATAATAATTTCCCAAATCTTTTCTATAAAAATATGGTTACATTTATACCATATGATTTATATTTTATGAGATATGACTCTTCAAAAACGTGCATAGACTTTTGGGACACCCTGTAAAAGTACCTGGTCACGAACTATTTGTGTTAGGTGTACATTGTGTAAAATTATGAGGCGTGTATAATACCCATAGAAGATCTGGCGAAATCATACACAGATATACAGCATGTACAGAGTGAGTAAAACGACAACTATACTCAATGAGAAATTAAAATATTTCTATCCAGAATATAAAAGTAACTAATAAATGAGGCAAAAGATGAATTTATTAACTATTATAAGCAAAATAAATCATGACGTTTCATGGTACCGTTTACCAGTTATGACTATAATATTGGCAAAGCTACTGCATTTTTGAAACCGAAAATATTGATTATTATACTCAGTGATGCATGCTTTAGAGCCCTTCCGTGTTTGGGATTAGCGGCCATCTTGGAGGTATCACAAAAGCGTTTGCAACACCGTTTGAACCCATACCTCCCATTCAATTTAATCTGGTGAATGCCCCTAAGGTAGACGGCTATAGGGCCATGTGTTTTTGAACTCGCCACCCTTCCCGTTGCATGTCCAGATTTTACACCATCGGAGATTCGAATTAGCATATCGCAATAACTAACTAAGTATATCTTTTATGTACAGTAATCTCACAAGAAATCTAAATTATGCTATTGGAATTTGCATAGGACCTAATGGTAACATGTCGTGATTAAGAATGTTCAAAGAATATCGATTTTTTTCTTCTTCATATGTTGATTAAAGCTCAATAGTTTGTATTCCTATCCCAATCATCATTTTACTGTGCGTATCAGTTCCTTATGCAATTTACCCATCAGAACATAATGGTTGTCAAAGATAACTTGTTGAAATAGACTATATCGGGAAGTGAATGAGCTCAAACGTTTACATTTCATTATTTGTTTGGCTATTCACCCTATTCTGATTTAAATGGCATTTTTGAATTCCCCTATTTGAGAGCTTTCCAAAAATGTATAATTTTTGCTATCATCGGTTGAATCCTTTTTTTTGTTATAGTAAAACCGATGAATTAAGGCAAGTTCACTGTATAGCGAATAGGGAAAAGCCAAGGAAAATGGAATCGATTCACGATTACACTTGTTAAGTAATAGTTGGCACGTTTGTTGAAACAGAAACTTATAGAATATAAATCAATCTATAGAATGAGAGCAAAATCATGTTTGTACCATACAGAGATGGGGAGTTATTGTAAATTGGACGTAGAATTGGGAACATTTTCTATATTCCCTATAGAGATTGTACAAAGCGCCACCACCGCCACCGCCACCGCCGCCAACTCTGACTTTCGAAATATAATCAATCATATCCAACAGTTATAGAAATACCTGATTTATTCACACAATGTGGCTAGATAAATAAAATACCTGATTTATTCACACAATGTGGCTAGATAAATAGGCTTTCAAATGACAGCTTAACCATAGCTGTACCACAAATAGTTGTACGGTTCCGTTCCCTTTATATTCTGAGATTTTTTTTACCACGGATATGCCCTGGTATTCGGGGTTATATATCATGACTTTCTTTGGCTGATTAACTTGATTTATTGCACCACGCCGGTGTATTTTCTAGCCCGGCTACTAGGATCGCTGGCGAAGCACTGCTTAAAGCCTCGCCGCGCCAGGGGTAGAATCCTGGTTTTGTCCATAGTGCAAGAACTTGGTACTAGCATGGTATTAGTGGGGACTTCAGAAACATAATTATTACAGTTGATGCTGTTTTTCTTGTGTTAATATTCATAAATGAATAATGTTCATATTGTTTGCTGGTCGAACTATTGAATTCCATACGATATTAACGAAATTAGCTATAAGTATTCTGACAGAAAATGTTCAAAGTGTACTCATACGCAATTTTATTTAGATTCAATTAAATTAGATAATTTTCTGGGTGGAAAGAAGTATTACTTTTGAAAGTTGTTGTGTTGAGAAATTCACACTTTAACTTCAATTTGTCATTGGAATTAGTACTATTTTAAATTTGGATAAAGTCAAAAGTTCAAAATTCGAAAAAAAAATCACAATATATTATCCCTGGATCAGATTTTAGTTTATAATTAGCCCAATGTGGCTGAAAGTCACCGCGTGTATCATTTCATGTGGCTAAATTGTAGACCGCCTGCCTCAGGGTCTTCCCAGCGCGCAGTCAATGTGTTGAGTTGAACTATTCTTGGGTGGATTTTTTTTAGCCCAACACGCGACTTTTCAATGTTCTTGCGTTAAGAAACTCAATATTTGAACTTGAATTTGTTTAAAAACTAGTGCAATGTCAGATTTTGTCAAATATAAATAAATATAGAAATATTTCCAGGTTGAATCACCCCCATTCACACCATGTTCACACCATGTTCGCACACAAATACTAGCGTGATAGCCAATTCAATATATCAGCACCTGTCAGACCATTGTCAGGCAATATCTGAAACTTGGCGCAAACTATACTGGACGATGGAACGTAATGTAATAGACAGAGATGGATGATTCGTCACTAAAAATGCAACGCCGCCCCCTTTTTGGCCATGGTCATAGCTTTTTGGCCATAGTTAGTTTGATCGGCAAAAATATTGATTTGATTGACCTTGCTATGAACACATTGAATTAACTTTACTGTACCCTCTAAGATGGCGGCTAATCCCAAACATGGAAAGTCTCTATTGATGAACAAGTGGATACATGTATAACACACGATAGCTAATTGATAAAACAAATCAAACACATATTACATCTGTAAGTTATTATTTCATACATTAAATGGGAAATAATGACAAAACAATGTCGTCATTATAAGGTGAATTCAGCAGAGCACAGATTGTATAATTATTGAGCTTTTGCACGTTGGTCGGACTAGAATGTGTACCGTTATTCAATAGTGGAATTCAATAGAAATATCGCAAATTTTGCTCGGTTTTTAAAATGTTTACTTTTATCTAAAAATATTCCGATTGTAATGAAATTGTTCTAATAGCCATAATAAATCATTAACAAAAATGTCCTTTATGAAGTGAAGACCATTTTGGTAACATGTTCGGGGTCACGGTTGTATAGTCCGACGGGTTCTATATTACGAAAAAATAAGGTTCTATAGTACTAAGGTTTTTTAGAATTAACGTAATTAGGCCTAAGGTTCAATATTCTGAAGAATCTATCATCTGATAAAAGTCCCAATATTATGATTATGTTTAACTTCCAATTATTAAGAAAGGGTCTGCAATTCAAATATTAAAACAGGTTCTGTCTGTAGTATAAATTTGAAATGAGGAATCATAAAAAAGTGTTTTTAGTCTGAATCTTATGGGTTGTTATTTGTCAATCTGGAAGACTTATTTAAAAACGGTAAGATTTTCATCTGACAATGGATTATACAAAAACTTGTTTGTGTGTTTGAAGGATCAAATCTTCATTTTTCAGACTATACAAAATTGCAATATTTGGATGTAAGATCCTTTAATTATTCATATTATTATAATATGATTATTATTGAGCATTATCATTTACGGATTAGTTAATTTCTTTCACACTCTATACAAATTTGGATTATGGAACTTATTGTGGATTATTTAACCAGAGAGATGCACCTATAAACCCATCCGACTTTAGAACTTTTAAAATAAGGAACCCTTTGAGTGGGATTTTTGAGGCTTTTAACTGACTTGGACTTGTTCTTCATACCATAGAGACATCGGATTGAAGACTTGATGAATTACAGTTTGGGTTTGGGGTATTCAAGTTTCAGACAGCACTTATTATGTTTGTTTGTAAATAATACTGAGAATACAAATGAGATATTCATTTTAGTGAGTTTATTTTGTTTTATAACTATATTCCTTAAGTGCTAGAATGCAATTGAACGATATTGCAGGGATAGGATTTTGGAGTTTTGAAAGCGCTGCATACAAATTGTGCTGATGGAGGCAAACGGTAGGTGCATGGTATGCTATGCATTTTCTAAACTTTAAACACTTTGTTGCTTGAGTGTGCCATTTTTCTTAGTGAAATTGTCACTTTCATTCAAAATTGAATTCTATCTTATAAGAAGGCTTTGGTTTATTGGTTTTTTTAGCGCATTTTCGTTCCCTACAATATTCATTATCGTCAATAAGGATAATATATTATTAAAAATCCTGGTTTATTACTGCTGTATACATAATTGTGGTTGACATTGCAACACTGTCCTGGTAACATTGGAGAGTGTAGGAAATAAATCGCATTAATCATGAGCTTACAGTTGGTTGAAAGTCAGTATGAATTACCGATGGACTGTCCTGTGCTATAAATTCTACGGGTACTACATTGAAATTTAAATTCTTTGTGAATTGTTCTTTACCTCATGATTTGGATATACTCTCTTCCGGCCAAAAGTCTGTACGCAATCCCTTGAGAGTACCTATTCCTTAAAGACAGTATGGGTGTGTTTGTTTTCCCCCAATCGAATGCCTGTTGTTAAGAAATACAACTTCATACCACGCACTTGAGCTACTGACAACTGTCATGTACTGGAAGTTGGACTGCTCTATCACCACGCACTTGAGCTCCTTTATATTAAAAACGACTATAGACATGCAAGAAGTTCTACAACAGGCTAAATCAATGATTTTGAACTACTATTAGTCTGAAGTATTAATATCCAGTAAATTGATTGAGCGCACGTGGGAATTTCAGGAGGACTGTCTATATACACGTCTTGAAACAACCATAATAAAACTCCACTGCTGGTCAACTCAGTTAGGATAGGGGTGAAACGACGGGATACACCTCTCGCTAATTGCACAAAACAAATAGGTCGCGAGAAAAAATATTTATCTTATGTGATAATGATGCGTCAACAATGTTACTAAATCCTATCACATAGATAAATATCATTCTGGTAGGCCTTAAATTATAGATTATTCCTTAATGTTAACTTTCAATATAATATATACCAATTATTTTTAGATTCCAGGGGCCATCGTAAAACAAAAGACCCTTCACCCATGCAGAATAAATTGAGTTCTCTTTTTAAATTAAAAATATTAGATTTATCCAAACTAAATAATATGAGCTCATAACATCGTATCATATCTATGCATATCATAACCATGATAACTATATTCCTTTTTGCCAAGTTAAACCAACATTTCAATTAAATTACTAGATTTTTGTGCATGGATGTAAACGTCAAAGTCCATTAATCGGCCTTATTTATGTAAATATGCTGGTTTATAGGCAAACTTTCATGAACCAATTAGCGCAAGCTACAAGTTCTTTGAGCGGGTCAAACATCCCTACAGATTCACTGTCACCAGTGTCCAACGGAACCATAGCAAAAAAAGAAGATTTCTTGAGCAACTCCAGCTTGCTTCATTTTCATCACTTGACCACTGATTTCTGTCACCAGTGTCTACTGGTTCTCATTGACATTAATACAGTACGATGAAAGGCTTATAATGTTGTCAAACGAGGGTCTTCTTATCTCGACCATGCTGGACAACATGCTGGACTACGTATTAGAAGTCCAGACGACCCCAGCTGTTAATTACTTATTTCAGCACATGTTTGGTACTGTTTGTTTTGGTGATACTGTAGTGGCGCTAAGCATGCTATATGTGACTGGTGTTGCTCTAGTAGGAACCATAGATAGTCAACAGATAGTCATTGAAATATCCAAATTTGTTTTGTTGGTTTTTTTTCTCGATCTTTTGAAATGCATCATTATTTTTCCTCGTTCGACCCATAATCTGATGTGACATAGGCTTTTTTTTTGCCATTTCTGCCACTTAATTCATGATTAGCCACAAAAAAGTACACTTTTAACACCGGAGTTAACGGGTGACCTACCCCATACCAACCACGAAGCCAAGCCATATGCCCTGATTACTGGGCGAAAATAGTATACTACATGGTAGAGGGGAAATAGACCCTTTTATGTACCGATAGAGGGCTCACTCACTGTGACTGCTCCCCGTAAGACTGCTCCCAAACTCTGACCTTACCTCGGAGAAAAAGGGTCTACTTGCATTTGATTTGACCTTTCGACCTCCGTATACTGTTACACTGCGCTACATCCAAAAACTGGGATGAATACGTAATGAGCTAATTGTTCGTGTGGGGTTTTGCGGGGGATCAAAATTGAGGTTGAGGTCAAAAAAATTCGCACGGTCAGAAAAAAATCGCACAGTGCATGTACTACATGTACAATTTTGCCTTATATTTTACTATTTGGGCTGAATATACCCACATATTACCAGTACGCCGCACGCAATCTCGGTCTTTTATCAATTTTTTTCCCTATTTTCTTTTTTTCCCCCTTTTTATTTTTTTTAGAGGGGGTGGGGGGCGGGGGCACAAATGGGATTTTTCCGTCAGGGGGGGGGGGCAAACCTGCCCCTCCCCCCCCCCCCCCCCCCCTGAGCTACGCCACTGGACCCAGTTGTGCGTTACCGCACAGATCGGAGAATGTTTATAATCATACTAATACGCCAACACAAAAATAAGCGGCCGACAAAAGTACGATAAAAGAGCTGTCAAAGATGCCCAATGATGGGTCGTTCCCTTAAAAAGTGGTCCGACGTTAGGGGACCCCGTTGTGCGTAACCACCCAGAGCGGAGCATGTTTATATAGAGCCCGCATGGTGCCGGAAGAAACACTAATGAAAATCATACTAATACGCCAACACAATTATGATAGCAGAGCGGTCAACATGGTCAAAGATGCCAAAGATGCCAAAGATGCTCAATGATAGGTTGTTCTTTAAAAGCGGCCCGAGGTTCAGGAGACCCGGTTGTGTAAGCGCCCAGAGCGGAGCAATTGTTGAGATGAATTTCATCAAATCTAGAAAATGTCCGACATCCGCATCCGTTCACCCTTTTCAAGTTAATAATGGCAATTTTTAATGTTCATCTTGAACTCTGAAGTAAATTAGCCCTAATTTTAAAAAGCAAAAAATCATCACCACTATGTGTCTCTTTAAGAAGAAGAAATTAATATAGGTATAATAGTTTAAATCGAGGGTTAAGCGCCAGAAGGTCGTAACTCAAAAATGCTATTCTGAGATAATCAACTTTCAAATACTCGGGACTCAATACACAGTAGCATCCAACTTATAACTCTAGTTTTAGTCAAATTAAGCGAGTTTTATGAGTTATCTCTTTATGGTTCTGAAAATCTAGGTTATATGGATTAGTTTGGTACCAAAATCTCATTTTCACCAAAAGGTGAGTTACGGCCATCTGGCGCTCAACCTTCGAAATGTTTCTGTCAAAAATAAGCTGTCAACAAAAGTATGATAAAAGAGCGGTCAAAGATGCCCAAAGATGCCCAATTATGGGTCGTTCTTTAAAAGCGATCCGAGGTGAGGGGACCCCGTTGAGCGTAACCACTCCGAGCGGAGCATGTTTATATAGGGTCACACGTTATGAACTCGCCTCCCAATAGGGTGGTGCTGTTACACTTTTTGGTTTTATGCTGTCATATTCCTTAAATATTTTTAAAACCACAAAAGCTAGCACAAGTTGGTATCATTTTAAAGTCCTAATAACAAGCTATATGCCTGCAAAATGGCATTTGGTATAGCTAATACATAACGGGAAATACAGCTGTTTGAAGTTTGGGGACCAGAGGTTGTGCCGGAAGGGGTGCCGCCGGAAGGGGTGCCGCCTGAACAAACTCAATGGAGATAATCCCATGCTTTGTTCTTTTTACAATAGGCCTAACTAGTCATCCCCTGATGTTACAAACACAATTCTGGTCCCAATTTAAAGGATATTTAGTAATCTTTACGTATGTGGTTCAACAGACTTGTCAACTATTTGTAACAACTAATTAATTATGGATAAGACCATGATTGTCAGCTTTCTTCCTCTTCGCTACACAGTCAACATGAATAATCAGCCTCAATTTACCGGATTTATAAAAATGACTATAACAGAGAAAAAAATTCATCCAATGATAGCAAAAGTATACATTTTGGAAAGCTTGTAACTAGAGGAGTTAAGAAATGCAGTAAAGATCAAGGAAGGGTTCATCCTTAACAAATATTTCGGAAAATTCTAAATATAATTATATAAAATAAAAATTGAAGATTTTTTTTCTTTCTTATTTTTTCGCGTTTTCAACATTGTTGCACCCATTTCCACCCATTCTGATCCATTCCTATACTATTCCATCCATTTCCGATCCATTCCAGTCATTTCAACCCATTTCGATCCGTTCGACCTATTTTGATCCGTTTCGACTCATTTCGATACGTTTCAATACGTTACTAAATATACAGATACCCAATCAAAATCAAACTAATACGCCAAAATGTATGATAAAAGAGCGGTCAACATGGTCAAAGATGCCAAAGATGCTCAATGATGGGTCGTTCTTAAAAAGCGGCCCAAGGATCAGGGGACCCCTGTTGTGCGTAACCTCCCAGAGCGGAGCAATTGTTGAGATGAAATTCATCAAATCTTTTGAAAGCCTCTAGCGCTAAACGCGCTTATTTTAAATGGAAAAAAAATCAACACCACTTTGTGCCCCTTTAAAGTGAAGAAATTAATATAGGTATAATGGTTTAAATGTATTTTAATAATAAAGTTTTGACATTGACTTTACTTTGTGTTAAGGATTAAATCAAAAAAAAAATTCTAGTTAACAATATATCGCTTCATTGTGTATGTGTCACTCACTTTTTGTACCTTTTTGTTGCAGTATAAAACCTCAACAATGAAAAAAACATACATAACCACCAACACCAACAAATTTCAAAATCAAAATCAACGAAGACCCCTTACAACAAAATACTTCAACAATAAGGCATCACTTGAGTACGGTTGGACAGTCTTGTGTGTGTTTTTGATGCTTTTCTTGTCAATTCAACAATATTATCATCAATGTCCGCTAATTGACTAAACTTAGGACTCTTATAGGTTCTATCGTTAGCCCTATGGCGCTGATGGACGCTAATTAGCCCTATTTACGCTAATACCGATTTAAACTTAGTCTTGGATTTACAAGGTTTTGCCGATCGCGTTCGGCGCTAACAGACGCTAATAACGCTAATAGAACGCGCTAAACTTAGCCTCTTTAAAGGCATACGATGTGCTCTTTTCCAGGGGGATTCTAGGTGTCTTTTTCTTCATAAATCATAAATATGTTCTTAGTTTCAGAGCGATGCGATTTCTAATTACTTCAAAATCATGACGATATCTTGGAAATTATCAAATCTGACCAAGTCGACAAACTGACAGAACAATTTAACATCACTGACCCCACCGGCTTCATACAGTTCATACATGAACGGGAGATCGAGGGGAAAATACCATTCCTGGATACCCTCATCGTCAGGAAACCGGATGGAAGTGTCAAATTACTCATCTACAGGAAGGCCACACATACGGATCAGTACCTCGATTTTAAATCGCACCATCCCATTCACCACAAGCTAGGAGTTATACGCATCAATTAGACATCAAGGAAGAAGTTGATAAGATCAAGAATGCTCTCAGCCTATGCGGTTACCCCAATGGTCTTTCAAGAAGGTCAAGGACCAAGCAGCCAACAAACAGTCCAAAAAGACTGTGAAAAAGAAAGCTCCTGACCAAAAGTCCAGAGGTCTTGTCGTCATCCCTTACGTACAAGGCTTATCTGAAAGATCTACCGGAACATCCCGCAAACACGGTATATCCACAGGGATGCGGCACAATACTACTCTACGCAAGACGTTAGTGCACCCTAAAGACAAGCGGGAAACCAGTGTTTCCACGGACTGTGTGTATGGAATACCGTGCATTAATAATAAAAGAGTCTAACGTCGGAGAAACTAGACGCCGCTTTAACACAATAATGAAAGAGCATCAGAAAGAGACGGAGAAAATAACCTCCGAAAAGAAAAACTTCACTCGGTTGAATAGAACACTAACAAGTCAGTTATCGCTCACCAAGCTGTACAAAAGAACCATGTTATAGACTGGACTAATGCCAAAATCCTTTGCAAGGAGAGCAAACCACAATCGCGACACATCCGCGAAGCCATTTGGATTCGACGGAAAGCAGTTATTCTGAGGTAGTGTGTAGATCATAACACACGAAACTGTTAATCGTGAGTAAAAAATTCTGGTTTTGAAAGATGAAAATCTTTATTATCAGTTACATTAAAATCAGACGATTTGTGCATTTTAACTCCAAATTATTTTTGTTAGATTTAATCAAAAAATGTTGGTCTTAAAAGGGTTTTTTGTGATTTTCCTTGAAAATCATCATTTTTGGTCCAAATTGTTACCAATATTGACACCAAATTTGAATTTTCTAATCCATTTAATTTCCAAAAATATATATATACATTTGAGTCATAGTTGAATAATTACAGCGTGCTATAGCGCTAATAGACGCAAATTAGCGCTAATAACGCTAAAAGATCGCTACACATTAAGACACTTATGTTTTGTCGTTAGCGTCCATCGCTAATGGACGCTATTAGCGCTAATAACACTTATAGCGGGCTACACCTACTACACTTAGGTTTTGTCGTTAGCGTCCATTCCGCTGATTGCCGCTATTAGCGCTAATAACGCTTATAGCGCGCTATACCTACTACACTTAGGTTTTGTCGTTAGCACCCATTCCACTAATGGTCGTTAATTAGCGCTATTTGCGCTAATAGCGCGCTACACCTATTATGCTTAGGTTTTGTCGTTAGCGTCCATCCCGCGAATGGTCGCTAATTAGCACTTATAACGCTAACAGCGCACTACACCTACTACACTTGGATGTTGTCGTTAGCGTCTATCCCGCTAATGGACGCTCATTAGCGTTATTAGCGCTAATAACGCTAATAGCGCGCTGCACCTACTACACCAAGGTTTTTTCGTTTGCGTCCATCCCGCTATAAATGGACGCTTATTAGTGCTATTAGCGCTAACAACGCTAATAACACTTAACAACGCTAATAACTTGGCGATAGCACGATTAGCGCGGTTTATCTCTAGCGGTGCTATTAACGCTAATTTCCATTGACCCTAACGCGAATTAAGTGCTAATAGCGTCGTAAGCAAAAGGGCGCTAAACTCGCTAATAAGCCAATAGCGCACCTTACTCGGAAATTGGCTCCCTCTTACTGAATAGCGATAGCTGGCTCTGATCTGATACAATGTACGTGTTGAGACCCTCCAGGCCTATGGCATGCCAGAGCAGACATAAATGCGAGTTTTAACGTTCTGTAGGTCGAACTTAACGATATAGGGGTCGAGAGTCACGCTATGTAGGTCGAACTTTACGTTCTGTAGGTCGAACTTTACGTTCTGTAGGTCGAACTTTACGTTCTGTAGGTCGAACTTTACGTTCTGTAGGTCTAACCTCACGTTCTGTAGGTCGAACTTCACGCTCTTTGGGTCGAGTTTAGCAAGACGTCGATCTTTTACCACGTTCTGTATGTCGAGTTCTGTACGCCTGTACGATTAGCTTTTAGCACTCGATTGGGTTTTAGCGCACAGTAAGGTTTTAGTGCATGATTAGATTTTAGCGTACGATTAAGTTTTAGCGAATGATTAACTTTTAGCGCACGATTAGCTTTTAGCGCACGATTAACTTTCAGCGCACGATTAGCTTTAAGCGACCGTCGATCTTTTCACTATTAAGACGCCGCCAACGGCGAAAGTCAATTAAATAGTTTTATTATGTTATAAAGATTGTTCTTTACCGATAACAGCAGTGCCATCAAAGTAGCAAGCGCGGATAGTAGCAAGCGTGGAGATGGGTGCGACGCCTCCCCCAAATAATGAATTGAATTGAATTGAAGTTTTTGGACTACCTTTTTATCTGTGCTTTTAAATTAAAGAAAAGAAGCCTTTTCTTTCTATATAAGTAACAACTATAAAACATACGATACAATTACCATGCAAAAGTATAAAGAATAAAGAATAAAATGAGTCAAAAGGATCATTTTAATATTTGAGTATCATTGATTTGAATGAGATTAAAGAAAATGCTAAAAAAGGCAGCTAAAAAGCTAAAAACCTTACCACACCCGTCGTTAGTCAGCCCAGGGGATAAATGGGGAAATTTAAATCTTACAAATAAAAAACTATAAGCAGTATATGCACATTTTTTATAAATTCAAAAAATCTCCAATTGCAAAGGCGAGTAAATGGCGAATTTTCAACATTATAAACTTTTTCTTGCATATAACAAAATATCTATGTAGCATTGGTAAAAAGACAATTAAGGAAAACCCAGTGATGTATTTCACCAAAATACTTTGGTCAAAAGTACCAGCTACATCACATCACACCAAATGGGTTCCAAAATTGAATAATGTTCCACTTGAGAGGGAAAATCCCCAACAATCCCAACCGCCCTGTCCGCGCTACGAAGTCACCTTTTTTTGTTACACCTTTGCAAAATTTCAATTATTGCCGCCCCCCCCCCCCCCCCCCCCCCAAACAAATTATATAATTTACCATTGCAACTTAGTAAAGTTATTCCACTGTAATTGTTTGGATCGACAGTTGACCCCTTTTTCTTATGATGTGTAATCAATGACGTGCCACGGTGCCCAAAGGGGGGGGGGGGGGCACCTTTGATTTTTTTGATTGATGTGTTTTGTGGATTCAGTATCATGTTCTTTTATAATGTGCATATTATTATTATGGCTTTGTTCAGATTGTGAGTGGGGATTGCAATCTTTTGTCGATGCGCCTGGAGCAACAGTTTTGTTGAATGTTGGCGGCGCATTATAAGCTGCAATTATTATTTGTATTATTATTGAATCCAGCTTCCGGCAGCTTGGTGCTAAGCATTGGTTTCCAGTTTCCAATACGATTTATTCCGTAAAATATATACTACCGGGTTCCAAATTGTCGGTTCCTTTCATCTATGCTTAGCAGCAAGCTGCTCAAAATGAGATTCATTATTATTAGTATTATTAATGTAACGAAAGGAATATTCAAAGGAGACGTGCTAAGGTTGGGGGCAACGGACATGAAACTAAATAATTGAAATATGTTTTGGGAATTGACAACACCACACTCTCAAAGTGGATTACCCAAAAGCAGGGGCTTAGCAAGGTACCAAAAAGTGGGGTGGCAATTTATGTTGAAAACTGCAAGGTACTCCGGTTAGGCGCGGATCCAGCCAAGCTTAGGGGGTGTGGGCCAAAAATACAATTGAGCTGGTACCTAGGGGCGGGGGGGGGGGGGGGGGGGGGGTACCGCGCCATTTTGCTAAATTTTGCGAAAACGATCGTGGTTATCACGTGATATGTATCATTGAAAAAATATGTACACTGTTTTAACGAAATGCACTGTGGGGCGGCCATGGCCGCGCCGGCCGCCCCGGTTGCGCCTGAGCACGTTGTAACATCACCAATCCGGGTAAACTTCTTTTTGACTCACCCTGTACCACTGGGCAAATGACAGCAGTTGTTCGGTCGAGAACACTGTTGTAGTGGGGTTTTTTTATTATAGAAGCTTCTCCACGGATTTACACCACAACTGCATGTTAAAATTCTTGCTGAGTTCAAAACTAGTCTAGTACTAGGGAATGATGGAACCAATACTGGGCCAAATCAGACAAATAAATAGCTCAATATTGGTCCATAATTGGGCCCATATTGGCATTATCGTACTGGCCCAGTACAGTTTCAAATGAATTGGGCCTTTACTGTGCCAATGTGAACTAACTTTGGCCCCGTAATGACAAGTCCTATTGGCCCAGTTGAATACCGGTGTGCAAGACTGTACCGGCCCAATACATATTGCCAAGGCAGGCCCATTCGGGCAGCTGTTATTGGCCCGGTATCGGTCCGATATCTCAATGTTTGCTGAGATGTCGTTAAAACTCGCATTTGTGTCTGCTCTAGCATGCCATAGAGCAGTGGTTCTCAACCTTTTTGCCCCACGACCCCTTTTGACGTTCCTGGTCAGTACCGTGACCCCCAAAACAAAAATTGAATAAAAACACTAGCCGGATATCACAAATGAAACTGCTTAGTTTGGATGCAAGCGTAGCGAGCAGGACATTTTGCATATTAGAATGTTTATTTTGGGTGTTTCTAAGCTTTTTTAAAGCGAAATGTAACACGGTTCCCCCAAACCCTATATTTATGAGCCCTTCATGACCCCCTGGAAAACCCCAAACGACCCCCATGGGGGTCACGACCCCCAGGTTGAGAACCCCTGCCATAGAGGCAATGTTTGGTTTCCGCTGCCCCTGACAACTTACCTAACAGGTAGCCCCAGCCAAGACTAATTGATATGCAAGATCCAACAATCCAAGTATAGGCCGAGAGTTGTTCTTTCATGTCTGGTATAAGAACACTGATTCCTTTAATAGTTCCAATCTCCAAGAAATAAACGAATGATATAAAACTTAAGATCAACCATGACCATGGTCCATCTTTTTTAAATCCCATTGTCGTTATAGTCGTACTGTACATGCATGCACATTGAACAATGATGGTTAAATCCTGTAAAAACAGGGCCAGCTGTCAATCTGTTCGCTTTCCAGTTTTATGGTTTATCCCAGTAGAACATGACATAAATTGACATAAACTAGGCGTGGGGTTGCCCTATGCATATTCATAAGCATGGATTTATATGGCACATATCTGATATAAAAGAAACGATTTAAATGATATGTAAAAGATAGAAACGATTAAAATGACATGTAAAATATTCGATATAAAAGATAGTTTTTACAATAGAAAGGATTTGAGTGCTTTGTGAATTTGCGACGATATATCTGGTATTTTTGAAATTTCCAATATAAATGATATTCAAAGTACAAACGATAGTTTGTACGATATAAAAGATACAAACGATAGTTTTGACGATATAAAAGATGGAGATTATTTAAGTGAGTTGTAAATTTGCGACGATTATCTGATATTTTTGATATTTCCTATATAAATTTAATAAAAGATACAACAGATAGTTTGACGATATGAAAGTTACAACCCATAGTTTTGACGATATAAAAGATAGAAAGGATTTGAGTGATTTGTGAATTTGCGACGATATATCTGATATTTTTGATATTTCCGATATAAATGATATTAAAGGTACAAACGATAGTTTTAACGATATAAAAGATAGAGATTATTTAAGTGAGTTGTAAATTTGCGACGATAACATATATTTTTGATATTTCCGATATAAATGATACAAATGATAGTTTTGACGATATAAAAGATAAAGGGGATTTTAGTGATTTGTGAATTTGCGACGATATATCTGGTATAAAATTATAGTTGGTCGTTATTTAAAAGCCTCGTCGAATGGTTGAGGTATCTTAATGAAGTTGCCAAAATGCATACCCAAACTCCAAAACCACAAAATGTACTGTTTTCTGGTTTCCCAGGCACAAGCACAGATGATTTCAAACAGACTTTAATATTTTAAGATATGGTTGTTAAAAAAAACAGGTATTGAAACAATCGCGGTGACAATGCACTCACCGCTGTTCATCCTGGGAATTTAAATTGTGCGCACGGCGTAACGCGTCCTTTCGCTGTAACACTATTTCAAGTGTAGGCCTATGCTATGAACGTTTCAATTATGTCCTTCCAAATTGGCCTTTAATTACTAGAATAAATATTTGTCAAATTGATGTCAACAACATTTTTTAATCTCAAATATTCAGAGGTAAGTTGCTATCTTTATTATGTAGCAAGTTTATCAGAGTAAGTTGCTATCTTCAGTAGATAACAAGTATATCAGAGTTAATTGCTTATCTGCAGAAGACAAACAATCTGTCAGAGTAAGTTGCTATCTTCAGTAGATAGCAAGTCTATGAGAGTAACTCTGAATAAATTCATCAGGTTTGCAGGAACAAATAATTGTGATTTTTATCTTTCAAAAAAATCAGAAATTTTACTCGTGATTGACAGTTTCGTTTCTTATGATCTATACACTTCCTCAGAATAACCTCTTCTGACCCGTGCTGCTTTCCGTTGAGGGCGCTGTTATGGTGATCAGTGGATCCCCAGCAAAAATTCCCTAAGATGATAACATCGTGGCCACGGAGTTGGCTTGCAAGAAATTGCACAGAAATGAAGCAACTGTGTTACGTTCTGAGATGGTTCAAGTTTTGCGTTCTTCAAAACCTCTCAGTCCGACGAACATTTCTAAAGCAGAAAGGAAGCGTTTCATGAACTAAAGAAGGAAAATGATATCCTTATACTTCCGGCCGACAAAGGTAAATCTAGTGTACTTATGAATGTAGACGAATATGAGCAAAAGTTGAACAACATGCTTAGCGACGAGAAAACTTACGAGGTGCTCAAATCTGATCCTACTAATTTAAATACACTAAAAAAGGGCTAGTGGCTATTCTAAACAAACTCAAGGAAAAACCAAAATCACTAGATCGCAATACGACTTCTTGTTTCCCACGGCGGAGAACATACCAATAATGTATGGCACTACCAAAATTCATAAAGTAGGAAACAAAGTCAGGCCCATAGTGGACTACACTGGGTCTATATCCTACGGATCGTCTCGTGCCCTCTTAGACATTTTAGCCCCGCTTAATGGTACTACAGATTATCATGTATTGAACTCCGAGCATTTAGCAGACACCCTTTCTGAAGTGATTATAGACGATGGTGACATCTTCAATCTCATGAGGTCATCTCTCTATTTACCAACATGTGAACATCACTGACCCCACCGGCAGCATACAGTGCCACATGAACAGGAGATCGAGGGGAAAATACCATTTCTGGATACCCTCATCGTCAGGAAACCGGATGGAAGTGTCAAATTACTCATCTACAGGAAGGCCACACACACGGATCAGTAACTCAATTTCAAATCGCACCATCCTATTCACTACAAGCTAGGAATTATACGCACCCTATTCGACCGAATGAACACTATCATAACAGAGAAGGAATACATCAAGGAAGAAGAAGATAATATAAAGAATGCTCTCATCCTATGCGGTTATCTCAAATGGTCTTTCAAGAAGGACAAGGACCAAGTAGCCAACAAACGATCCAAAAAGAGTGTGAAAAAGAAAGCTCCTGACCAAAAGTCCAGAGGTCTAGTTGTCATCCCTTACGTACAAGGCTTATCTGAAAGATCCACCTGAATAATCTGCAAGCACGGCATATCCACAGCGATGCAGCCCGATACTACTCTACGCAAGATGTTAGTTCACCCCAAAGACAAGCGTGAACGCGGTGTTTCCACGGACTGTGTGTATGAAATACCGTGCATTAATTGCAAACAGTTTACGTCGGTGAAACTGGACGCCGCTTTCACGTCATCTGTAAATTATCTTACGAAGATAGCAACTTAATCTGATAGAATTGCTATACTAAAGGTAGCAACTTACTCTGATATACTTGTTTTCACTGAAGATAGTAATTTACTCCGATAGACTTGCTATCTACTGAAGATAGCAACTTAATCTGATAGACCTGCTGTCTACTGAAGATAACAATTTACTCTGATAAACTTGCTATCTACTGAAGATAGCATAGATAACAACTTATTCTGATAGAGGTAGGTATCAACTGAAGATAGCAATGTACTCTAATAGACGGCGCGGCAACGTAGCATACGAGCTGTATAGGCGTATCATGATACAGACAGACAGCCGGAATATCTCGCAAACAAATCGTCAACTCGTAAATAATCACGTCTTGTGTAAATTATCTCGCAATTATGTAGTCAATAATTACAATCACGTCATCTGTAAATTATCTCGCAATTATCTGGTCAATAATCACGTCATCTGTAAATTATCTCATTATCTCGTCATTATCTCGTCATCTGGAAATTATGTTGAAATTACCTCGTCCATTATCTGGTTATCTTGAAAGTATGTTGCAAATATTTAGTCATTTATCTCTTCAAGTCATCATCTGGTTAACTCGTCATGAACCTTCAGGGCCACCGTATAAAAGTTCAGCTCACTCTTTAATTCGCAAATGGGTTTTGTTCTCTTTAGCATCCGCCTTTATTTTCATGTACTTAACATTTATTTAAACATTAGGTAACAATTACAACAGGAAAACCCCAAAGTCCACACATAATACATTATAACAGCAATACATATACTAATTGACACAAGTTCAAGGTATACCTTTCACCACATTTAATTATAGTTTCAGAGAATGTGTGTACATCAGAGAATTTGTGTACATGTATACTAAGTCTTGATCAGCAGTAAATATTAAACTTATCCTCACAAAAGTTGGTTGGTTCGATAGATATGGTTCATAACAGAAAGCATGCACACACCAGACTTGTCCACGGCAGCAGTACGCGTAATTGACCAATTGTTTGCATCTACGATACAGCTCCCATGGACGATGCCATTTGTGTCTTTGTGTGCATCCCATCTCCTCCTAAAGGACGCTCCCGTGGACAAGTCAGTTTGGGGCAATCTTTCTGCAAATGAACCATATCTGAAAACCCAACCAAGCTAAACATGCTAAACTTACTATTATTTAAGGCTAATTTCAAAACTTACTGTTGATCAAGACAAATTATCTGAAACTATGAACGTGGTTGAAAAGTTATCTTGAACTTCGGTCAACTTGTTTTTTAACCTCCCGGTATAGGGGTCAGAATCATTGCATTGTCAAATTGTTTACCCAGACACAAGCACTAGTTAGATCGGTTGAGGCCTTCTTCTTTTCTTGATCATTGTAACCAAAATATCTTCAAAACCAAGGGAAAGCGGTGTCATCAAAGAAATACCAGCTAGTATGATGAAAGACGTTGAAAAACTCGCCGACAAATCATATCCCAGACCTGCAGAATAACAAGAACAAGAAAACGTATAATTTCAAGGACAATTAATTAATTTAAGAAATAAATGGATTTACACCAGGATTTACATGCATACCTTGTTATAATGAAACAAGACCCTCTTTTTTGTGTTGACTCAAAAGTAAGCCCCTTTAATTGATTTATGCATACGTCACTGTTCAGACATAACGCACATCACAGAAAACAGCATTTATGGTCATTTAATACAAAACAATTGTTTTAAATCATTTAACATCAACTTAACCATTCTGGCAGCCCAGTAATACCGAATCAAAATTGTCACAAAGGTGGATCTTGTATCTAAAAACGATAGCTTAGCAGTATAAAACATACTATTTGGTGAATGTGATGCAATAGTACACTCTTACAATATCTATTTTGGATTAGTTTACACTCTTGCAGACTATTTTAACATTTACAATGGCCATTTTGGTACCCATTTTGGATTTAAAGTATGTTATTATAATGCAAAAATACTGGATGAGTAACTATAGTGGTCCAATACATACATCCCATTGTTAAAACTATACCATCCGTTGCAAATCCAGCAACCTACTGGAAGACTTTTATCGGCTTCGAACCCAAAGGCCGTCGAATGAGCGTTTGTCAAAACTAAAGATAAACAATTGGTCTTCAGCTGGAGTTCATAGAATATCATCACAATACGAATGAGCCATACGTACATGTACTAGTGTTGCAAATTGCAGTGCAGGCTAACATTGTAGGCCTACTCTGGCATACAGGGCGAGTAAAAAGGTGTACATAACTTGGGAATTTTGTGCACAAATTTCTCTAATTATTTATTCTGGCAGAGAGACCGTCTCATTAATTTTCAAAAGGACTTCAGATGATTGAAATTATTGGGAGAGGAAAAGATGCTTATGCCCATTTAGATAAAAGTGTACATTTTATAAACCGAACAAGATATTTTGATATTTCTAAAACAAACTCTTTTGAATTTCGTTATTGAATATTGGCGCACATTCTAATCCAATCATCACAAAAGCCTGATTTTATCTTTGCTCCGATGAATGGCCGCACGTCACATGAGGTTAACCCCGCGTAAAGTACGCGAGGTCAACGTCACCCCAAAAAAAACGGTGCAACGGACATCTGTGGTGCGCTCTACGTGGGCTTGACCTCACGGCTCTGATTGGTTAGCGGCATTTTGTGATTTTTCAAGCATGCGTGCGCACTCTGATCAAAGTGCGCCCGTATATGACGGGCTGTTGCCAGGAGATTATGTGCCGTAGGTCCATTCACAGAATAATGTCGTTATTTTGCATTTAAAGTATGAAAATAATATCTAAGAAAGTTTGTTTGTCTTATTAATTACATTAATGTATGGTAATTTATTTAGTTCAGTCATTTTAATTGGACCCTGCGTAATTGTTGCCATCCATTGTGAGGCTGTAACAGAATGGCATTTACGTCACGATAACCTGGTCGAGTCGATTTACAACAAGGGATGATCTATTTTGTTTATTGATATAATATGATCACTTCCCCAGTCATTTTTTCTTAAACTGTTAATTATCGATAAGGTAAAAATGTATTAGAAAGAGAATAACATTTATTTTGGTTGCGTGAGATTAGAAATGTTCATATTTTATTCGTACTAACCTGTAATAACGCCGCTCATAATAGCGCCAAATCCATAAGTCAAATGGTACCAGCTACAACCGTTAATGTACTGATTTTGGAGTGCATCATCATTATCAGTTATGAACTTAATTGCACTGTATATTACGCTACCGACGATACCAGTGCCGGTACCGTACACTACTGAAGCAATCCCCATTCCTGGAACGGGGTCCAAAAGAGTCAGAGCAAATAATGCTGAGGCTGACATCAGTGAAGACAGATGCAGTGTGTGCTTATACGTCATGCATTTATGCAGAAGTGGTGTGAAGACATTACCTGTAATAAGTCCAATTCCACCACATGAAGCAACGACGGACGCCTCTTTCAATGAAGCTCCTTTAGATGTTGCAAAAGACACGATGTATACAAGCCATCCAGCAAAAGCATAACCACATACAAACGAAGGCACCAAGACCTGTGCAATAAATGATGAGTTGAATACTAAAACACCTCCAACCGCATCATACACACGTTTTACACATGATGGCTCGGGTTCTTCCTCGAGTTGGGTGTCCAAATTGCAGCAATTAGGCGGCATTTCGTGTTGGGAATTATTACTGGGTTTTTTAAGAAATGCGCCACACGCTATAGTATGCAAGTTGATTCCGGCAAGCAACAGCAACGCTCCACGCCATCCATATATGTCACGAAGTGTTTGTGTTAGTAATGGAGTTACAATTACACCAACACCGCCCGCAAAAAGAGCAATATTTACAGCGATAATGTAATATTTGTCAAAATAATCAGGGATCATCCCAACAGCGACGTTTTGCTGAAGGAACATAAAACCTATTAAAGGATAAACAAGATAACAATTATGATTAATCGCGATGCACAAACAAGTTGTGTTTTAGGCTATTTTCGTGGCATAAAACGCATTCAACAGAAGTTAATTAGAGAATAAAATACAGTTCTTAGCTGTTTTGCTATACGATGGTCTTATAATGTATAGTACGACCAAAAACGCTTCGTAGTATAGGCTGTATCTTAGGTGATGTCGTCTATGGACGCTGCATACCCTAAAAAAGATATGAGCTTTTTGCATTTCTCATATCTATACCAGCTGGAGTGGTGGAACTTTCGCTTTACACAAAAGACAGTTAGTTTGCAAGTACAAATCAATATATTTGGGCTCAACATTTTTAGCTTAACATTAGAATTGAACCAGAATTATGTTTTTATGCCTCTCCAAAATAATTCATACCCCATACCAAGTCTCAGGATTGAGCATGGCGAAGAAGATCAACCTTTGTGTTCATATTGTGAATGCTCGAAAATAGGGGAAAGGCTACAAAGCTACTTCGAAGCAATTCCAAGTGCCAGATTCCACCATCAGTTAAAAACCTTGAATGACACGGTCGGAACCAAAAGGTGTCCCCTTGTTTGATAAGAAAAGTACTGGTTTCATCCACAGGGCATTCCACAGTGCCCCTATCAGCACTCTCCGTATCCTTTATCTGGCCCTGGTGCGACCCATTCTGGAATAAGAATGCACCACATGGCACCCCCTCAACAAATCCCTTACCAACCGCCTTGAGTTGTGTCAAAGATTTGCCAGTCGGGTGATCCTTCAATCATGGAATGCATCCCATAAAGATCGCCGCCCTCTGTCACTTATACAAAATTGTCCATAACTTGTGCTCATCTCCTAATCCTTACAAGCCCCATCCCCATCCAAATCTCCGTAACCTCATCTCCTGTGCTCTTTACCCTCCTTTCCGCCGGGTGATCTTGTCCCAGAGATCTTTTTTATCCATATGTCCCTACTCTTTGGAACTGACTCCCTGAGGAAATTGTCCAATGTCAATCCATGGCTTCCTTTAAGGCAGTTGTTCACTCCCATCTTTTGTAGCCAGTCTGTTCCATCCTCATTTTGTTTGGTCCTCCTTGGTTATTCTTTTTCGTTGTTGTTTTTGGCTTCTTCTTTTTTCTTTCTTTTTTTTCCATTTTTATTTTGTTTGGTGTATTTGGGCATCCCTTCAATTTATTGCTCGTCAATATTGGGTTTTGCCTTGCATCACTGCCGAATGTTATGAATAAATAAATAAATAAATATTGTGAAAGGCAAACAGCCTTGGACCAAGCTATTAAGGCACCCCTGCAGACATTGCACACGAGAGTTCTCCATGGACTCCGACCAACAAAGACTCTACTCCTGAAAAGAAAAAAAGAGAAACTCGTCTAGCATTTGCAAGAGCACTTCTGGACAAAGACCCAAGCTTTTGTTCCTCAGTGTTGGGGTTAGCTAAGAGTTATTTGGTCCTCAGTGAGTTATTTGATCTTCTTCGCCGTGCTGACTTAACCCTATATAAATAATACAAATGCAAAGTAAAAGACATTCTGATATATTAGTCATAAGTCTGAGTTTCATGATTTTGCAATCGTCAGACGACAAGATGTTGCAGATTGGCTGCAAGTCAACACTCATATTTTGCATAAATATGCAATATAGGGTGTCAAGCAAGTCGGTCCAGAGGTGGTCTTTACTCAGCGATAGTCAAAGAGTGCTCAACTGGTTTTAAACAGGAGCCCATTTGCAACATCCTGTCATCTGACGATTGCGAAAGCTTGAAACTCAGAGTTACGACTTCTATTCCAGAAGGTCTATTACTATGAATTATGCGGAATTGAGCACTCTATTCAAAGGTGGTCTACCTACCTATAATGTCGATACATGATATATATTAATCTCCTGTTTAAAACCAGTTGAGCACTCTTTACTATCGCTGAGTAAAGACCACCTATTGTCTGGCTTACTTGACACCATATATTACATATTGATGCAAAATATGAGTGTTGACTTGCGCCAATTGTCTGATTTGTTACGCGATAGCAATGTCAACGGCAGGGAGGAGCACATTTTAAGGGAGTGTTCATAATAACCTTGTTGAGTGAGGAGGTTGGAAAATAAGAGGGATCAGAAGAAGACAAATTGTCCCAAAAAGGAAGTTGAAAACACATTTTGGGTCCTTAATACTAAGGGGATTAAATCAAATTGAATTGCATTTTAGTGAATCAAAGCAAAAAAATAACGTAGAAGGTTCGAAACCCCTGGTGCTTCAAACATGGCACAGAATGACGATAAAAAGGTTGTGGAGAGAATTATAATGGATGACCTACCTATCAAGATACATCCACCCAACAACATCAATGTATTCGTAGACGTAGCACAAATGATAATACCCACGCATGATAACACACCCGACACCATCATAACTAATCGAGCGTCAAACCTTTCCAATAATGCTCCCGCTGACATACCTGCGTATTGGAAACATAATTGTAAAATCCTAGTGTTTAAAGATTACCAGGACGCATAATTATAACACTAAAACAACAATTATTCAATCGCAAAAATGATTGAGTTTACATGGTTGAGGAGGGCCGGACTTACCTTTTGGGGCCTTGTGCCAGGCCAAAATATGAAGGCCCCCAACTCACTGTGATGAACCATGTTCCCTAAAGTGGCTAAAGAGCGAGAATAACAGAGAATACCAGTGGTGTACCCAGGATTTGGAAGTAGTGTCCTCCGAAAATTGCCAATTTGTTTTCAAAAACAAGGTAAGGGGAGACGTCAAAATCGACCGCCCGTTGACTGCCGGTTACGGGCGATTCCGCCCGGTTCTTTCAGGTCAAATGTTTTACTGGTATATGAATATTCGCGCATGCAACACTGAACAACCGCCGGTTGACTTAATGCTGTAATCTGACCAATTTACACTATCAATCTGTTACTTTGCGGTCATAATAGCTCTCTCTATAATCGTTCTATAAAAAAAAAACATTCATAGACTTTCGGTATTGATTTTAAAAAGTTAATTGAGCTATAAACAGATTGAAAAAGCCAACCCCAGCGAAAATCAATAGCTGTATTGTACTGGTGTCAACTGAGACTTTTAAGTCTTAAAAGAGCCCATTACTTCAAGATGTTATTGCTCACGTGTGTGACGAGGCACTTTCAACCGGTCGTGATCACCAGAGTGTTACTATTTGACCTCATTATGTGTGTATATTATAACAGACGACACGTTTTGTGAGAACCGAACGGAACCGGCCGTAACCAGCGGTTGCCGGGCGGTCGAGTTTTGACGTGATCCCTAACCAAACTGACCAAATGTGCGCGTAGCTCGCGAAATTTGCTATTGTACACTAATTTTGAATATTGATGTACAGTATGGCTTTGAACAAGCATTTTTACATTATTATGTTGGGGCAAAATGAGCGTATCTAATTTTTTTCTGAGTTTGGGGGCTCCCAATATCTGGAGCCCTGGGCCCGGGCCCATCTGGCCCAATAGTAAGTCCGGCCCTGTGGTTGAGTAAGATTCCTCTTTAATTTAGGATATTTTACTTTATTTTTCAAATTTTGACTACTTGTTTCTGTGATTCTATATTGTTTTCGGCATTTTCCCCATGCACAGTAATTTTCAATACTCGTTTCAGTGCATTTCAATTATTTTTCACCATAGGCCTAAACTTATTTCCATCTTTCACTTTTTTAATTATTTATTTAAAGTCATCCCCATTGTGGATTTTTCTCACAGTTGTTATGTTTTAAATCGTATTTGCCTTTTACTTTTTAATCTCCCTTTGTCTTTGTCATTCTTTTGTTACATTGTCCACTTCATCAATCAGCTGTCAAGTTTGATAACCCTTCCCCTATTCATCCATCTGTCACTTTGTCCCCCATTGTATTCCATTATCTCTTGTCATTTCCTGCCCATTGTTCCCCTGTCTATATGTTGTGTATGTGGTATTCTGTCATTTTACATTCGATAAAGATTCTGTTAGAATCGAAACGTCAGGTCCTCTTTATTATATTTACTAGCACATGCTATATTGTGTGGATAAGTAGTTTGCATTCAGCTTTTACATTACAGGGTGAGTCAAAAAGACTGCAATAGTTGAAAGAAGCCATTTTGTTTTCAAAACCAAAATGAATTTTAAAACTTTTTAAGCGTTGCAAGAATGATGTATTCAATCCTATTTTTGTGTGAAAAAAATGAAGTCAATATCATTTTCCGTTTGCCTTTGGTGAACCTTTGACCAGTGCACTCATTTCACACGTTTGTCCACGAGATACCCAAAATATGCATCAGATCGCAAAATGTGCCTCTCATTCAAATTTAGAAACTTGAGTTCATTTGTGATGTTATTCGAATTTGATGCATCCTTTCTTGTTTACATGTGAGTTAGCATAATCAATTGTAATCATACCCATGCTTTGAAAGCGTATAATGTTCTAAATTTTAATAAAAAACTAAAATTTTCCATTTTTTGTTGGCGGGATATTCAAATATGAAAATGCAATGTGTGCCATTTCAACTGAAAATCACTGTGCTCGTGGACAAACGGCTAAATCTGGTTGTGCAGCAAAGAGGGTCACCAATGACAAACGAAAAATGCGACCGACTTCATTTTTTCACACAAAGTTAGGACTAAACACATCATTCTTGCAACGTTTAAAAAGTTTTAAAATTCATTTTGGTTTTAAAAACAAAATGGCTTCTTTCCACTATTGCAGTCATTTTGACTCACCCTGTATATTAATTTAAGATACTTCACATGAAGGACGGTTGATAAAATTTAGAAATAAATGCTTAAAGAGCGTTACAAAGTACAATTTCCTTTTTGTTCTTAAATTTTCAACAAGCAGGATGTAATCATGACAAAACGAGAGTCGAACCTCTGCAATAATATACCTGCGTATTGGAAACATACCACAGAGCTCATAAAGTAACGTATCGGGCAATGGCATACAACTAAAAACAATTGATTTGCTACAACTCTTTTTCTTCTTGGGTCTCGTTAATGCTAACATCGTAATTTAAAAAGTATCCACTCAACGTTCATGCAAGAGGTATCGAATTACAGGGAAGAAATTTGCTCGTTTAATGTCTTAATATCTCAATATGTATACTAATTTTGAATTAGCTCACAATCACAGGGTGTCCCAAAAGTCTATGCACGACTTTGAAGCTTTGTATTTCACAAAATATAAGTCGTATTGAAAATATGAATACATATTTAGAAAGAGGAGATATATGAATACATATTTAGAAAGAGGAGATGTGGAAAATAATTTTGATACCAAACATTGAAGTAACATTTGTTTTTAATGCTACCCTAGAAGTAAAATATGTATTACTGCAAAAATGTAATTTCATACTTCGGAGGAATAAAGTTCATAAATCCATACCTATTGAGATTAACAAAAAGACGGGTAGAGTTGGTTACACGGAAAGTGATCCGTCAATTGTGATATTTAAAATTTTACATTACAGTGATCCCATCATAATAATAATAATAATAATAATATAATAATAATAGTCGGTTTTATATAGCGCTTTACACAGTGTGGAACACCGTCTCAAAGCGCTTTACATTTGGCTAATTATTATCGCTCCCATTTACATCATCTATCTGGCAGCCGGCTAGGCGCACTTTAAGATGATAGCAGCTACCCAATTTTTGCTTGGGTGGACGAAGCAATTGAGACTAAATACCTTGCCCAAGGATATAAACACGTTGGTCCTAGCGGGGCTCGAACTCGCAACCTTATGATTATGAATCTAGCGCTGATTCCGCTAAGCCACACGTGTCAAACATGTTAAAATTTAAACTTACCGGATTATTTTAATGCTGCTTGAAGGCCTCATCGAAGGTTGTTTTACCCATTTAGATGTTCCTGTGTTCAAAAATGTATCCATCAACTTCAGAATGGATATTCTTCCTCGTGCGCGTTTCACTTTGAAATGTTTTCTGAACTTTTGGTGATTGAATTTGTTTCAGCGTAGAACCAACAATTTGTATTTCGCTTATCTATGCTGTAAACCATCTTGAATGAAGACTACTACGCCTATTTATGTTGTGAGTGACCGAGTTTGGCAATAACATTAATGCTGCAAGGTAAGCAGTGAACTGTGACTAATGCGCAACGTTGCTTTCATACCATTAATTTATGCCCACCTGAATTTAGCAACAATGTGTAGTACTTGGTATGGATGGATCTGGCACACGGCCAAAAACTTTCAACCAGTTTTATAATGTTGTGGGTTCACCAATAGGGTTGTGTTTGGTATCAAAATAATTTCCCAAATCTTGTCTATCAAATTATGGTTACATTTATACCATATAATTTATATTTTATGAGATATGACTCTTCAAATCGTGTACATAGACTTTTGGGACACTCTGTAAAAGCACCTGGTCACGAACTCTTTGTGTTTGATGTATATACAATTATGAGATGTGTATAAAAATACCGATATGGCGAAATCATACACAGATATACAGAGTGAGTAAAACGACAACTATACTCAATGAGAAATTAAAACATTTCTCACCAGAATATGAAAGTAACTAATAAATGAGGCAAAATATGAATTGATTACCTATTACATGCAAAATGAATCATGACGTTTCATGGTACCGTTGACCAGTTATGACTATTTTGGCACAGCTACTACATTTTTGAAACCGAACAAAATATTGATTATTATACTCAGTGTTGCATGATATAGAGACCTTCCGTGTTTTGGATTAGCGGCCATCTTGGAAGTATCACAAAAGCGTTTGCAACACCATTCGAACCTCATACCTCCCCATTCAAATCAATCTGGTGAATGACCCCAAAGTAGAAGGCTATAGGTCGTGTACCTTGAGTTGGGACCCCTGTGTGCCCGCCTGTGTGTGACATATGCTAAAAATGGAAAAATCACATGGATTTTGCTTAACACATTTTTAGCAAAAACTATACATAGGAGTATAAGGAAAGTATACACATTTCCAAATCTCACAATGACAATATCAAGGTCATTATACAGGGTGGGTAGATAATATATATGGTGCAAACATCAAGAAATGCACTAAAAATACAGAATAATTTTCACTGGTCATTTACATATCTTGAAGATAAAATTATAATTTATTAAGCTGCATAATTCAAAAGTATACACTAGTATTACAAAGAAAAATGATGCCACCATTGTCTTTAGTTGTAAAGGATACCTTATACAGGGTGGTCAAAATTTGTAACAATATAAGTATGTGAAAACGTATTTCTGAAATAAAGTTAACCGTTATCATAATTTAGTGTCATAATACATTTTAAATTGACGTTTTGTAATACTTTTGCACATGCAAATGCACATGTATGATCGAGTCCCCAATCCACGCGCTTCTTCACTTCTTGATTTTATTTTGATGAAAGCAACGATAATGAAATGAAATAAAACACACATGAAATGATCATGTTACAATTAGAAATGTTGCCTGGATATACATACTAAATTTGATATGGCCAATAACATCATATACATATACAGGGTGTTACAAAATATGCACATGCGATCTAACGGAGCGCTTATTTAAGTCTTATTTATGAAAACAATATATTTTCGTCAGTATACTGCCATAACAAATGTTGAGCATGGGTAAAATAAGTACTTTTGTCCGACAATGATCAACAGTCTATTAACAATGACACCGATGGACTCAAGCCCCCCCCCCCCCCCCCCCCCACCCACCCACCCCATCCCACATCTCGCTACGCGCCGTAAATCTTTCAAATCTGGTACAACTGATCACTCGCACAGAGAGAAAAGTTACTCGACACAGAGTGAAAATCACTCTTTTCGAGTGACACTAATTTCACTCTGAACTCATCAACCGCACAGAGTGAAAAGTCACTAGACACAGAGTGAAAATCACTCTTTTCGAGTGGCAATAATTTCACTCTGAACTCATCAACCGCACAGAGTGAAAAATCACTCTTTACGAGTGACAATGACTTCACTCTGAACAACGAGTGACATTTTCACTCTTTAACAGTAAGAGAGAGTAAGTATACATGGTTCAAAAGTTCGAACAGGGGAGATGTGGCCCCTGAGAATGGTGGGGTTTTTTTCAATTTTCGAACCAATTTGGTGCGATTTGGTGTGTACTTTTGACCAATATTTTATTGAAAAGCAATCCCTTTCCCCCGTTTCTTCTCTTTTTCCCCCTTTTTTTTTCTTTGCAAAAAAGTGCAATTCTAATTCACAAGCCATATGTGAATTTGTAGTATTTCTTGGAAAAGAAACCATCAAACTTGGACTAGAAACAGTTGACTGTTGGTGCTTCTACAGCTGCAATAGGAAGTAGGTTCCAGTTGTCGACGACTCTGTGCGTGAAGCTACCCTTCCTTATATCCAGTCGTGCCCTTGGTTTCTGAATCCTCTAGCTGTTTGTGTCCTCTAAGTCTAAGTTGGCGTCTTTCATCTCAAAAATGACATTGTTCATGTCATTCAGTCTATTCATGATTTTGAAAAATTGAATCATGTCTCCTCGTAGTCTCCTGTATGCCAAAGCTGGAAGATTTAAGTCTTTCTGTCGTTCGATGTAAGGAAGATCCACAAGCGCAGGAATTATCTTAGTTGCCATTCTTTGTACCTTTTCTAGTCTTGTGATATCCTTGCGGAGGAATGGGCTCCATACATAATTTGCATACTCGAAATGTGGCCTCACCAAAGTATTGTACAGGGGAATAAACATGTCCACGTCCATGTATGTGAATGTTCGCTTAATTAGCCCAAGTATGCAGCGAGCCTTGTTCGCTACCTTTACCACGTGATTGCTGAACTTCAATGTAGGGTCAAATACCACTGACTCCAAGGTCTTTCTCTTCCTACGAACATTCAGATTGGCTCTGTCTTGTCCTTCCCGCATGCTATATATAAATTCTTCCCGCTGATGGCCATAATGCATAATACCGCATTTTCCCACGTTGAACTTTACCCATAGCAAAAAAAGGGACGTTGCTGGGGCTACCCGGTGACCACCAGGTGGCCACCAGGTACTACTACGATGGTCGTAAACCATGAGGTAGCGGATGGCCACCGGGTGGCCATCGGGTGGTCATCCGATAAATGTTCACATGCAAATTAGTAGGTATCAGATAGCCATCGGGTGGCCATCGGGTGGTCACCGGGTGGCTTATATGCTAATTTATGCAAATTAGGTTCCTGGTAGCTACCAGGTGCCTTTGCAGGGGAACAATAAGTAACTGTTAACCATGTGGCATCTGGGGGCTACCTGGTGACCACCGGGTACCATGAGGTAGCGGGTGGCCACCGGATGGCCATCGGGTGGTCATCCGATAAATTTTCACATGCAAATTAGTAGGCATCAGATGGCCATCGGGTGGTTACCGGATGGTCACCTGGTGGCTAATATGCAAATTTATGCAAATTAGTATTTCATATTTAACCTAGCTGATAACCATTTGAGAATCAATAGATGTATAGACTCCAACTAATCTGGAGCTCTATAGTCGTCGTCAGATTCAGTGGCCAGCTTTTGACGTGTGCATGTAATATGCAAAGTCGTCAGTAAAAAGGAAACATCATACATTCTAACCAATTGTGCACCTCAAAATTTATACTGACCTGATTGATACATGGGTAAATAAAAAGTAAGTTCTAATACATGTTTATTACACACTATAAGTTCTATAATACCTTGAAGCAATCCTTTATAATATTAGACAAATACTATGCATACCTAATACATGGATGTTAAAGGTAGGTGTTCCATTTGCTGGCCTGATTTTCAACTTGATGTTTTCTATTCTACATGAAGGGTCATCCTTAAAATAGTCGTATTCCAATGGTTCTCTTAGAAGCACAAGGTGACAGAAACCACCTTTGGCAGTTATTCACTGCATTTTGGCCTATAACTGCGTAATGGAATACATCTTGCGCCATGAAATTAATGGCTTTCCTCTAATGGTCAAGTCACATGTGGCTAACCACGATACAGTATGTGTGCTACTCAATGGTGACATTTCATGTCATCTTGTGCGTCTAAATTGAGAACCAACCGAAACTTCGGAATACGATTAGTTTAGTTTAGTTAATTTAGTTAGTTATTTTAAGTAATTAATTAGTAACTAATTAAATTCATTCATTCATTTAAGCAATTAATTAAAATTAATAAGTTTAATTGATTAATATTAATTAATTCATTATTAATTGATTGATCGATTGATTGATTGATTCACCTTTAATTAAATAACAATTTATTTATACAATTAATTATCAATTCATTTGATCAATTTAATTTATTAATTCATTAATTTATTAATTTATTAATGTATTAATTCATTAATTTATTAATTCATTAATTTAATAATTCATTAATTTATTAATTCATTAATTTATTAATTCATTAATTTATTAATTCATTAATTTATTAATTCATTAATTTATTAATTCATTAATTTATTAATTCATTAATTTATTAATTCATTAATTTATTAATTCATTAATTTATTAATTCATTAATTTATTAATTCATTAATTTATTAATTCATTAATTTATTAATTCATAAATTTATTAATTCATTAATGTATTAATTCATTAATTTATTAATTCAATAATTTATTAATTCATTAATTTATTAATTCATTATTAATGTATTTATTTATTTATTTATTTGTAATTAATTAATTAAAATGAATTAGTTAATTGATCGATATTAATTACTTCATTATTAATTGATAGATACATATGTATGTAGTAATATCACATACGTACGTAATATTATTATTTTTACCATGTACGTACATATATTTTCTTTTTACCATGTCCCCTCTGGGTGTTCGTACTTATTTAACCACACCAAATTCCAAACATCTCCCAAACAATTATTTAGTGTTATGCACACCCTTAATCCCTTCTAGGCTCTAAATACATCACCCAATACCAACACACCCCCACCCCTCACACCAAATTCATTCAAAACATCACCCAAACACTTATCCACATCACTTAAAGTGACGTGACCATTAGAGGTAAGCCCAATTTACATGGTCTATATAATGTAAGTTTATTAAGCTTACTTATATGTAGCTTATTAAGCTTACTATATTTTACATATTTTAGTCATCTACAGTACAATTCCAGTGACATATATTCCACATAACTGTTCTTTAGACAATAGGGATTCACAATTCACATTCAAATGTCAAATACCTTCAAAAGGAACCAAAATATCCATCATATGCTCCACATCACACTGCCATGATCACTGCTATAGGGCAGACAACAGCAAATTTGAAATAGCAGTTGGTCATATCATGTGATCTTTTGCCTTGACCTTTGACCATTTGCTGGTGCCTTCACGGGGACTCATTTTCAGAGACTAAGTTTGCTGGTACCTTCCTGGGGACTCATTTTCAGAGACTAAGTTTGCTGGGAGCTTATTATGTTTGCTGGGGACTTATTTTCAGAAAGTAAGTTTGCTGATGCCTTCCTGGGAGTTCATGATGTTTGCTGGTGCCTTCCCGGGGACTCATGTGAGGCATCGGAAAAGTATCGGCTAGCCGATGCTATCTGGTACCTTCCAAATGGACACCAGCAAGCTATCCGGTGACCATCGGATGACCACCGGGTGGTCACCCGGTAACCTTTTTTTTGCTATGGATAGCTGTTATTTTTCTGACCAGTTACTAAGGCTGTCCAAGTCATTCTGCAGTAATTCAGTCATCGTTATTCCTGATGTGAGAGTAAACCTTGGTGTCGTCTGCAAACATTTTTACATGCCCTTTGAGAACATCAGGAAGGTCGTTGGTGTAAATAACATATAAGATTGGACCCAAGACACTGCCTTGAGGGATGCCACTCAACACGTTGGTCCAAGATGATTTTGTTCCATTCACAACCACGCACTGTTTTCTGTTGGACAGGAAGCTTTCGATCCACTTCAACATGTTGCCATTGATACCATGTGCTTTTAGCTTCTTAAGAAGACGTTGATGGGGAACCGAGTCGAAAGCTTTGCTGAAATCCAAATATGCAACATCTACTCCTCCTTCTTCATCTATAATGCTTGTCCATGTGACTAAATCCTCTATGAGTTGCGTCACACATGATCTGCCTGAACGAAAACTGTGCTGGTGCTCACTTGGTAGCGTGTTGTCATCAAGGAACTGCATAATCTGGTCTCGCAGAATAGATTCCATTATTTTGCATACAACTGACGTGAGGCTGACTGGTCTGTAATTTCCCGGTGAAGTAACTTTGCATTTCTTGAACAATGCTGTCACATGAGCCAATTTTCAATCATCCAGAACAGTACCCTGCTCAATTGATTTGTTGAAGATGATGCTTTGGTTTGGCAATGATTTCTGCTGCTTCTTTCAACACACGTGGATGAAGACCATCAGGACCTGGTGATTTAGAGGGTTTTAACTTGTTTAGACACTTCAAAACATTTTCCTCACTCATAACAGTGTCCCCCAATAATATTAATTTTCGTAATTTTGTATCGCGTAATCTTAATTTATAGTGGAAGCTAATCGTGTGCTAAAGCTAATCGTGCGCTTAAACCTAACTGTCCCCTAAAACCTAATCGTGCGCTAAAACCTAATCGTTCGCTAAAACCTAATCGTGCGCTAAAACCTAATCGTGTGCTAAAACTAATCGTACGCCTACACGTAAAAATTCGACCTACAAAGCGTAACTCTCGACCTACATAGCGTTACTCTCGACCACTATGTCGTTAAAACTCGCTTTTATGTCTGCTCTGGCAAGCCATAGGCCTACAGGCCATGTTTGGTTTCCACGGCGCTTGACAACTTACCTAACAGGTAGCCCCAGCCAAGAGTAATTGATATGCAGGATCCAACAATCCAAGTGTACGCCGAGAGTTGTTCTTTCATGTCTGGTATAAGAACACTGATTCCTTTAATAGTTCCAATCTCCAAGAAATAAACGAATGATATAAAACTTAAGATCAACCATGACCATGTGCTATCCTTTTTAAATCCCATTGTCGTCGCTCGTCAAGGACATGCATGAACAATTAAACAATCCTGTAAAAACACCGCCAGCCGTCAATTGGATTACTTTCCAGTATTTATGGTAGTAAAGTTTGACATGTCATTGAACTGTCCAAACTTCACCTGAGCGAGCGGACACACTGCAGCTGACTGGCTATGAATCAGCAACTGTGATAAGTATTCATTATGCTATTAATAGAACCGGGAATAGAACATGGACTTGTCATACTGATAAGTCCATTATTAGAGCATTATACTTCCAGGGTTAGAGTTAGCCAAGCATAAGAGAATCATACATGCATGTAATTATATAACACATAGACACACGTTTTACAGAGCGATCATAAAATAGATCGTCCATTAATGCAACAGGGGGTGACTGAACATTGGGCAATATATATTTCACCCGGATCGGACAAGGGAATTACATTGCAATTGTATATATTTCATGTATTTTATTTGATGGAATTTACATGTTCTTATAATCATACCAACGGGCCAAACAGGCATATATAGCTAGAGTATTCAATACTTTCCCATCATAACTCCCCGTGCAGTTTTTATACAAGTCCTCCACAGAGTAAACACAGATAGAGGTTATGACAGGTTAGCTGTTCGTTAGGTCACCATAACATCGAGGGTTGAGCACTGTAGAACCCAGCTTATAACTCTATTTTTAGTCAAATTAGGAGTGTTTAGGAGTTATCTCTTTATGGTTCTGAAAATTGAGTGTATTAGGACAGACTCTGGGGCCGTATGCATGTTTTAATTTGGGGCGTTTGAAAAACGGAATTAGCTGTAAAAGACAGAAAAATAAAAGTCAGAAAAAGCAGAAAAGACAGAAAATATTAGAGTTATGATTTAGTGAGTTGCCTGGATTGAGTTTTATTGGCTTATGTTAGTTATAACTTCTGTGTAATCATGGTACAAACCCATGATGTGTCTACAATGTCCAATGGTTTGTATTAAACCCCTATTACACATACTTATTGTTCCCATGGGATGACAGGCAGCCTGCTAAATGGCAAGATATGTTGAGCTGCAAGGCCAAAAGAAAACAAATTAATGTTGCTTGCTGTCGCAGAATGTCCTTTCCAATTTTAGATACATTATACATTTTGGGGGATTTCGTGGGGCATACCAGACTTCCCAGTCCTACGGTATATTGTCGGGGGTTGTTTTTGAGTCTGTATTAAAGTTTCTGTACGATTTTTGGTCTCATCTCATAAGTCCAATTGGAACCAAGCTAGGGTTATATTATGGGAACCCCGGGCGGGAAGCTTCATATGTGATGAGATAAAATGTAAAATGCCAAGGTCAAAGGTCATTTCAGGAAAAATTGTTATAAAATAGGTTTAACAAGTTCCGAACTTGGAAAAAACAGCCAATATAATAACCGCAAAAACAGGCGACACTTGATCCATCCGCAGATCGCCTTATTTGTGTTAAAGTAAAAGTTAAAACCAAAAGAAGACGAAAAACCAATTTTGAAGAGCTATATGATTATCAATATAGAAAACACCATAAAATGAAGAAAACAAATCTAAAATGAAGAAGGCGCTTACAAATGTTACCAGTATATGAGTGGATGGAAACACAATAATATTCTACTGCAGCCTAAATTGTGGATAACTTCTTGTTGGTCCCATAAATATTGTACCATAATCACACTGATTATGATTAACATATTGCAGTTACCTCTGGTCAAATTGTTATAAAATAGGTTTATCATGTAAACAAAAGCAAAGATCCTTGAGAAAAGTTAGCTCTGAACTTGGAAAACAGGTATAGAAGGTAGGACTGGCTGATACCATGCTGATATACCCTCTTGATGGTCAACATTGCCACCATACCCTCCCCAGAGTGCTGTAAGTAAGTGAAATACCACACCAGCACATCTGGTCGTCCAGACTTACTATAGTCTGTAAACACAAATTTAAACTCACAATTGTCATGTGATCATGGGTGATAAATACATAATATGGTCTGTAAATACACGAACTCATACGCCTTCAGAAGGTAACTCACTAAATTATAACTCTGATATTTTCTGTCTTTTCTGCTTTTTCTGACTTTTGTTGTTGTTGTCTTTAACAGCTGCCCGTTTATAAAACTAGTACTCTCGTGCGATATGATTGGAAAGGTGACACAATAAGCTACAATATGTAACTGGTTCATACAATAGACTGATACGTGTACAGTGCAGTGAATTGCGTGGTAAACAAAGCGAAAGTGTCTGTAGAGCTCAAATCATGACCTTGAACAGATCATATAGTTCAAGGCCGTTCAAGGTCATGGTTTGAGCGCTACAGACACTTTGTTTACAGTGGGATCTCAGGCAGGCCTGTAAACTCTCCTGCCTAGACAATCTTTCTCCCGCACTCCCGCTTACAAAATGTATCAATTAGAATGTTTATCAACGCTTTCCGATCAACAACGTACTATATACTACGGAATAAAACACGGAATTGAATATTTGAAGAGCTATGTTCCAAAAGTAATCAACTCCATATAAGTGAAATAGGAGAAAAGCAACGTTTTTTTAAATTAAGGATGTTGCACTTCTTAGATGCTAATTTTCTGCCATATTAAAGATACCATACGTGTAAGTTAAAAAAACAGGTTTGATTTCATTTTTTGATTTTCACTGTATTTCCTATGTCATTCTTAATTTTCGGAAACTAGTGGAGTTGATCCCTTTTGGAACATAAATGTTTCGACCAATTTTCAAAAACCACTTTACTAAACAATCATTATTTTCAAATAAGGTACACCTGAAAGTCATTATCAAATCACATTAAAAACAGAAAACCGCATTCAAATACCTCTTCAACTTTTTAAATTTGGACAATTTGGCACATTTTTTTAAATAACAACACTTCTGTTTTTGTGCAATTTTAAAAACAATTATCCCATACATTTTACGTGTTCATCATTGCATTTCATTAATGACATTCCTATCAATGTTTTACCATGATAAAAGAACCATATTTCTACCATTTTGGCTTACAAAATAGTGAGTTGTATTCAAATTTCCGGAAACTTCCGGAAATTACCGAGGGCCATAACTTTTGACCCAAACATGCTAAAGATGTAGAACAAAGTTTAAAAGATGTATTTCGTCGTAACTCTCTTTTATGTTCTGCACCTAACTCAATTTCGACAAGAAGTGGAGTTGATTCCTTTTGGAATAGAGCTCTTCATTTATAGCCAGTTGCCTACGTTCATTTGCTGTTCCTTTTAGACTGTGCGATTTGCGGACTGTGCGAATTTTTTTTTTGACCGTGCGAATTGTTCCGCCGCAGGTGGTCTATATTCGAATTGGTGTCTGTAGGAAGACGCATTTGGGCTGTATATTGTGCCCGGATATTGTGCGTGCTAAATTGACAACAATAGGTTTAAACTGCAAAAAAACATACCTAAAGTGCTCACCAAAAGAAAGTCATACACTTTGTTTTGGTCCTTTAGAATTACTTCCGTTTATTTTTTGACCAAACAGACTAGATAGACATTTGGATGAATCTTTTCGGCACAATTTGATACCAAAGTTGCCACCTAACAACAAAGATAAACCATGATTAGCACCATTTAAAGAAAATAAGTCACTTTTCAAAAGTCACATTTTCAACGCACGCAATGAAATGGATATTGATCACACAGTACAACTGCGTTGGGTCGTGCCTGAGCGAGCGGGCTATATGATTATAAACAGGCAACATGTGGTCATTTTCTCCCGCGTAGCGTACTAAAACGATACAGGACAGCGCTACGCCAGTGAAACTTCTGGAATATTTTTTGACCGATTGGCCTGATTTGGGGTATTGTATCATCACATTTTGGATATTGGATAATCAAATTTCAATTCTTGTTTGAATGTATAAACTAGTAATGTTAGTTTTCAAGTCATACCGGTGTATATTTTCACTAGAATATGTTGTCTAAAACCTATGCACCATGCAATAATTCGACGCAACGGTTCGAACATCTACAAATAGGTCGGTAAATATAGGAAAAATACTTATCGTAGGACTTGAAAATTGACCAAGGTACCAAATAAAAGTTTATTCCCCCTCTATTCAGTGCAAAAATCGGTAGAATCTAACTCTTCTTAGATCATTAGCTAAACTCTTTTCAAATCCCTGTGTAACTCTAGAAATTGTGTCAACTTCATCCCCTTAGAAATCCACATTTTTCAATAAATGTCATTTTCTGTCATCGTTTGTTTTTATAATACATATTATTTGCGATACCATCCTGGAGTTTCATAATCATTTATTCATTATTTTGACCAAAACGACAATTTTAAAACTTTCCTTTCAGAATGGCATGACATTAATTGCCCGCTGAGGAGCGCTATTATTTCGGTCTGGTAAACCTATTGTTATCAATTACTATATACGAGAGGATTGCCTGGTTGTATATTTAAATTTGGCGATGGTACGAGCGGTACTTGCTAACTGCATAGGTGAGTTTCCATTATGTTGCAAATTACATCCACGCTCATGCATTTAAACTACTCAATGGGCGTTGCAATACGAGGGGGTATCAAAAAGTTTTAGAAATCACTCAGAAGTGAAGGAGCCAGAAATTTCATTTTGATATGTGATCCTTCAGACATCTTTACAAAGTCCCCGTGCAAAGTCACACATTTCTCCTACTATTTATTACCTGTCCACAGACCGCCATTGTAGAGATCCTCAAATTGACCGCCATTGATTGATCCTCAGGATTGCCTCAGATTGTGTTATTCCCCAAACAGCAACAAATAGTTTAAAGTGTTGACAGAAAGGGTCAAAGGTCATGTAGGGGTCATTAGAGGTCAATCTGTGTACACCCTATGTTACCCATAAGATTGTTGTCACCAAACTTGTTTGTAATGACCTTTGACCCCTTTCTGTCAAAACTTTAAAATTATTTAATGCTGTTTTGGGAATAACACAATCTGAGAATCAATCAATGGCGGTCAATCTGAGGATCTCTACTATGGCAGTCTGTGGACAGGCAATAAATAGTAGGAGAAATGTGTAACTTTGCACAGGGACTTTGTAAAGATGTCTGAAGGATCACATATCAAAATGAAGTTTCTGGCTCCTTCACTTCTGGGTGATTTCTAAAACTTTTTGATACCCCCTCGTACAGCCGGTTGGTTGCACGCGAGAATTATGTCTTATAGCAACCATGCAGCTTTGATGGAAGGCGAATATTTAAATTTGGGGCCGGTTTTTAGGGCAACAATTCATAGCGCTGCTAAGCGGGCCTTGTAGCGTAATGAAAAGTTGGCGTATGTGTGCGCTGTGTAGTGCGCTACGCGCGCATTGCTTGACTCAAAACAATCTTGTCGGTTCACTTTCATTCTTCGGGTCCACTTTTAAATTGAACTTAGTCAGCATAGAATTGGTGGCGCTGTTCTACCGATAAGGCGTAATTGTAGCAGACGACGCGACGCTGGCCACGCGTCTCTCAGACGACCCAATATGGCAACGGGAGTGCACCATTTTGAATTATTTTTAACAGTCATCGCTCGGTTAACGATAAAAATTCTTCTAATTATGATGAATTTGTCAAAATGATAAGTTATTCACTACGAATTCAAAATGTAGGTTTCGCGTGGCCACCGTTGTCTGTGTAAATCTACAGCGCCCCCAAACCTATGCTGACTAACAATTCCGTTAAACCTGGTTAAACATTGTTAAACGCGTTAAACGCCGGTCACGGACGCATTCCGGACGATTACCATAATTTATTCAAATATGCAAAAGGGTCCGTTTTCGCTACGTACGTTAGTATAGGACTTTCCTATCCCAAAATTAATAGTATCCCTGACCATATCATTTGAGGGCTATATCTTGCTAGACGTCCCGTACGGAATAAACTGTACACTAAACAACGCATTTTAATTGTTATGAGCATGCGCACATCAGTTACGGGACGTCTAGCAAGACATTGCCCATTTTGAGACTGTACTGAGCTACCGAGATCAATGTCTATCGTAGCTCAATGAAATAAACAGATAAACGCCCCATGTGATTCAAATACCAATCCCGTTCAGAAAGACACTCACTTATAAAATAAAAGGTTATCACAGCTACTTATTAACTCGGTTTTAGTAGGCCTACCCAAAGTGCGCGGTTCGATATGACGAGGCTCGTTTTGGTTATAATTGACCTACGGCTACTGTTCACCGCTAAGTGGCCTTTCAGCTATAAGATTAGGCAAGTATTACTACAGTATACCCATGGACTTAGCTGATAAGTCCCAGTGATAAGTCCATGCTAATACCGTCGCTGTTCAGGCATAGTGACACATCACTTTACAATATCACTGCATTTCCAGATTAGGAAATAAAAGCCGATTTCCAGATTAGGACATCTGCGCTGCCTGTTAACTGGTATCGTCGCTGCTCAGACACACTCCCAACACTCCCAACAAAGTTAAAGGCATGCGTTCTTTTCTATTGGACACCCTCTATCCTCTATCCTTGATTATTTGTAAAGCAAATTTTCTCTACAGATTTACATTTCTGATCATAAGTACATTCTGAGTTACAGGGTGATACGATTTCTAATTACATCAGTATCTTTATTTCCTTTCCCAAAATAGTCACATTTCCCCAAAATGATGTTTCCAGAAAAAGTGCCACTTTTCAAGATCCTAGACAGATTTGATTACGTATTACACCACACACAATAATTGTACGTTTTGAGAGATTGAAACACTTAAAGGGACATTAAGTGGTGTTGAAAAGTTTAAATGTTTAAAAATTTACTTCAGAATTCAAGATGAACATTAAAAATCGCCATTATTGTTGTTTCTACTAACAAAAAACACAGCAAAACTAGATTAAAACAATATCATCGCTATTTATTGAAAAACGCCCTCTATGCAAATATGGTTCGCGTTATGTATCACGCGTACTGCAGGGGGATACTGTCAGACGTAAAATGCTGATCCCGCGGGACCAGCATTTTTTGAATCGACGTTTTCTTGTACAAAGAGAGCTGATTTTTCTTAATCCTTATAGGCTAGGTGTAAGTTCATACATGTAATACAATTATAAAAATAAACTAATCTCAGTTTTTATCATAATTGAGGGCGCTCTGCCTCCAACACATCTCTTAGTCTCCCTTTAACATAAACGTTTCATTTTTGGTGGACAAGTCTAAACTTGGCCACCATAGAGACCAGTTGGATCGTAATAAAACCGAAAATACCTCCAAATTCAGTTATTCAGTGCGAAACTAATATTTTTATTTTATTTTATATTAAATGTGTCTATTACCTTAAATAAAATGGTTCTCTAATTTACAATGTAGCTTTAAATAATAAATAAATATCACTTTTTAGTTTTCGATTTAGTTTATTGAGTGGATAACCCTGTAACGACACTATGGTCACGCGTTATGAACTCGCCTCCCAATAGGGTGGTGCCGTTACATTTTTTAGTTTCATGCTGTAATTTTCCTCAAATATTTTTAAAACCACAAAAGCTATCTCAACAAATTTGGTATCATTTTAAAGCCCTAATAACAAGCTATCTGCCTGCAAAATGGCATTGGTATAGCTAATACAGAATGGGAGATACAGCTGTTTGATGTTTGGGGACCAGGGGTGGTGCTGGAAGGGGTGTTTCTGGAAGGGGTGCCGCCTGTACAAACTCAATGGGGATAATCCCATGTTTTGTTCTTTTTACAATAACTAGTTATCTCCTAATGTTACAAACACCATTCTGGTCCCATTTTAAAGGATAATTAGTAGTCTTTAAGTATGTGGTTCAACAGACTTGTCAACTATTTGTAACAACTAATTAATTATGGATAAGACAATGAACATCAGCTTTCTTCCTATTCGCTACACAGTAAACATGAATAATCAGCCTCAATTTACCGGATTTATAAAAATGACAATAACAGAAAAAGTTTTCAACCTATGATAGCAAAAGTATACATTTTTGGAAAGCTTGTAACTAGAGGAATTCAGAAATGCAGTTTATATCAGGGAAGGGTTCATCCTTAAACAAATATTTTTGAAAATTCTAAAAATATATAAAATAAAAATTGGAGATATTCACTAGCCGGTATAATTACCATACCGACGTAGTAACTTTAACAATTATATATCATCTAATGGGTAATTTCATGAGGAATTCAAATATGTAAAGTAAATAATGATAGGGGTAGGTATAAAAAATATATGGATCTCGAATTAAAAATTAAAAACTCTGATATTTTTCCGAACATTTCCGATCATACCATTTTAGTTCTTAGTCGTACTATAATTTTAATGGCATATTTGGTTTCCTCATGAAATTTCCCTTCAGAAAATATATACTTTTACTACCTCAGGGGGTATACAAGCAAATATAAATGTGTAAAGTTAAAATCATGTCGTGAAAGCCAAAATCCGTGTGTAACGCGAAAGGAGGCGAGCTTAAAACACATGACCCTATATATTATTAAAAACCGTCGCCATCTTCAGATTGACCCGTGGCGTAGCGGATCTTCAGATTGATCCGTGGCGTAGCGGTCTAGCGCGCTGGACGATACTGTTTTATCGCAGATGGCATTTCTAAGATTCGAGTGTTCGAGTCCCGGCGGGGATGATGTTTTTTGTGTCATCTAAAATTAACTTTTTTTACTCTCAAATTAAATAGACATATTAATAGCACTCTAGTTTGCACATTTTATATTATTTTTTTCAATACAGATCATTTAAAAATATTTTTTTGGATAAAATGGTTTTAATTTTCGATTTAGCAGTGTATAGGCCTACAATTTTTACATAACTATTGTATTGAGTGGATAAACCATTTGCGTTGCATACGTTGCTTTCACTTTTCAGACAACTTGTTTTGTATAAACATTGGTACTTTTTTATGTTCCATTATATTGATTAATTACAATATCATTAGTTTGTTTATTAACGAGACTCTTTTTGGGGGTACGAGTGAGCTCTTTATTTAATCACATTTATCTTTTTTTTGATTCGGCTGTTGTGTTGTGTTGTGAATGTGATGTTCGTGATTTATTTTTACATAACGATTGACTATTTATAGTATTAATAATAATTATCCTGGCGCCCCGGGAAAACCAAGTTATTTTGTTGCACTTTTGAATTTGTCATAAATTACGTTTTTCTCGTAATTAATAAACATTGGAATTTAAATTAAATTTTAAATTATGATATTTGTTTCTTATTTTTTTCCCCATAGTAAACTTTACCACATATCGCTCACATAACGTCTCGGTGATTTTCTTTCAGAAACAACACACTAGTGATCCTCTTGCCGACTTCCACAAAAGTCCACAAAACCAATATCAAGTCTTCTCATCCTTTTTACACTTGTCCACCCAGTTTTTTAGAAGACCTTGTTTCATAACGTATAAATGTGTATGGAGTTATGCAAACAAACGTGATTTTAAGGGGGGGGGGGGGGGGTTAACCCTTTATTATAGCTAAATTCTTAGTAATCAATGAGGGCAATGAGTGACGAGGAACACGTACACTTTTTTTTAGTGACACCCTGTATTGTATGGCTACCTACGGGCTGGTTGTAGTACTAGCATAGTAAGAGTTGAGTGTTTGCTTAAAGTACTGAAGTAGGCAAAATTTAGTTTTCTTGCTTTTTGCTTCATTGATGAATACACCTGATAATATCCCTGTACAAAACACATACATTATTTGGTGTGCGAGTCTCGTTTCCCACCATCCATTTTAATTACATTTTTTATTTCAATTCTTATAATAATCATTTAGCATATAAATAAACATACAAGCATGACCAACTAGATATTGTGCAATGTTTTCTTTATTTCATTATCTGATTAATTACACCTATTATAAAGATGCTGCAAATGGTATTTCCAAGTGTAGGCTAACTGAAAGAGGCTGCTCCATACATAATTGCCATGGAGCAGGGTTGGGTGGCAATTAAAAGAACATTTTAAAGACACCACCACAATGCATTGCGTTTTTGCCAAATTCCCTAATTCTGGTCTCCAATTTGTTTCGGTTCCCATATACATATGCACACAATCATGGCTTCATAGTGCGTTCATTGTTTGAGCTCTTACATGTAGGTTATAGTTTACATCAATAATAAATTAGTTACCAGTGTTCTTTTTTCTTAGTTCTAAGAACTCGACAAATGCATCCTTTGAAAAAATGTTTAGTTGGCTGGCGTTCGCGCAATACATGTGGGACGACCTTAAAATCTTCTTTAGGTGGCACTCAATTATCACGATGTAAGCATGCGTGACCACAAACTCATCAGACCCCTCCTCTGAATTCAAATTTGACCATAACATGGGGTTTCTGGAAGTTTTTCTCTTCCTGCTGAGCAAGTCAAATATCAATAAAAAAAAGGTACAAAATTGTTGTTTACCCCTTAACGCATTACGCGCGTAATGCACCCCATCAAAGCAACCCTTATTACCCGTTTTGTTGACGTCACGCATGCTTACAATGTAATGGTTGACCCCCCCCCCCCCCCCCTTCCTGGCATTGTTGCCGTGTTATATTTAAAATATGAGGTTTATCTAGGTAATCCAGGCAGCCACAGTTTTCCATTCCGTAGAGCCATCGTGGCCAAACAATTAAGTCATTGGCATACCGTAGATATTCGATATATAGACATAAAATTGAACAGATACTGAATTTGAACCAAGTAAATTCATCAACGTTGTGGTGAGCGCCATCTCTTGATATTATGTATATGTTTGATTAAACACTACAAAAACTACGAAATACGGAGGCTTGCACTAGTTGTTGACATAATGATATAATAAATGGGTTTCGCAATTAGCGTGTGAATATTAACTCAGTTGGTAGGGCACTGGACTTTAGAACGTACACTATTTTTTGGAATCACTATAGCGTGAGTTCGATACTCTGTACAGTCATTTTTTCTGTCTGTTTCTTCCCCTTTTCTTCTTATTTTCTTGTCTGTGTCTCCAATTTCTCTGTCTTGTAATTTGTTTTGTTAACGTTTTTGTTGTTGTTATTTTTTATTATTATTATTTTTTTCCTGGGGGGAGGGGGCTTTGTTATTTAGACCTATACTTGTTTTATTCTTTTTAAAAATCCGTATATCCGTATATTTGAATGTGCATGAATAGAAATTGCTGTGGGCCGTAGCTCAGTTGGTAGGGAATCGGTTTACAATAAATACTCATAATGACATAGGTACCATTGAATCGTAAGTTCGAGACTCATTATAACCTTTATTTTGTACGTCCCGGTTTGTATACCCATATTTATAATTATATTTATTATTTACTAATTTATCCCTTTATATTTATTTTTTCTGTTATTTCTACCTTTTTTTGGGGGGGGGGGGGTTATTATAAGGATAGCAATAAAGTCATAAGAAACAGAACATGACTCACTTTTTTGTGCGAATCTAAATTATATTAAATGCTACATGTATTGATTTAGATATAAATGTGATTTGAATACTAGCAATAGAGGCCATCCATGTGTCGGTCATATTTGTGGGAACTATAGTATGTTTCCAAATTTGAAAATACTAATACCACAGATCAACACACGTGTTGAAGGATACTTGTTTTTAAATAACCCGCCAAATGTAGGCATTCTTTGAACAGTAACACTTGCATCGAATTGATCTGAACAACGAATACTACGGGAACAAGAACCTTTTGTTACGGCCACGTATGAGTGAAGTGGACTCTATTCGGGACTCTATTGAGGTAAATCCTTGATCATGTTGATGTCTGACTGTGCAATCGATAGGGATTTACTTAAGTTTCGTAAAAATCAAAATGCGTTGAGTCACGAATGCAACCTTTGAGTATGGGGGGGGGGGGGGCGTAATATATACTATGGGTTTTTGTTAAATTGTACACTTGCTATACCGCAAATGTTGTTCAACAATCATGTATAGGCCGAACGAAAATAACTTAGAATCGTTTCACAAAGTACGGTATTTGTTAATTATTACAACTAAATCTAATTAATCATAGACTCATTTAACAGACAACAACTCAGTGTTGACAAATCCGTGTGTATTTTAGGGGATAGTTGAATGAGAACTATATTTGGTTATAAGGGCAGAGGATATCACGAAAATCGAGATAGCTCAGTTGGTAAAGATTGAGACTTTCAATCAGCAGGCCCTAGGTTCGAATGTTTGTGGCGGTTTATATTCCTTGTGCTCTATACGTAGAGCAGTCGGGTCTGGGACTAGGTCGGTTAGGGTTTTAAGTAAATACAATATTTATTATTGTTCGTTATACGTTCGTTCGGGGTTTTCACTTATATTGATATTATTTAACGTTTAAATGATTTATTTTGTATTTACTTTCAAAATTGTTGATGTTTATTTATCAATAAATTAAATATAAATAGACCTAAATACACTTTATTTTATTTATAATACTTATTAATTTATATATATTATTTATTTACAATTAATTACTATATTTCTTCATATTTATTATTTATTAGGTCACGTTCAGAGTGTATGGAACATTCTTTACTCTTTAGTCTTTAAACTAATCTGTCATTTTTGAGCCCTTGGGCTTTTTGGGCCGAGTCACATTCAAAATCATAGATGTCCTTTACAGGGTGTCTAAAAGAAAACCGTGCACGTGTTTACCCAACTTATTGACCATGAACTTCTAGAATTTGGTGTAACAATTTTATACAATTTGATGGACTAAACGCTTAGCTTTCATATGCCGTTCATTTCATCTAATTTGGTTTTGTCAATCCTGAGATATGATCAATTAACTAAAGCTACCTAAAATCGACTTTGTGCCACTTTTACAGAAGAATGCTTAAGACATAAGCATTAAAACTCTTGTCCTCCTAAGGGAGGGTGGTCGCCGATTGCGCTAAAACAGTGACCTAGTGCGTACAGTTGATCGCTTTTACATTCCCTGCGCTCATTTTGACGAAAACAAATTGAGGGTGCCACCTTACCCGGGGGTAGGGTAAGCCATCAAAGCCTCCGATAGTAGGGGGGGTGTGGTTGCCACCTTACAATTTTTTTAATCGCCATTTTGAAAAGTATTTGAATTGTATGGTCCTGAATATTATAGCATAGGCCTATGTTAGAAACACCATTTCCCTCACTTATAAGCAAAAAAACGGGTGAAATTCCGATATTTGGAACTTTTTTTAGAGAATATTTCTATTTTGGCCTATATTTCACTGTCCAGCGAATACGGCGGGATTTTGAGGTCGGCCATGTTTGGCGACGGGGGTCATTATGACGTCATGCGTGGGATGTTTGTACTTGTTTTGGTATGTATGGATAGAGGAGACCTCTAGCTATACTATGGTACCCAAATAAGCATACTCTGCATTTCGGATTGGATTTTTAGGGGGTGGTAACAACCCACCCCCACACCACCTCCTTTCCGGAGTAACCCTTTCTATTCATTGCAAACTGGAAAGTGGCACAAAGTCGATTTTAGGTAGCTTTAGTTAATTGGTCATATCTCAAGATTGACAAAACCAAATCAGATGAAATAAACGGCATATGAAAGCTAAGTGTTTAGTCTATCAATATGTGTACAATTGTTACTCCAAATTTTAGAAGTTCATGGTAAATAAATTGGGTAAACATGTGCACGGTTTTTTTGAGACACCCTGTATTATAGGCCTATGCAATACCCGTGTTTACAATATAATACGGGCTTTTCAAATAAACCTGCCATGCCCAGTCATACAGGTGCGAGCGAGACAGCATACGTTTTCTACAAAAATCAATAGAGACGACCATCCCTGCCTTTCACCGTATCTGAAAATGTTTGAAATTATGTCACCAGTAATTACGTAACTTTCTTTAGGATAAATGGTTTTTCGTGCGTGTTTCATTTCAAACGTATAAAATAAATATCAAGAGATGGCGCTTACCACAACGTTGATGAATTTACTTGGTTCAAATTCAGTATCTGTTCAATTTTATGTCTATTTATATCGAATATCTAGGGTATTACGCCAGAGATCCATGGTTCGATTCCGGGCGACGATATTTCGCGTGTTGTTCTTCTAGGGTTTTCTATAGGCCTAGATATATCTTGATAGTTATATAATATATTATAGTCATTACAATTAAGATTGTGACATTTATTTTTGCAGCTATAGTGTAATGCACATATTTTAAGGGGCCATTTACACTATTGATATGTCATTTAAATTCTGAATCATTTTAGTCATGAAACAATTTGATGACATAGATGATCTGCTCTCTTATTGCCGCTGAAATATTGTGACCATATTTTGCTCATATTCTGCTACAAACGATTCCTTGCTATTCTCTGACAATGCCATACCCCGGAGGGGGGGGGGGGGGGGGGGGGGGGGGGGCGTTCTCACATTGATATGGTATACGTATATGTGCCTGCCTTTTGAGATGCCTTTTCGCAAAAATTGGTATAGCGATGGGGTGATTTTCATCACAGACCAAAGCGACCAATTGGCATAAATTGGGTGTATTTTGAGGCATTTTTTGTACCAAATTACCAAATTGGTATATTGATGGGTGGGAAATTGGCCCAATAAATAGGTATAGAGAAAGTCACATTTTCGAAGTCCGGCAGGCACATCCACGTACGATTTTGGCGAACCCCCCCCCCCCCCCCCCCCCCCCCCCCACCCCACCCGGGCCATACCTAGAGGGTCTTTGACATCTGAAGTCACATATCCTAGGTATTCACCTTCACCATTTAGGATCACCCCTACTTTGATTTGTCACAAATATCTCACCTTGTCTACAACACACACAACTAGGACGCCATACTTTGACATCTGGGGAGGTTGGTTGACCCTGATATTACCAGAGTAATCCATCAGTTGCACAGATTATTATTATTATTATTATTATTATTAAACAGCATTTATATAGCGCCTTTTCTAAAAAAGACCAAGGCGCTGTACAGAGATAAAAATACACACACGATAAAAAGTACCAAGTAATGTAAAAAATATAAAACACAACAATAGAAAAAATTGGACATTGAAAATGGCAGTATGACAGATGTGCTTTGACGTATAATGAACTGATTATCTCATCATTGGACGTTATCGGAAGGCAGTATAGCTCTAATTGTGTTGCAAACTTTAATATGAAGGAGCCCTCAGGATGGTGGATGGATATGGTTTTATTTGTCTGCCCTATTATTCTACACCTTTGTATCTGTAGCTACTAAATTCACCACACTATACTCTGTTTGGCCATCTCGAGACAGTGACGTAACTGAACAGGCGCAGCTTTTACGCACGCGTGTGTATCTTCCGCCTTTCAACGCTTGTGTTTGTACGCCAGGGCCGCGGGTATGCGCGCGCGTTATGTGATGCAATTAGTAGAATACGCGGTTACGTCACTGTCTCGAGATGGCCAAACAGAGTATAGATGGCTCATTGTTTACATATACACACAGAAAACACTATGTAAAAAAATACACAAATTATGTAAAAAATACACAATCTGTGTAAAAATAGAACTCCATAATACTATGTAAACAGTTGTGTAAAGCTTTTGCATAGGAATTTACACAAGCTTGGGTATATGGGCCATTCCACAAAAATGGGACCACTTCAGCTTTGAAAATTATGAAAATAAATTGTTTCAAATCTGCTTACTTTGATTGTTTTTGATGACCCAATATGCTAAAGTTACTAGAACAATAATGTTTGCAAACACCACCGCTCACATATTTACGCACGAAACCATGTAATTCAGGTGTTTTATATGGGTTTTTTTCACTCGGTGAACGGCGTTATCTAGTGTCATATTGCATTGTCAGTCATTGCATCCCTAACTAAGTCCGAATATGATATTCAAATTATTGTTTTTTTGTCGTTGAGAAGTCTCCCCATAACAATATTTGACAAGCTATGCGACAGAAGAATGAATTTCATTTTTTAGCCTCAACAAATCTCTTGCTATGAATCAACGCTTTTGACAACTATGTGCTTTCAATTTTGTACCTTTTTCCAAAACTTGTTTTGTCAATTTTACTCTAGTAGAAGAATATTCCCTTCTGTAATGTATCAATTGTCAAATTTTCTTTAAGCCCAACATTGAAATTGTATGTCATTATATAAAGATAACTTTATATGCTATTTTTAATGGTATTATTCTTGGATAACGCCGTTCACGTGTATGCCAGTTATGGGATTGAAACAAAGATAAAACAATTGAAACTGACATAAATCATGTAGCTGTTGGAGAAACTTTATTTGTTATATCAATTTTAATACGAAAAAATGATTTAAACCATACATTTGGGCTGAATTTCCCAATATTGACCGTCAAACAGTGGTCAAATATTTAATTTTCACTTTAAATGTTTTATATAGCTTGCATTTTCGTTTAAAAGGGGTATGTAGGCCTACCATTACATTAACTATTGTATTCAATTACATGCACACTGCATCGCATATTGTGAAGTTGTTCTCTTTTTTTGATTGATATGGACATTTTAGGGTAAATTCCGTTATCCCTGTGAACAGCGTTATCCCTGGTTATCCTGACATACACACGCGAAATAAGCCTGACGAAAACACATGCTCAATACTTGCTAAATAGAGCGATTTCGCTATGTGTAGCGCGGTAGTAAACACTCATATATATGTGGACTATGAGCCATATATTTACACTTACAGCATATTCTAGAAGAAACCGTTTGGTTCACAAAGTGAAATGTGTTATATAGAACACAAAAGAAGAAGCAAACTCACTGTTTTCAATGTTTCGCTGCTGTATCTAGACTTCTCAAAGATTTTCCATAGAAGAAAGATTGTGCTCTTGCAATATTTTCTTCAAATGAGGGTGATAACACTTTACAGGATAACGCCGTTCACGATAACGCCGATCACGTTTGTATTCGTTTTCGTCCCTTTCTGACCTTCTGCAAGCCGTGTAGTTGAATTTCTATTTTTTCCGATACATTTAGTATAAGAACCAATAGACCTATAACATAATACCTTTCAAAGTTAACAGGATACCTACTTCCCAGAGAAACATCGATAACGGAAACTACAAGCTTAAAACAGTCGTTTTAAATAATGAACTTCAACATTTTTTATAAGCCAAATGATGTGCCAGAGACTTTCGAGGTGCTATAATTTCAATAGCGTGGTCGGTTTGCTACGCGATTGCTCATAAACTATTCAGGGATGGAAATAAGACCCGCCCGCCCGCCCATAGCGGGTAACTTTCGTGTCGGGCGGGTGAAGATTCAAAGGTACCCGTCCGACTGGCGGGTAACATTTTTGAAGCTCAAAGTGTAAGTAACAGTAAGTTGAGGGTAATTTCATCATCAGATGATCGTGTGTCATGATGATAGAGGAGATCAGGTTGATAGGAGATTAAAGAGAGTATTGGATTGATGAACATGATGAATACGAGGAGCTGTTACGGGCTAGGTTTACAGTGAGTGGAACATCGTACAATAAAGACAAAAACATGTAAATGTAGTTTAAAAGTAGTCTTGCATTGTTTGCTGCAAAATGTTATGAAAAAACCTTGGGCTGGTAGCATTTTTGTCGGGCAGGTAGATTCTGTGAGTTACCTGCCCGACTGGCTAGTTGAAAAAAAATCTGAAGTTCCATCCCTGAAACTATTGCATATTTAGAACATTCAGTTTATAATGATATATCAGGTGTACGGATATCGGAAACTATACACATTTCGTGGAAAGTTCATTTTAATTTAAAAGTGCACATTAAATTTACTGTATGCAGAAATTAATGCCTTTATATATTTTGTTGGTACCTTTGCTTGATTTATTCGTGACAAGACCTTAGAAAAACTTGAATTGAGAGTCAAATCCAACAGTTTAAAATTGCGACATCTGGTCGAGGAAACCGTGTTTTTGTGGTTTTGGGGCCTTTCAGTGTAAATTTGAACCTGATAATGTCATTTAAAGCATGGCAAACCATGGTGTTCCGAGTAGAACTCATCAAGTTCTAGCATAATATTTAAAAAAAAGGTGTGATATATACTTATAGTAAGATTTCCCGGATCAAAGAATGATAAAAAGCCAAGTGGTCCCATTTTTGTGGAATTGCCCATATATTACATGTTTTATGTAAACTCTTACATAATAATTATGGAGTTCTATATTTATATAATTTTTTACATAGTGTTTTCTGTGTGTAGGAACGATGGAGTGCTGCTTACCAAGACTATCATAGAATGCAATGCCATTTTTTTCTGATTCGAGGAGTAACATAATTTTTATCATGGGTAACAGCAACATCCACAGCTCCAGGGGAATCATACAGAGTACATTTGACATCACCACTCCTAGAATACACCTTTACACCCTTTTCCCAAATAGTTAGTCTTAGTGCAATATATCCCCATCTAGATAATTTGATAGCAAGTCCAAGAAGTGTATTTAAGTCCCCTGTATTAAATAATGTCGATCAGGCTTTGTCCACTTTGGTGCTGCAACTTTTCCGATGACGTCCTTTGTACCACAGTTGCTGTCAGGACTGGGTGTGTTGACCTGTGAAATAAGAAGGATTTAGGAAATAAACCATACGGTAATGATAATGATCATGATGAACAACAACAACAACAACAACAACAACAAAAACAATAATAATAACAACAGCAACAGCAACAACACTCACAACCAATAGCAACAATAAACACAAGCAACAACAACAAAAATGATAACAATAACCATAAACATATAACAAACAACAACAACAAATAACAATATCAACAACAAGATAACGCAACAGCAATCATACCAACCAAAACAGTATCAACTACAAATATTTTTACACAAACATAACAACAGAAATAGCAACAATTTCAATAAAAGCGGCGACAGGCATAACAAAACAACAACAAAGCCATATCGACAATATATTCGTTCCCCGCATTAATGAGCTCCACACCGCTCATACATAGAAGCAGGCACCTGTGAATCATGCATATCTCGTGTAACAGTTGGTTGTGTAAAAATCTCCTCCTCTAATAAAGGATATGTATGGTCTTGTTATACCAGCTCCCTACTACCCCCCGGCAGCTACCGAACGTCTAGTTGTTCCTTGCTAGCCACAAAGTGAGGTAGCCCGGCCATTATACTAGATATGGCGTCCAGATGAGCCGTCTACACTTCTTTTTAGGTCAAGGAATATATTATGATGTCCCGTTTCTTATAGTGGCTGCGAAGCGAAGCAATATATGAATCGTGATCCTCCCGTTTCTTCTTTCTTTCATCCAAACGCTCCTTTAAAATGCTCCTGCTTCTAGACGCTTGAGCTGATTTCAACCAAACTTGGTCTGGAGGAGTACTGACCCAAGCCTCAGATGGGGTCTACTCAATATGGGATCAACGGTCACGTAAGGGTTGCTAGGGTCATTTTTATAGAAATCTTCAAAATGCCACTACAACAGATAAGGTGTGCTCTTCACATGCACATAAGAATTTGTCTATGGTCAGTATCTATAGCTTCTTCTCATAATCAAAATCCAAGGTCATTAAAATTCAAAATGATGGTTTACCTAATTTTATATGCAAAAATATAATATGTGAACCAATGGTCCACGACACAGGTTCAAAGGTCAAATTGGGTCAATTAGAGGTCAAAAACTTAAAATGGCTATAAAATATCTCATCAACCATGGTGTGGTCATAGCTCTACCTGCCATGTTGACAACACATGGTCAAAGATCAAATGGGGTCATCTAGGGGTCAGAAATTAAGACATGCTCCAATGTTCAAACTTGTTGCATTGTATGTCTTTTGATGAGACAAGACAATCATGATCAAAGGTCATGAAGGAATCACTAGAGGTCAAAATGTAAGTTTTCATTTATTCACTGATAATGCTACTTGTCTAAAAGGAAATGACCGATGATTGTCAAAATTGGACAAAACGTTCCTTAAAAACGTGTGCAAAAAATTATTCATGAACATATTATAATGTCTACACAGGCGTCACTCACAAGGGGGTCATTTGAATAGCGGCTACTATTTGTGCTTCTTGAAGCACATATAGCTCTAGCTTGAGCTTCCATCCAGTCACTTCTCTGATAAAGTTGTCATACTTGCACTTTTTATGGTGGTTAGCTTGTGACATGTTCCCTTCGGCAGATACTGTTAGTTTGATGAATATTCCTCTAATAGTAGAAGGATGGCTATGTCTGGTCTCTGTGATGAAGTAACGATTTCTGTTGGGAAGATGATTGTATGTTTGTCCCACACCATGCTCAAATCCTCACTGTATTCTGTCATGCTCTTTTTTCCCCAGCCAGGCAACATATTTGTAGCGATTATATGACTTGAAGGTTATACCATTGCGGATTTGTTTGTTGTCATCCTCCTTTGGTGATGTTCTTGCTCAAAGAATGGCCGGACTCCGGAGCTACCCGATGGACTATCCTACGAAGGTCTGCGTCATGTCTCCAGTTGTATCTTGCTGATCTACGGGAGTACTGACAACAGTTGAATATGTGCGTCATTTTGCAGTCATTGTATCCACAAATAGCACAAGTGCATGTTGTTCCTGGTCTTTAGATTGACAGGTGTGTAGCGTATCTTATGGTGTTCAGGTAAAATGTCAGTATTTCTGTTGACCAAGAGTAGAGGAGCTTGTTCCAGTAGATGTGCATTTACCATTACATTGCAGTTGCCTGTAAGGTTTTTGCCCAAGTTTGAGAGGTTTGAACTGACCATGACGCTAGTATTAGTAAGTTCCACCCAAGAATTACATCCATCCAACACCATTGACCGCATGCTGAGGGACCTTGAGTGTGGCAGCGGTGGAACTAGAAACAAGCCTGAGGCGCTGCAGTCTTGCCACATGACTTGGCACACGTGGTGACTTTCCGCCAGATGTGGGCTTGTTTTAAAACCAAATTTGAACTTTTGTTTTTATAAAATATGATATAGCCCTAGTTTTATGACAAATTTAAATCAAAAGTTGGAATTTCTTAACACAAGAACATTTTCAAAAGTAGTATATAGGGCTTCTAGTTACACCCAGACTAAAGAGCCTTGAGCTATGCTTAGGACAGCGGTGGAAATGGTAACACGCATGCTGGCAAGACACAGTTGGTGTCAAATAAATCAGGTAAATGGTGTAGGAGGGGATGATTTATTACCCTGGATAAGTCATCAAAGACGTGGTCAAGAAAGTTGAATTTCATACAGGGAACGGAACCGTAATGCATTGCTGTCTCCCAGCCTAGCCATCTACCTTGTTGCACTATGCTGTAAAGGGATACCAACATATATATATTCCTCTGATACTTCTTTCACAAGTGTAGAGGGCAGTTCTGTTATTGTTCATATTGGCCTTCACACGCATGGCTTAACGAGCTCGCTAATGCACCTTATAGCCATGGCAGTGTGACAATGTATTTGGTTTGATTCGTCATTTCAACTGCAATTGATCGTTATTTTCTGTATGTCACAGCAGAGTGACAACGTAATGTACATGTATATGTCATAGAGTCGATTCTCAATGGTCATAGCCATTTAACTCAATGGTCTAGCACTATGAGAAAAATTGTTTACCTTTTTCTCTTAAAGTTTAACAACTGTATCCGGGAGGCTGTGTTCTGAATTCTCTGGATAATCGAAAAAACAAAACAAAACAATTAATTAACCAAACGAATTTTACATTTTTTGCCATAACATCCTTTTATTGCATCAATGTATAGATGGGGTGACAGGTGACGTCACACTGGGAAAAAACGTGGCTAGTTGCTATTGTTCTTTGCCCGGCAGTTTGCGCGCGCATCATGTTTTGTTTAGGGCCCGTGCTTTTAAAACTCGCGCCAAAGCATTATAAAGGGCAATACGGCATAGCGGACAGTGTTGTGGTCATATGCTGTTCCCTCAAGCGTGTATCGACACTCGACAGTCCAGTCCCTTCGCCCGTTGCGTTTGTTGATAAACATTGGATATAAACAACGGTCACCTCATCTGTTGTACATGCTTTATTATACCAGCTTTTCTTTTCACACATGTATCTGCTTAATTAAAGTCCAAAGTTTGTGCTTATCATACTTGACTTTTAAGCGCACATAATAAGGTATTCGGCTACAGTTCGTGCATTAGCGCTCACAAATTACTCGTGCAGTGCGCTAGACTACGGTATTCTGGTCAAGACAATAATGGGGAAATGAACACCAGGGCATGCTGGACTTAGGTCAACTCATAATACAACACGTCTTGTGACCCCTTTCACCAAAAAAACCTATGGGGATAAATGTTTTTCTGTTTTAGGACCCAATTTATGGAATATCTTACCTAGGTCTTCTTGAAGTTAACAGTGTGAAAACTTTCAAGAATCTTCTTAAAACTCACATTTTCCCGAAAGATTAGTTCACTTCCTGGCCTACAGGGTTTTTATATAATATATCACTTTGTGCTTCAATTTAATCGTATTTTTCAACATTTTGTAACTGTTTATGAGTAAATTATGTAATACTTTTTATAACTATACAACAGTGGCGCGCTCTCTGAAAGCGCTTTTGACTCTGTTTTATAATATAGGTGCTTTGCTGTAATGCATCTTTGTAATCATATTTTTTAAATATATGCTGTTATTTTGTTGTTATATATTGTATGCCATTGTTGATGTCTGTGATTTGTGCAGCGCGTTGATCTTTTGGAAATGCGCTCTATAAGCACCGGTAAATAAAAAAAATAAAAATCGCTTTCTATAGATGGGGTGACAGCAATGTTTATCAACAAACGCAACGGTCGAAGGGACTGGACTGTCGATACACGCTTGAGGGAACACCATATAACCACAACACTGTCCGCTATGCCGTATTGCCCTTTATAATGCTTTGGCGCGAGTTTTAAAAAGCACGGGTCCTAAACAAAACAGGATGCGTGCGCAAACTGCCGGGCAAAGAACAATGGCAACTAGCCATGTTTTGCCCGGTGTGACGTCACCTGTCACCCCATCTATAGGTTTTATAATTACCGTCAGAAATGAGCTTCAAGAAGTGCTTGTGTAGTTCCTCATCCTCCTCTTTTAAGAGCTTCATGAAGGGGGCAAATGCAATTTGTGGTTTGTCCTTCATGAATTCGACTAACGTATCCACCTTCTGAAAACTTAACCGATTGTGCAGGATATCTTTTTCTTCATCTGAAATAATGTTTTCAGCGGCAAAGTCCGCCAGTAATTTGTCGTTAATCACAAGGTATTTACGAAGTGCAGGTGTTGCTTTTCTCAAAATTCTCTTTATTTTTTTTCTTTCCGGCAGGTCCATATCTGTAATATAAACACGTAAAATTAGTACAAAAGATCTAGCGTTTATAGTCAGTTTCAAATTGGCAGAAATATACAATTTATAGTCTAGGTGCACAAAGTAATCCAAGGCATGTATCCCACAATTTGAATTTGGCATGTATGCATGCTGTGTCATGCATATGATATGAGCACAGTAGGCTCTGTTGCATTATGTGAGCATCATTTTTTTAATATCTGATTTATTTGTTTAATTATTGACCAAAAACTGTGATTTTCAAGATTTTGGATGTAAAAATAAATCAATGAAAATTGACCCAAACAGTTAACAATTTTCGGGTGTGGGGGGGGGGGGGGGGGGGGGGGGTAGACCCATATGTTTACCAGAACCCCATATTTTCCATCATATTTGACATATTTTTCTAAAGTGTCGGCGAAAAAAATCATAACTAAGGATTTTAGACCCATTCATTTAACAACAATGGTTTTGAAAAGGGGTCATCCATTTAGCACACCAGAGTGTGAAAAATGGGTCCTATTTGGCGGCACATCCCCGTTACCTCATAGGCCTACCCCCGAGATAACCAAACAATTATTTTGTTTGGCCTCATATGAAGCAAATAATGAACAAATTGGACCAATTATTTTATCATTGAATGTACCTTTAAAGTTCACTTCAAAGAAAATCAAGTACACCTAATGATAACCTTACATGATACCTTTTACCGTTTTTCCTACTATTTGTATTTTTCTAAATGTTACACGCCTTGAGCGCTCTTAACTGAGTGGATAACGTGCCTAATTTTACTTCCTGGTCTTTGCAGCAATCATAATGCTTAATATAAACAATCCACACTGGTACTATGTATCTATAAAATAATGCGGAACTGCAAAGATTTTGTATAAAGATAACCCTTCAATATATTTGACTTCCGATTCACTGTATAGTAGGCTGTGATAGTCCAACTTCCCAAACCAGTTAATGTAGTTCTTTGTACCAGCTGATGTTGCAAGCTGTATGTCACGCAGTATGAATGATACAAAACACTGAACTTAATGCAGTTACAATGTCCAATTTTCTTGATGTGGGTTCGATTTTGTGAATTTGGGTTTCTTAAAGTTAACATTTTCTAAGCTCGATGGTATAACACTGTATATGCAGGAATCTAATTTAGATATGAAGCTATATCGGAGTGTGCGATTACCCGCTAATTTCCCCGGGTAGCTTCCCCTATACAGGGATTTCATACAGTTATTTTTACAATAATATAGTCTTACCTTTAAATTGATGAATTGTGAATGCACAGGCACTCGAAGCTAAAGCAGGGCACAATATCAGACCAGTGATTTGATCTTAACCGTTAATATAATCCAACTACTATTGCCAGCAGTGAACTGCATGAAACTGGAAATGACTATTGTGGTGTAATTATTTCAGGGTTCATGGTCATGGTTTATTTGCCATCAGACAATAGTATACTGTAAAAGTGGTTAATATTTGCGCGAATAAATGTTGACGCTTTGTTGATTTGAAAGTTCATTACATAGACTTATACACAAATTAAATATGTTCGTGTGTTTTTATTTTCGTAGTAGTTGCTTTGAGCGCGAAAATTAATGTATCGTGAAATGTCCATGTTTACATATCAAGCTTATGAATAGCTATTGGTACGAGACCAGGCTGGGCATTTTCCAACTGCGAAATTATTTCCCTGTTGTGATCAATAGGCCTATAGCAGGGAATGCAATACACTAGTAGGGTTAAAAGTCACACACACAAATATATAGACTGTAAATATTATGGTTTACTCGTGCCGGGCTGGCAACGACGCCTGCGGCTGCTTTATTTATTTGCTACACAAATTGTCTTTCTACACCTCTTGCCTTTTTAAAACTGAACAATTTTAAACTAAAGCGCACATATCGCGCATTTTTTTGTCCCTCTATACGTTATACTATCCATTTGGCCAAACTTTTTTGACCTCCATTCCCTTTATGTACCAAACACTTGTTTGTCCCGCACCCCCCACCCCCCCCCCCCCCCCCATTTGGGCAACTTCAACCCCCACCTTATTTTCCCAGCCCCCCCCCCCCCCCCCCCAGTATTTCTGAACACTCCCAAAGGAGGGTGCACCACAATATATTTGTCCATATAATTTTCTTATATTCACTGTGAGCACATTTTTCTAACTGGCAATGTCCGAGCTGACAGAAGTGAATGTCCTTGTGCATTGTTGTGTCTTCATTCGGGCGTATAGTCTTCAGATAAAAACAACCTGAAAGCAGGTTAAGGTCGGCATACATAAAGGTTCCTTTTGATACCTGTTGGTTTCCTATACTTTAATAATTCTAGATATTTTAATAGTCGTCATTTTGGCCGCGGTGATTACAACTGACAACTTAGTCCCGCCGTCTTCGAATAATAGGGTTTTTTTTGACGTGGACATCAGTTCCTGCCTTCTTCCTGCTGCATGAGAAATTAGAACAGCTAATGTGTATTGATTAGTGTATGTCGTTGTCTGTTATACTGTACAACACTACCGAGTCCCGATTGGAGCGAGTTTATAAAATATTAGTCAAGGTGCTGGATGAGATAATTGCTATACAGGGTGGTTCAATAAACCTTGACAGTTTTTGGAAGCCAATATTTTGGAAGTCAATATTCATCAACTATATGATCTTGACCATCTATGCTGAAAATATGAGCAAAATTTTCAAACTCATTTGGTGCGATCTGGTGTATACTTTTGAATAGTATTGTATTGAAAAGCTATCACTTCATTTTTAATAAATATATATATTTTTTATCAATGCACGAAAGAACTTGATCATATACTGATATATTCTTGATTTAGTCTCAACTCAACCACTATGTAAACAGATCTACTGCTGGTCGCAAAAACCCTTCATGTTTTAATTAATTAACAATACAAATTTCGTTACTTTCTAGAAACACCCGAAGTTCTAGAAGCACAGCATTTCCTTATCCTTTAATGTGGCGAGTAGTCTTGTATCGAGTAATCTTAAACAGAATCGCTGGGACCGGAAAACGTACGTTAATAAAGATCTTCAAAGGGAACGTTGGAACAGGGAAATTTACACTGACAGATATCTAATATAAGAGTTGGGAAATGCTATGGATGAGGGGTGGCATGCTCGAGTCAGAGCCCGTATAAAGCATACTGAATGTTAACTCTGTAAAAGCTACGAGTTCTCCTTGTGTCATGGTCATAGTCTATCAACTCTTTGTTTTTGTATATGTTTTTGACAAGATGTTCCGGGAAATCATCAGGGGCCCTAAGGAGGGCGGGACTTACAGGGCGGGCTAAAACCCACGAAATAAAAGGGTGCACGTGTTCAACGTCATTGCCCTCATTGATAACGCAATATCTGGCCGTTATGTTTATATAATCGTAAAGATAATTTAGTTGGCTTTCGAATACAGTTAGTTTGATTGTAATTGCTATTCCCAATCCAGCGCTATGCTTGATCAATCACGAGTACTTAAAAATGGGTTGTGCCACTTTTTAAGGGGAAACAAATGTTTGTGGAAAGAGTCAATTCTCTCATTTAATAACCAGTATTTCCTAATTGATGTTTATTAGCTTCAAGATGCCTAAATTACCTTTCAAATGCCGTTTGTTTTGGCTCATTTGCTTTATCCTATCGAATAAAATGCTAGATTAAAGTTGATCACAGAAATTGGTGCTTCAAAAGCATTGAACATAACGGCGATCGGACACATGGATGATTTATTTTAAAAAACGGGCAAAGATTTGATATTTAGAGAATAAAGGTATTGTTTTTAGACCGTACCCGTGTTATATTGTCTGATATAAATGCGGACGATAGTATTATTTTAAGTAGAACAACGACGCCGCAGGCGGAGTTGTTCTACGCAAAAAATAATACTATCGAACGCATTTATGTCAGACAATATAACACGGGTACGGTCTAAAAACAATGGGCCGTATTCTCGTACGAAACACGGTTTTAGCTTAAAACCGTGTCTAACTAAACTTGTGTTTAACTAAAACGCGAGTTTATCTTTTAAACAACGTGTTTAACTAAACACGGTTTTAAACTCGGCGAATCTCGTTCCCAGGGTGATTGTGCGATACTGTATAGTATGTATACAGGTATTTATTTTTGTTGTGGCCCTGATAGGTTACAATAGATATCGACTGAATACCTCAAACGCACGTGTATTTTTAATACTACACAATATCCCCGGCAGCTTACAGCGGGCACGGTTGAGTAATCATTCAAGGCATACAGTTCGTGTATTTGTTTAGTTAAACGCGCCTTAAACTACCCCCATACCTATGTTTAAAGTTAGACACTTATCAGTGAGTTAGACGCGTGTTTAAGTAAAACAAATGTACGAGAATCGCGTTTAGTTAAACGCTGTGTCTAAAGTCAAAGTTAGACGCGTGTTTAGCTTAAAACCGTGTTTAACTACGTACGAGAATACGGCCCAATACCTTTATTCTCATTCTTAAACAATCATACTTTATACCTTTATCAAAGAAATAAGTACATTTTATTGTCCACATTTGACAACTTTTACCCCTGCTAGGATCGAATAACCCACAAACATTCCATCCAATCACATTCACATGCGATGAGTAAACCATGCGTAAGCGTCGCGGCGCCGGCATAGGCGGGATCATATTTCTTTTTTTTTGGTCAAGACTCTATAGGCCGTATTCTCGTACTAAACACGGTTTAAGCTTAAAATCGTGTTTAACTAAACGCGTGTCTAACGTAAAGTGAGGATATCATTTAATGACGTGTTTAGTAAAACATGATTTTAAACTCTGCAAATCTCGTTCCCAGAGTGGCCCTGCGTTGATTGTATACAGGTATTTATTTCATTGTGGCCCTAATGGGTTACAATAGATATCGACCGAATGCCTTAAATACACGGTGCTTTTAAAGACTACACGATCCGCACAAGGTTGAGTGACCATTCAAGGCATACAGTTGTTGCGCGAGTCTAGTTAAACGTTTGTAACACGCCTATAGAGTCTTTTTACTCCTATAGAGTCCACACAGCATTCTGTATTTAGATTTATTCCGTTAGCGCCCTCAACGGAATAAATCACAATAACACTAGTTTAAGATTGTAGGATATCCAATTTATAGTTTAAGATCCTTGTTTTACCTCCCCGACCACCAACCCCCTGAGTGTTTTGGCATACAATTATGTATCAATATGATTTCCAAGGTGTCTAATCTAAAATACGTACATATATTTGTACGTAATCTTAAACTAGTGTTTTTGTGATTTATTCCGTTGAGGGCGCTAACGGAGTGCTGTGTGGACTCTATAGGAGTAAAAAGACTCTATAGGCGTGTCACAAACGTTCATTAAACTACCCCCATACCCATCATGTTTAAAGTTAGACACATTTCGGCGAGTTAGACGCGTGTTTAAGTAAAACAAATGTACAAGAATCACGTTTAGTTAAATCAGAGAGATGTTATTACTAATTACACCTCCCTGGTTAAACGTACGAGAATACGGCCCTGTGTTCAAGGTTACTCAGCCAAAGATAGGTCGTGCGTTGCGCAAATGGCAATCACCTTGCTATTTCTAAAGTAATTACCAAAAGACATGCCAACAGTCCAGTCCCATATCTTGTCAAGCTGTGGAATAATAACTTGAGCAATGACCACTAATGTTTTACATTTTAGCCTCCATCTGTCCAATATCTCAATATTATTATTATCATGTTTTTAAACTTGGGAGTAGGTTGTTCCCATGTGTGTTTTCTGGTATGTATGGTGTCAGTCAGGTGGTCATGGAAGTGTACTATGTTTTATGTGCAATTCTTTCTTTTTTTTGGGGGGGGGGGGGGGGGGGTGGGGTAGGTATGTGGTGTGTAGGGATAATTATTGTCTTAAGGGTGGAATGTATGTTGTATGCAGGTGGTGGGTGTTTGGTTGTATGATATTATATTTTTTAAAGTCTATATTGTATATCTTGCATTTCACTGTATTTTGTGTATCTTGTAATTTGTAATATTGTGCCAATTCAGCCGAATGGCTGCAATGACAATAAACTAAACCATGAATAATAAATAATACGGAAGCTTATTTAGTTATCTGAAAGCGGGTACAAACACTAATTCTACATACGAAATATTTTTAAAGATGAAAATGACACATTTTTTTTAAAAATCTGGCACAAACCCGATTTTGAGTGCTCCTTGTTGATCAAACATTTAAATTGAGAAAAGTAAACACAATCAAATAAATGGCATTTGAAAGTCAACTCATTTATCCTTAAGGTTATATAAATATTATAGTGATAAAATGAGTAATCCATGAGGGAAATGACGTGACACAACACGTGCACCTTTTTTAGGGACACCCTTCATTGCATGGCTACGGGCTGATTATAGTAATAGTGTAAGAGTTGTAAATACTTGCTGCTAATTTACTTTTCTTGCTTTTTGCTTTGTTTTTTCTTCATTGTTGAATACCTAGGGATGATATCCTTGTACAAAACACATACATTACTGTATGTGTGAGTCTCACCTTCCACCATCCATCTCAATTACATTTTTCAATTAAATTCCTATAATAATCACTTAGTCAAGATGCTGGCATCAGCCAGCAAGAGCTACGCAATCGAATGCAGGACAGAGTGAACTGGTGAAGATTCATCATGGCTTTCGACCGAGGTCGACGAAAGTAAAGTAAGTAAGTAATCACTTAGCATATATACACAAACAAACCCGACAACTAGACTATTGTGCAATGTTTTCTTTATTTCATTATCTGATTAATTACACCTATTATAAAGATGCGGCAAATGGTATTTCCAAGTGTAACTGAAACAAACTGCTCCATTTATAGTTGCTGTGGGGCGGGGTGGGTTGGTAGTCAACTATCGCGCTTTAAGCATGCGTGCCCATAGACTTAACAGACCTTTCCTCTGAAGCCATCATTGCCCACAACTTGAGGTGTCTGCATGTATTTCTCTCCCGCTTGACCTCCTGAACAAGTCAAACATCAACAAAAAGGGTACAAAAATGGTTGATTTTTAACCCCTTAACGCATTACGTGCGTAATGCACACCATCAAAGAAGCAACCCTTATTACCCGTCTTTTGATGTCATGCATGCTTACAGAGTGCATAGATGCCTTGTAATATTTAAAATATGAGGTTTATCTAGGTTATCCAGGCAGCCACAGTTTTTAATGGTTGTTCTTTGCTCAAAACTTGCTATTTTTAACAATATTTCACTATCATGGATACTTTCAGGATAAACTCAGTAAATGCAGGCTTTTCCAATAGTTTCAGTGGTTGGCTCTAGCACTGACACTAAACCTCAGCGTTGAGTGAGTAGTGGGCTTCACCATCCAACGCTCACAGTTGCTACAATTCTGAGCAGAAGCCTATTTGTTAAGGCGAGGTTCACATACTGGATGACAACAACTTGTGTATGTGCAATAAGAATATAATAGCCATACACAACAAGATTTGTGATTTCATAGAAAACCTGTCGCAGCAGTCACACAACCATCTACAGTACGGTTTTGAAACCAGACAAATCAATCCATATGCTGACTTTAAAGTATTGATTGATTTTCTGAAATCTTGAAACTAAACTACTTTTGAGTCCAGTGATTATTTTAACAAGTACTAATCCCAAGAAATGTCAAAAATCGGCATAGTTTTAACAATTTGGATCCAATGATTGGAATACATTTGTCAGCGTTCCCACCAACAGCTTTTAATATTACAATCCACACATAAAACCAAAAAGGATTCCATTTTGCACCGTGTGCACAATATTGTCATCCAGTATGGATATTTTGCCTTGAAACTCAAACCAACAAATATCAGCCTTTACAAGTAAGACCTTATATTATTTAGAGAATAACATATATTTTATTCTCATTCTTATTTAGTTTATTGGTTATTTTGATCTTTCATCATAAAATAATGCATTTTGTTATATATATTTTAATCAAACAACAACAAGTTTCCCCCTTTATAAAATCGAAAAATCAAGCGAGCTGTTTACTAACTTCCTGCTTCGAATTAATCATGTTCTTAGCACACGCACACCAAGCTGCATTATACGCACAACGCATACGGCGGCAACTTTGTGTAGGGCACGCTAACGCATGACCATACGCACTGACGGTATTATTTTTTAAATTAATTAAGCCCCGCCCCAAACTAAATGCCATTGTCTCATAATATTTAGTAAGTATCAGCAAAAAATCAGCCAAAAACCAATCAAATTGCCTGTTGACATCTAAAACCACACCCACTAGATAAGAATAACCCTTAAAGAACTACCTTCCGATTGGTCAGAAAGTTGGATCCATCAGTTATTTCTCCTTTCCTTTGTGACTTAATACCAGGGGGTGCTGCAGCCATCGCAGCAGTCAGAGACACTGTTAAAAAAATTGTATACCTGATGAAGATGGGAGTGAAAGATTTGATAAGCAGTACTTCCATTGGTTATTCAAATGAGCATATCTTGTTACTAACCAATCGTAAACACTTTTAGATACGCAGGTAGTGCTCACAGGGTTTATAAAGCCATTGGGATTTATTACATCTAATTTTTAGAACTGGCATATCTTTCATTACATTTTTTGCATTTCATAATTTTACACATTTTATGAATCAACTAATTTGCTAAATATACATTTATATATTGTTTATTGTTGAATACAATTAATTGGTCAATCTTAATACAAGGGTACCATATACAATAGAAAAATATGTTCGATTATCAATGTAACTCTCAACACTATCTCTATGACACGTCCATGTGATATCCATGTGATATGCACACAACATCCATTTGATTGGTCAATCATAATACAGATGAACCATATGCAGTAAATACGGTTGTTGATTATTGATATAACTTGAATAGACATATCGTCAGCCTGCTTCGATAATTGCCTAACTCATTTTTTCTAGTTCTTAGAAAACAACAAAAGTATGAAACCTGTTACCTGTGTACCTGTTACTCATTTTGCATTATTGATGGATGGATATTCATTATGTGGAATGTGACTTGTATTGTTGATGCCTCAATTGGCGTGCATGGATGCACTAATCCAAGTCATAGAAACAGATGAACAATAATTTGATTAATTCCATGGAATTGTCAATGCAAATTCAATAATGCAAAATGAGTAACATGTTGGAGTGGTCTGGTGGCCCTTTTGCAACAAAGCTCTTCATTTATCAACACTTTTGATTGGTCAATGACTTAGGTATTATGACAGCATGTGCATAATGTAATGAAGTCATGATTTATGCAAAAAACTAAATTTTGCTGAAAAGGGAGTTAGGCAATTATCGAAGCAGGCTGACGATATGGTATGAATATAACATACATGTGATAACCATGTGATCTGGATTTATACAATAGGCATTATTCATAATTGGCGATTTCATGTCTAAAGAGGGAGACATACTCAATAAACATTCAATCGCATACTTTTACTGCAATGTTATGAACTGTGAACTTCTTCATTTTCCTAGATAGTGTCGGTTACCAGCAAACATTTCATTTCAAACTAGTTTAAGTTTATTTCACGAATGTAATAAGGTCAAATATTGAACAGCTCAGAAGTATGAAGCATTTTTATAATAAGTGCAAAGTTCACCACATTGAAAAACTACATTACTCTCTTCTCGGTATATCGTTAGCCTTGTTTTCAGAGCACCTATTGCTCTGAGCATGCTCAGTTGGATAGTCTGGCCTTATTTTGACGTAAATGCGCCAATTATGAATTATGTCTATTGAACAAAATAGAAATACCAAACAAATTTATTTGTAGCATTTTATTATTTTATTTCCTTTTGACAGATTTAATTACATTTTAATTGTTCTAATTGATGTATGTTTTTTGAATTTTCATGTCAGTGTAATGCCTAACTTTTACACAGGTATTTCAGGAACTTTGATTTTTACGCAACCAAATTTCTGATGTCATCATATGCAGTAGTCTACATAAACCTGTGATAATTTATTCTAAAAATAGAAAGTCTATGTTAATCAATCATATAATCTTCTATTCTACAAATTTACAGACAGGAATTACTGAATTACTTTATAGTAAAGTGTGAATAAGATACATATGATTGCCCATGCATGTAATGTTCATGTGACACTCATGCCATGTCCATGAATCGGCCATGTGACATACATCTAATGTACATGTGACATTTGATAGCCCATGTCATGTTCATGTGACACTCATGTGATGGCAATGAATCGGCCATGTGACATATATCTAATGTACATGTGACATGATATGAAAGCCCATGTCATGTTCATGTAACACTCATGTCATGTCCATGAATTGGCCATGTGACATACATCTAATGTACATGTGACATGCATGTGATTTTTATTCAAAATGGAAATAGTTCATATAAAAATTGTTCTCTTCTTATAGACAGTGAAATATTAATACTGATAGATCTTTAATATATTTTATGTTTTTACCTTTTCCACTTTGTCACAGTATGACATGTGTGTATAATTTCAAACAATACACTATTGTGTTTTTTGTTCACAATAATTCCTGCATTGACTCTTGTAGTGACACATTGGGGTATACATGTAACTTAAATAAGATGTCCATGTGATACACATATCATATATCAATGTTACATATTGTTTGATGAGAGCCCCTTATGAACCCTGGTTTGTGATGCGATCAAGCCAAATAAGTCTGATGTCGAAAATATCACACAGAAATCTCCATTATAAATGGACAATTTATTCCAAAGCTATCAGTGACTCATGTGTTTTCAAAACAATTGAACAAAAAACAATTTGGTAAAATTACAAAATCAATATTTCTGACTTTCGACTCATTTTGCTTGATCACATCACATTTTACACGGCTCATAATTTTCTAATAAATATACTTTGTGAAGAGTATATAATAGTATTTCAATATTATTCCATTTTTGGTTTGCTCTGGAAGAAAATCAACAACTCTAACATCAAATTATATATCCAGACACCAGAAATACAAATAAAACACAAGTTAAATGGGCCTATGCCATATGCTTGATTTGGTTAAACGTTGACCTTTTGCACCCATGCTTTTTAATATTTACTTATTTATGGGTATATAATTGCTGTTTAATATTCATACACGATAACATGCCCTGCTCCCATTAGCAATGTCTCATTTGCTGACCACTCATATTACCGCATTCAAGCTGTAAAGTATAGTGACATTTATTCCATATATGATGTCACAGGTTTCCAAACAAGATATTTACACACCTCCACCCAGCCTAAATTTCCACACAGCAATCAAAACACTTTATTATTTTTATCAATAATGTTATTAAATGATTGATTGAATCAATCAGAAAATGATAAAAAATTCTTCTCTTCTGTCTCTAGATTATGGAATTTTGGAAGAAAATTTTCTTTCAATATTTTTTTTGTAATTTTCTTTTTCTTTCTGATATATTTTCCTCATTACTGTAAAACAACATAATTTCACTGCAACTTAATTTAGCAAATTAGCATTTAGTTAACTTTTTGCAGCAATTTAATTTCACTAATTTGTATGATCTTCCTATATATATAACCATTATAAATAATATATTGGCGGCAATTTAATTTGGCGATTGGATCTCCTAGCAAAATTAAATTGCTAGCGAGATGAAGTTGTTTTACAGTACTTCTTTGCTTTTCTATATTTCTTCGCTTTCATTCTCTTCAATATAAGATAACACAAATAGATAACAAGATTTATTCAATAAGTTCTCATCAAGACATAGAGGGAGATGAGGTTTACAGTTCTCACTAATAATATGTGATGTGTTCTACCAAAACCAGACACAATTGGGCAAGATATCAAAATTGAGTTAGTAATTGATTATTAAAGTAGAGATCTTCAGCTTTACAGTGGTACCTCTCTTTTTTTAATCGGACTTCCCAAAGCAGAGTTACATCATTTTCAAGTTCGTCTTTTACGGTCTTTATGAAAATTCCAAATTGAGATATCGCCCTTTAAAGTTACTAGAACTAGGCTTTTTACTAGAACTAGGCCTTTTTAAATCACTGAAACATACATTTAGGAAGTTTTTTGAATCTGAATCTTACAGAATATTGTTATAAACACTCTGAAGATTAATTATTTACCATAAACCCAAATTCCCAAAAAAATCTCCCCCAATAATGTTTTGGGTTATTTCTCAGTTTAGAGCTCTGCCCAATTCCGTCTGGTTTCGGTAGAACACGTCACATATGAGTGGTATAACTTGCTGAATGATACACAGACAGTTTGAAGTTATTTTTGAAGTTATTATCTTTTCTACTGTTATTTGTTAAAGAAAGTGGACAAATTAAAAAGTCAAGTTTTTGTAACAAACAGAAAATGACCTCAAAAACATTGGATTTCGCATGCATTTCAATGGGATCCATATGAGTGGCCATAGAATAAGGCTATATTAAAAATATCTTTTGTCTCAAAGCTCTTCAGTTTTTTAAAACCTAATGCGGAAAATATTGAAATCCTTGTAACAGTGACTTTTTTATTTACAATGTGATCAAAAAAAATCTGAAAAATCTGTGAATTTTTTTTTTTTAAAAAATGTAAAAAAAATGTTTTTTTTCTTCTTCTTCTAACGTGCATCAATTAATTAATGCGCGCGGGACAAATGATTTTTTTAATATACTATAAAAGCCAATATTTTCGCGTAAAGATACTTTCGCACATTTTGATATGATACACATTTCGCGAATTGTTTTTTTCGCGGGCGACCTTCTGGATGCACTGCTTGAATGTTGAAAACAATATTTTCGCGCGTTATAATTTTCGCGGAAAAATATTTTGCGCGAAAAGCGCGAAAATAAAACCTCCGCGAAAATTTCAGCTTTTACAGTAGCCTAAACAAAATATGTCTAAGGTAAAACGTAGTACATGTAAGGTTACACATACAACTTGGAAGTTAAACAACGTCGTACACATAGAATTGAGCAAATCTTACGCACACGTTTTTGAATTAATGATGGACAAAGTGTCAGAATGTTAACACTTTCCACGCGGCAGGTGTTTGCAGACGACATTCCAAAATTTCACAAAATGTTTAAAAAATGTCAAAATTATTGAATTTCATTAACATATTTAGAATCATCATGAGAAATGCATTGACATAAGTACAAACATGCCTGGTATTAGGTCAGAAATCCTTGAGATAGACTTTGAAAATTGCGAAAGGTTTCTGGAAATCTGTTTTGTGTATGGTAAAAATAATAGCCGCGTGGAAAGTGTTAACAGTAACCTTACATGCACTGATGATGAAATAAATCGAAATCTTTGTAGCTCTGTTTGACCTGTTAACAATTTGTTGTTTTCCTATTATCTTATGGCATCTTTATTAAAAAGATCCAGGTCACCTTTCTTGCCTGTACCTGTTTACAGTTTAATAATATTTGCTGTCTTCACCCTTACATGTACTGTGTGTTACCTTAGACGTATTATCTTACACGTTTTGATTATACTATAATAATATAATATAATAATAATAGTGATTCATTCATGACCACTCAAAGATCCATGCATTTTATGTACACCACGGTTTACCAAGAATTTCCCACAATGTACCAAATAATGTTGAATACGCTTATTGATTTCCACCTTAACACTTTCCACACGGCAGACGTCTACAGACAGTTCCAAAATTGCACAAAATGTTTCATAAATTTCAAAAGTATTGAATTTCATCCCCATATTTGGAATCACCATGGAAAATGCATTAAAATAAGTACAAACATGCCTAACATTAGTTCAGCAATTCTTGAGATAAGACTTTGAAAGTTGAGAAAGGTTTCTGAAAATCTGTCTTGTAAAACTAATAGCTGCATGGAAAGTGTTTAATTTAGTCAGTCTCACAATGGCGAATCGCTGGAAAAATTGATGTCTCAAATGTTTTTAAAATGTAAACTTCTGAGTCGAAAAAAGATTTTTGTATCAAATTTCAATAAAGATGCAAATTTGTTGATTTTTTTTTTTAAATCGTTTTTTGGCTCAAAAATTGAATGGTGAAAAATGCTGAAATTTCACAAAAATTATCAAAAGACATTTCTCTTTTTTTTATTAACATAAACATTTCTAGTTTTTAAAATGTTGACCAAAAAGTGAAAAAAGTGATATTTTTACCTAAACAGATCAATATTTTTTTTCTTCTTTCTTTTTGGACTCATCCTTTCCAAAAATGTATACATCACATTAATAGTTCCAAAAGTTAAAGCGCTTGATACATTTTATGTTTTTTGGGGTTAACACCCCCTTAACTTTCACGATTGATCTAGCTGTAAATGTATACCTTATTTCTTTTACCACATGCTGATAAATTATTGAACAAACCTTGTAGTCTGATTTGTAATCCCTAGGACATTTCAGTAGATACGCGTGCATGCCTGCAAAACACACTTGGTTATTATTTACAATACGCCCGCGTTCTCCAAATAATTCTAAATTGGGTTAACAATTGCATGTAGTGCACCGTCCATGTAACATCCATGAGATGTTCATGTGATAGGCATCGGATATCAGGTATTACATATGAGACCTGTCACCACAAAATGAGCGTTAAGTCGCCAGTGTGCATTAGGAGATAAGGTCCAATGAACATGCCAAAAATCAATAGAAAACAAAGGCATTTTGCAAATTCAATTTGAATTTTGACAGGGAAAACATTGAGCAATTATGACGTGTTGCATATCATTTTAAAGCTCGTTTCCTGAGTATTCTGAATCTGGAGAAACCTTAAAATTTAATTTTCCGACTTAACTCTCATTTCGTGATGACAGGTCTCATATGTGACCCAACGCGAGGCACAATGAGGGAAATATGAACATTGAGTTATTTATACCAAAATGTCCCTTAACATATATATGATAATATGTATATATGTTAAGGGACATTTTGGTATCAAAGTAAATACCATATCACATTCCAAACCAAAGTTACAGATGATTGAAATTCACTTTGTCTCATAACATCAACTACAAATTGTCAAGTAATGGGCAATTAAAGTTTTTTTGTTAACAAATCATTAGAGTAAATGAAAATTAAATACCTCAAATTGAAGTTTAACTCTTTATTTTCATGAATTTGAGTTCAGAAATAAGATTTGTTCTGAATTTGACTTAGGCCAAATTAAATTAATTGTTTGTCTCAAAGCTCCCGCGCGCGTTAGTTTATTGGTGCGCATTAGCATTTTTTTTCTTCATTTTTTTCATTTTTTTTTTTTTCAAAAAAAAAAAAATTCCAAAATTTCACCGATTTTTCAGATTTTCATTGTTCACATCATCTTAAATACAAAAGTTCACTTTTACAAGGATTTCAATATTTTATATTTAAAAAATAAATAAAAAAATAGAAAAAAACAACCGCATTCCGCATTAGTTTTACAACAGGAGAGGAGCTTTGAGACAAACAATTAATTTAATTTGGCCTTATTTTGACCTTGTCCCTTATTTGTGCACTTAAATCAAATTAGCTACTGCCGCATTCCGCCTCATTTACTCATGTTAGGTCACACATGATATTATTAAATTCATGCATACTTCCTGGTCATTTGGTTTGCTCGGAGTGACTAATTTCTTTATTGAGTGAAGGCAAAATACAAAGTTTTATGGACGATATTGATATTTAAAAAAAATCACTTTGTGATAGTTACGAACAACGCTATTTTGGGAGAATGGGTAAATATAGTTCAAAGAACATTAAACTGATCACATTTGCAAGTATTATAGTTTCTGACTACAAGATATAAATTGGGAGCATAAGGCCTAAAAAAAATAAATGTTTGATTGGCGTAACCCAACCGACCCAAAATACATCGCCGACCCTGAATATTTTTTATTATTTTGATGGGGAAAAAAAACAAACAAAAAAAACAAAACAAAAACAACTGAAATCTGAAGTTTGTTATTGTTTAAAACTTCAGAAACTTGTACTCATAGAGTCTGTTGGTTTCTATAAATAAAAATAAAAATGTTTAAAGAAAAGGGAATTTTTGCCGTCTCTTCATTTGTTGTGTGTACTGCTGTCTTTAAGTGTTCAAAATAGATGATTTAAAAAATATATATTAAAAAAAAAATCCCGACCGACCTACCCGATTTGTTTTGGTCATGTTACGCCAATCAAACTTCTTTTTTTTTAGGCCTAAGGAAGATGTGGACAATTTAGGCAACACAGATTTGCAATGTTTTACGACAACACAAGATTCCGCAGCCTATCAAATGACCAGAAAATATACACAAACTATATTATATAATCTGGCTGAAATTAAAGGTGTATGTTCCGATCACTTCTTTTTGGCTATGTTTTTTTCTTCACATCAAGATATTTTGATATCAGAAGTGGCCCCATATTTTTCTCATGTCTGTAAAATCTTATAGAGCCAGAAATGTTCCATTTAGAAATTATAGGCTAAAATGTGGTGAATTACTGCCAAAGGTGGAACCACCAGCCAGTTTGTGTACTACTCAATGGGCAAATATTTTGTGACCTTGTGCTTCTAAAAATAGAACAGTTGCAGTTATGCAACTCAAACTTTGGAATGCGACAATTTTAAGGATGACCTTTCAATGTAAAAAAGAAAACATCAAGTTGAAAATCGGGCCAGCGAGCGGAACATCTACCTTTAATAGGATGGTACAAAGTATCAAATTATGAGCGTTTACTTTTGGACAAACTAAAAGTAAACGCAATACTAAACACTTATGTGAGTCCAATAACTAAGCTGTTTTCCACCCAGCCTTTAATCAATACCATTATATCACAGATGGTGGAAACATCTGTGATATTCACTCACTTGGAGCATGCTTTGAGGTCAATTCGGTGCAAAATGCAAGAAACGTTTAGTTTTGCGTTTACTTTTACGTTTACTTTTGTGTTTATAATTGCGTTTACTTTTGAGTTTACTTTTAGTTTGTCCAATAGCAAACGCTCATAATTTGCAGTGTATGATCCCTCTAGGAAAAAAAAAGATTGTTCTATTTCACATTGTGATCGTATTTGTACCCACCCTCCCACTCAAAACTATAGTTCAGTCAGTTCTAAATTGGCAAATGTGTTTACAATAGCGAATGAATTCAGAAGAGCATGGGCGCACAACACTTTTGCATGGCGCAACATGGCACATCGTGAATCGTACATGTGGTGCTTGCGTATGCCAAAATAGCAAATGTACATCGGGATTACTTTTGTGCACGGAGAGATAAAAAAACTGTATATTTCTCGCCAATTTGGATCTGATAAAACTATAGCATAATATTTGTATAATATACAATGACACAACTACAGGTAGGCATTCCCAATTCACCACTGGGTGCTGCAGCGAGTATGCATGTTATATACCATACTTTGTTCATTTTCCTCCTAGCAGTGACATCAGAGCATACTCTTGTTATGAAGACACAGTATTAATGCGCAAGTAGTAGAATTCATCTTTGATATTGTGGGCATTTAAGCCCATGTACTACAACCACATGCGTGATAACAAGTTACAATCATTGAAATATGCTCTGACATCACCACTTATGAGGTATATACTAGATTTAATTTAACTGCTCCACCTAGGTGGCTCCCTACATTTCAGTATTCATTATACATCAATCGTAACAGCAACTTAAATTGCATACAAATGTGAACGAGAGCCCTCGCATTACACAAACTACCCCAACCGCAAATCCCCAAGGAAGTCATTCTCGTCATCGTCAATACGTCTCGGAATCTTCAGAATTTGCATTACTCTCGTCCCTGCTGCGCATTCCGTCTGTTAGATCCATGCTGATGACTCGCGTTCTACTCAGCTCTCCGCTCATGGCCAAGGAGATACGGGAATTTGTGGAAGTGCTGGCTGGTGAAAACGGAAGCATATGCGCAAGAATGATGGCTAGACAGTCAGCTACTTTTTCATTGGCGGCGCAGCTCAAAGCTGGCGTGTAACCTATTGAGGTGAAAAAATCCACAATTAAATGGACATTTAGACAAATCGTTTATAGACTAGGACAAACTGAATTAGAAATTAGAAAAAAACCATTGCTATTCTAAAGACAACATACAGAACACCTAAAGACCCTAAAATATGAAACCACTTATAATACAGTCATTGAATTATACTTCCTATTATAGTACAATTAATAATTGAACGAACATGTGCGTAGTGCTAAAACAAGTCCAAGCAGCATCTGCACACCCTCCATATTATGCTGCATCACAGCACCTAAGTTTGAAAATACTAACAAGTACATGCGCTATGTAGCCTCCCTGTCTGTGCTTGCGCTACATCAACTGTGTATCTCGTAGCTGTGTATATGAAGAGGTATTTTGCAAAAGGGCCTACATCCACTTTGGCTCTTATTGAGAAAAAGTCAAAAAACTGTTTCTAAATATTCAAGTTGAGCAATTGAAAAACTGAATGGATTATGAAAGAGGTACACTACATACTAATTGAAATTGAAATAAATTTTAAATGTGCTAGTTTTAATTTTTTTTTAAATCATGTTTACATTTTTTGAAAATTTGGATGTAGGCCCTTTTGCAACAAAACTCCATCTGTTTGTACATAAAGAAAAAATACCACACACAAAAAATCATTTATTTTAATCATTTCAAATAAATAAGTTTGATATTGAAATGTATAGGTCACAATCATATGTTTCAAGGAAATAAAGTCATTTTTTTCAAAAATACCTACATCTCATTGTAAACAGCCATTGAAGTTGTTGTTTTGTTGCAAAAGGGCCTGTATCCCGATTTAATTCTGGATACAGGCCCTTTTGCAACAAAACAACAATTTCAATGGCTGTTTACAATGAGATGTAGGTCTTTTTGAAAAAAATGACTTTGTTTCCTTGAAACATATGATTTTTCCCTATACATTTCTATATCAAACTCATTTTTTGAAAAAATGCACCATAGCCCTTTTGCAAAATACCTCTTCATATGCTAGGGAAACTTGTTCGATCAATATTTTAATTGGGCAATACCCTGGTCCCTATCAGGAGAGCGATGAGTATCTCATGTGTGTAATGAGCCAACAGCAAATTCAGGTGCGTATTTGGTGACAATGGGCAATCTTATCCCCCACTTACTTTTGCATAAATGCGGGCGTGTTAATGACAACCTTTAGTGGAAGCTTTAAAGGTGAATGTTCCTATCACTTTTTTTGGCTATGATTTATTTTTTCACATCACAATATTTTGATATCAGAAGAATCCCCATATTTTACTAATTAATGTCTGTAAAATCTTAGGGGCCAGAAATGTTCCATTTAGAAATTATAGGCTAAAATATGGTGAATTACTGCCAAAGGTGGTTAACCACCAGCCAGTTTGTGTACTACTCAATGGGCAAAATTATTGTGACCTTGTGCTTCTAAAATTAGAACCATTGGAGTTATGCAACTCAAACTTTGGAATGTAACAATTTTAAGGATGACCTTATAATGTAAAATAGAAAACATCCAGTTGAAAATCAGGACAGCAATCAGAACATCTACCTTTAACATATCACATGCATATCACATGTTTCTCTTACCTTGGTTGTCTACAGCCAATAAACTTTCCCCCTTGGTTACTAATTCGTGCACAACTATGACCACTCCATTACTACTAACATGTTTCTAACACATGTTCATTACATATTTATTCCATGTACACCACATGCACATCACATGGGTAGTACATGTTTCTCTTACCTTGGTTGTCAACAGCCAATAGACTTGCCCCCTTGGTTACTAATTCATGCACAACTATGACCACTCTATTACTACTAACATGTTTCTAACACATGTTCATTACATATTTATTCCATGTACATCACATGCACATCACATGGGTAGTACATGTTTCTCTTACCTTGGTTGTCAACAGCCAATAGACTTGCCCCCTTGGTTACTAATTCATGCACAACTATGACCACTCTATTACTACTAACATGTTTCTAACACATGTTCATTACATATTTATTCCATGTACATCACATGCACATCGCATGGGTAGTACATGTTTCTCTTACCTTGGTTGTCAACAGCCAATAGACTTGCCCCCTTGGTTACTAATTCATGCACAACTGTGACCAACCCATTACTGGAAGCTATATGTAGCGGTCTAAATAAGAGAGAAAACAATCAAATGTAGAGATACAATAATACAATATGCATTCATTTCAAGAAGTTTGTCATTTATCTGATGTTTTAAAAGCCAGATAGAAATAGTACAAAGTCAACAATGACTTCTGGAGTGACCTGATATATTAACTAAATATAATTTCTTTTTTAACTTAACCCTTACAGCCCCGGATCCCATGAAATCCCATTTCCCAGCCTCCTGGTTCCACCTGGCGCTGAGGTTTTTGTGTGAAATAATGGCCCCGGGCTATATAGCTGGGCGAATACACTCGCCCAGCACAGCTTCCCCCGTGGCGCAGTTGGTAGAGCGTTCGCCCGCCAACCGAGAGGTCGTTGGTTCAAACCCCGGAGCGTGGCACCTCTTGTTGTCTTGTTGTGTGTGCTTTTTTCGCTTGAAAAAATTTTCGTTGGAAAATCCACCGGGTGGGTTAGGGTTAAGATAACTTTTTTATCTTTTGATTATTTTCTGCAACTCATGAATTCTTTCTGGGAATGCTGTTCCCACAGATTTTGAAGCCCTGATCATTTATATCATATGGATTACATTCAGGGTTGTCACGCAGGCCAAATTTAGTGCCGGGTAATTTTACTGACATGTTTTTCTAGGTTTTTTTAATGTACTTTGAAGGTTCCTGCCACATAATTTCTTGTTTTATGAGGCTGTTTAATGATTTTATCCACAAATTGTTAACAAATTAAAATTTCATTTTTTTTAGAGCGCCGATTTTGGTACCCTATTTTTTTAGAGTGCCGGGCAGAAATTGTGAGAGCTGGGCGGGTCCGCCCGGCGTAGTTACAACCCTGATTACATCACTCACGTTTGTCCATCCTGATTTACAGCATTCATGCATACTTTATTGTCGCCTAGTTTCTCCAGAATCATCAGCGCACAGCCTTCATTTTTCTGCAGAGAAAAAATAATAATGATATTAATTTAAAAAATGTAAATTTGGCAAACGTTTTCAATTGTGTCCTTTGTCGATCACATTTAGCATGATTGTCCTGACAGAATCAAATTAAAATAATCCATGCATCACACCAGTTGTGCCATGTGATGGCTATTTGACACCCATTTGATACCCACATAACCCATGTGACACACATCTCAAATCCATTTTCCACCCATACATGTACATTACACAAGTTGTGCCACGTGACGGCTATTTGACACCAATCTGATTCTCACAGTACAGTAAAGGAACCCATGTGACACACATTTGAAACCCATGTGACACCCATGCATCACACAAGTTGTGCCACGTGACAGCTATTTGATGCTATTCTAATACCCACAGTACACCCATGTGACACACATTTGAAACTCATATTCCACCCATGCATCACACCAGTTGTGCCATGTGACAGCCATTTGACACCAATCTAATACCACAATGATTAACACAACTCACATGTGCACAAGCCAGATGAAGCGCAGTGTTCTTCTCCTTATCTGCTAACGTCACATCAACATTTGCTCCACCCACCATCAACTCTGTAGAGTTGGGTAAAATAAATACATACAAAATATTATCATAATTATCACTACTGTCATAAATTCAGTTGTTTTAAGGGGGGTGCTGTGTACCTTCAGGTATAACCTTTTGAAACTGCCGTAACTTCTTCATTATTCATTTAATCTATATAAAAGTATACATTTTTTAGCAGAAAAGGGTTCAATAAATCCAACCATGATCATGAAATTGACCATTTTGGAGAAATTTAAAAAAAAACCTGTTTTTTACCCATTTTAGGTTCTGCAAAGATATAACTCAAAATATATTTTGTCACATTTTGTCATACTAGTTTTATTATATTCCTAATGCAATTCCCAAGAAATCGGGTTTTTATTAATGAAAATTGTATATATTTTTTTAATTATCGACCAAAAAGTGCCAACAAATGTTATTTGTTACCTCCAAAATCATGAAAATCACATTTTTGGCACATTTTGGAAAGTATGGAGTACTACAGATAACAAAGACAGGCACACACACCTCGTTTCCAGATTTATAGTAAGATATAACTCAATATTCATATTTCCCTCTTTGTGCCTCATTTACTCGTGTTGGGTAACAAATGGTGAATTCTTTCACAATAAAACATTTTCCAGATTCAGAATATTGTTAATTTCTTTTTCGTATATTCATGAATGTATCGATGTATTTTGCAATGTTTCAAATATTATTTCAGATGTTATCAACTTTTAAAATACCGAATCTGGTGGTTTTGCACAGACAAATCTATACTTTTCCAATTTAAGGATTTCTTTATTTCAACTTTGTTCTAAATGCTTGCTTTTTCCCTCCAGATTTTACAATGTGAGCATACACCTAGCACATAAAGTCCCTGACCAGGTGCTTTGAGGTTCGCTAATTCAAAATATATAATCGGTACAAAAAATCTGAGATATACATTAAATGAGCAAATTTCTTCTCCGCAGTTTGATACCTCATTCAACAAAATCGAAAAATGTGATTACGCACTGAAAAAACTCACAGCTTATCAGCTAAGACTTGTATTCTTCACAGCCAGATACACCCTTTGTCCCGCACATTGCGGTTATCACTCCAGACCCATTCATCTGTCTCGTTCAGATAGCACACATGACAGTAATCACACACAAATCAATGATTCCTATACCTAGTGCAACTTTTCTGTTGCATGCGCGGTCATTGAAATCGCCATAACTTTAAAAGTATCCATTCGATTTTGTTGAATGAGGTATCAAACTGCGGAAAAGAAATTTGCTCATTTAAAGTATATCTCAGATTTTTTGTACCGATTATATATTTTGAATTAGCGAACCTCAAAGCACCTGGTCAGGGACTTTATGTGCTAGGTGTATATCTGTCAGCTGCATCAATTATGTGTCTGTAAAGATTATTTCTTGACCAAATAGAACAAAAATGCAATGCTACCAACAATACATTACATCAGTTTATACATGACTCCCTAATTTTGAAAACAACAAATCTGCCTCTGCAAGAAGTGCGAACCATAACCGTGCGTGTGTAAATGTTGAAAAAAAACCAGAAGCAAAGACAACTGGGATTCAATTAATTCACAGCTTTTCACCCACAAATCAACCTAACAAATCAACCTAAATGCCAATTCACACTTTAAAAAACCACTGACTTAAACAATGAAATATACATTTTGATTAGCAACCACACATCCCATCACCATAAAACACGACACATAAACACACAATAGATAAATCTGCAATAGGTATGGGGTGTTCATAGGTAAAATGTCAAACATTTGTGAAGTTATTTTTGCTTACTTGAGGCAATAAAATCAACTTATAATCTTGACCGTTCATACATGTATGTGTATGATTGAATATTTTATTTGCTACCAATAAATGTCAACATAGAATGTGATGCATGCAAATGTGACACTTGCGATATAAACATGTGATACCAAGCGATATCAGTATTTGACCCATGTGATATTCATGTGTCAATCAAGTGAGAGTCATGAAATATGTGTACAGTACAGCTGCAGCAAAGGATGCAGTTTTTGTCTCTCAAAGAAAAAAATGGAGATCTTAATACTAACAAACGGATATTAAATGCTTCAAAATGACACCGGTGTGGTTAAGATAAGTAACTATAAAATTGTCTTTATTTTCTTTGTTTTTCCATGCCTAATTCCATCAATATCTCAAAATGCATTTTACCGACAACTGCACCCATTTGCCGCGACAGTACACATATGTTATGTACAAATGTACAACCAAAACAAATGTCACAATTACATTTCAAGGAAGGCAAATTTGTGACAATTTGCTTCTGACAAAATGAAAAACTTGACATGTTTTATTTTTTCCAATCACAACAGATGTTAATTTTCTGAGAAGACAGATCATGTCCAAAGAAGTTTTACAGAGACATGCCTTGAAAAATGATTTGAGATCAAAGCAAATTGCTCTGTATTGTGGTGAATTGCAAAGAACAAATAGGAAAATGAAGCTGTGGTGAAGTGAAAAGAAAATATTGAGGTTAACTCATGATACTCCACTGCATCATTTCTTTTTCGACATTTTATCTTAGGTTTTACCCACGGCCCGGAGAGGAGTGGTAAACTATTACACTGTAATCTTGAAATGGGGGTGTGTTACACGTAACACATTAAGGGGGCTGTGGACTCTCAGGTACAGTCTCCGTAAACTGCCGTAACTTCTTCAATATTCATTTAATCTTTATAAATGTATACAGTTTTTTGCAAACGTGATTTTTTACCGCCAAAATCATGAAAATCACATTTTTGGGGAAAATTCACATTTTTTTGGCACTTTTTGGTCTATAACTCAAAAAATAATCGATTATTTAATAAAAATAAAAAAACTCTCCTGGGGAATTTTATCAGGATCATCATAAAACTAGTATGACAAAATTTAACAAAATATATTTTGAGTTATCTTTTCCAAACCTAAAATGGGTCAAAAAACGTGTTTTTTATAATTTTTTCAAAAATGGTCAATTTCATTATCATGGTTGGATTCATTGAACCCTTTTCTGCAAAAAACTGTATACGTTTATAAAGATTAAATGAATATTGAAGAAGTTACGGCAGTTTTACGGAGGCTGTACCTGAGAGTCCACACCCCCCTTAAGGGGGTCCAAACTCAGCTGTTTTCAAGACAAAAGGATAATTCAATTTAATTGGACTTGCTTATTAGGTAGGGTTCATATTAATGAGAAAAACATGTGCAATCTCATTTTATCGTGACTTTTTCTTTTGGAGGAAATACACATTTGGAAAATGTCGTGAAATTTTGGTCATGCATGCGTACAGCATGATATTTGATTGAACCCCGGGGACACACAGACAACCACACATCAGCAGAGATTGAAGGGTGAACCGCATTCTGACAATATGTGACGCGATCAAGCGGAATGAGTCGGATGTAGGAAATATTGAATTAGAGTTATGGGTAAAAAAAGTGACACATTCTTATGTTTTACTTTGTTTCCGCCGTTGGTAAATTGTTTTGTCACTAGAAAACCAATTTTAGTAGGATTTGGGCCATACTGTAGCAATTTCCACCTGCTTGTAAATATATATCAAAATTGAAAACTGCCGACATGTGCCTCATTTCGCTTGATCACGTCACATATGCATCTGAAAAAATGATGTGATGTGGCTTCTGAGAGTCCATAGGGTCCTTATGAAAATGATGAGTCATACAATTTGAATAATTTTACTTGAATAAAAGCACATACACAGCCAATCCAGAATTCCACAAATTTCACTTATTGTACAGCTTCCAGAGTGCTGATAATTTGACAGACTGATGATAATTTTACATCGTAAATAACCTGATTAATTACAGCGCTGCAATTATTAGCCAACTTGGTGTGTGTGTGTTCAGTAGATGATTGTATAGTCTGGGGTCTGTTACTTTCATGGTCTGATTGTCTAAGTCTGGACGTCTGAATGAGTGAGAGGTGTCCTACTGTGCAAGTAGTGTGTATCTGATGTGTAGGGTAGAACTCTGCCACATAAATCATCACTAAAATAGTCACTGCCGATGAGTGCTTTTAATTCCTTATAGCTCTCGGCAGCTACGCTGCCTCGTGCTATAAGTCATACTAATTTGCGATTGCTATACAAATATATACATATGTTATGGAGAGTGAATGAGTGCAAGAGAGATTAAAAAAGACTGTTACAGAGTCTACATACAAATCGGCTTACCGGTCTCTCCACAGTCCGTACTGTCTGCCACGGAGCAGAACAGCTCTATGGAAGGCGATGCATAGACATACAGATGGACAAGACAAGACAAATTTACATATATAGCGGGGGGAAAGAAAAACAGACCAGCGATAAGAGTAGTGTTAATGAAGATGTTGACTTGGCACCCACTTGGTACCCTCACATGTTCTTTTTTAGTTCTACACTCCTACAATTCAAATAAGAATCAAGGTTTATCATAAGGCAAAAAGAAAGAAGATTGTCTCAGAAACCTGTGCGCATTGGTATGTGAAATAAATGCTTATTTATTAAATAGGCTTATGCGCGTAGCTCTATGCGGCGGCAGTGCATTTGACTTTTCTTTTTACCCAGTGGTTTTCTGTAAGCTTGAATCAACACGAAAATGATATGCATAATTTGAAAACCGGTCAAATTAAACATGGCAGATAAAAATAAAATTGCATACCTCATAGCTGATTTTCTGGGGGGGGGGGGTTTTCAAAATATTCTGAGACAATTTTTTTTCTTCTTTTGCCTAAGAGGTTGTCCAGAGTTTTAACCAAATGATTACAAAGTGTTCTGAAATTGACCAGTATAAGACCCAGAGCATTGTACTACCGTCTATTACATTGTATCACAATGTATCTGTTTGTATTGTAACCTATTGTATCGTAAATCAAATCAAAATCATCTTGTAATAAATTGTATTGAAAGTACTCCCATCAGTTATTAACCCTAACCCCACTGAATCTCACTAAATCTCACTGCCAGAAACTATCTCCAGGCACGTGCTGCTGCATTGCCGCGATGACGTCACCTACCGCAGGCATATGTAGCCACGGAGTTTGTGGCCGCATAGCCGCTAGGGAGTTAGCTCAGTTGGTAGAGGGACAGACTTGGGTGCGGATGGTCCCGCGATCGAATCCTGGGGGGTGCTGGGTGATTTTTCAGGTAAAAAAAATACAACTTTTTCCACCCCCCCCCCGATACGCACAAAAAACTAGCTTTACTGGTTAGGGTTAATGTGAATCCCATGAGTAAGCTAGCTATACCACCCATTAGATACTAATATTGTGACAATTGTTGGATACCTGTGATTCACCCATATGATATTCATGAGAAAACATGTGACACTTAACCCACCCATGTGTTACCTAGACCCACATGTGATTCATGATGTACCCATGTGTCGCACATGTGATATGCATGAGACACCCATGTGATATTCATGAGATACCCATGTGATACTCATGTTGTACCTATGAGACACCCATGTGATAGCCATGAGAAACTCTGATGTATCCATGTGACTCCAATGTAATATTCATGAGAAACCCACATGATCTATGAGTCCTCATATGATACCATAACACCACAAAAACAATTATATCTTACCGACTGTTCCTGCAGAGCCGCTCTCAGACGCCACCATGAGACAAGTCTTGCCGGTGTTGTCTGTCACATTTGGTTGTCCGCCGTGTTTCAGTAACAACTGCAGGCATTCCACTTGATCATTGAGGGCGCTGGCATGAAGAGGCGTTCTGAGGATACAAGTACAGGATAAAGCGTAAAACTTGTGTGAATTTTTTGTGAAATTGAGCTCTTTTTTTCTCCAAACCAAGAGAAATGTTATTCATTATAGGATTCATGTCAACATTAAGCTGCCACAGGTGGTTTTTTAAGGTGGCACTTCTTTTTGACTAGTGACTACAACAATATTAATGAGGTTAATACATCTAATTAATATTCATGAGGTAAATACATCTAATGAATATTCATGAAGTAAATAATAATAATAATAATAATAAAACCATACTTATTGAGCGCATAACACAATTAAGTCCCTATGCGCTATCACAAACAAAAAACAAACAAAAACACACAGTAACATGAGTAACAAAAGTCAAAACAAAAATAAATTGAACATTAACATTAAATAGGTAAGTTTTTAGCAATGATTTGAACTGTTCAAGAGTTTTGGCGGATTTAACATGATATGGTAAATTGTTCCAAAGTTCAGCAGAAGCATCTTGAAAAGAACGGCGACCATATGAAGTAGAAGGTGAAGAAACATGCGCAAGAAGATATTTTGAGCCAGAATGAAGATTGCGAGTGGGCTCGTATTGTTGAATAAGATCTTGCAGATACATAGGAGCAAGAGCGCGAGTACATTTAAATGTTATCAGAAGAATCTTGTAGATAATGCGAGATCTGATCGGTAACCAATGTAAGTCACGAAGGACGGGGGAAATGTGACAGCAAATCTTAGACAGAGTAACAAGTCGAGCAGCTGAGTTTTGAATCCGTTGAAGTTTTGAGATTTGCGTATCAGGGAGGGCATAAAGTAAACTATTGCAGTTATCGAGTCGGCAAGTCACCAAAGCATGAATAAGTCTTTCAGTTGTTGGCTGATCGAGATAACGCCGGATCCATGAGGTAAATACATCTAATGAATATTCATGAGGTAAATAACATCTCACTTACCTTCCCTTCTGGTCCTGCATATTGACTACTCTATCCCCCATGGCTTCAATAACCATCTCTGCACAAGCCTCATTGTCATTCAACCTACAAGATGACACATTGGAAAAAGTTGAGTGTCATTGCTTCTGTGGAGGATACTTGGGTATCCAAATCAAATTTCTATATCTAACAGTGTTTATGATTGGTAATTTACTAGATATAACTATTTGAATAACCAATTAAAATATGACCTCTAAGATATTTTACTTCAATCTTCATCAGAGGTGCAATTACTCCAACAATGTCTCTGTTTGGTGCAATAAATGATGTATCCATCTTTCTGACCAATCGGCAGGTAGTTCTCAAAGGATTGCCCCCAATGTTCCTCAGCATGACAAATCACTACAGCTACTTACACCCCTGTATATGGCATACAGGACTATTTGGCTCTTACGCCAACTCCGTGTGAGTTGGGGTTAATGTACTTACACAGCACAGTGTAGTGCAGTGAAGGCATTGCCTTCAAAGAACATCTGAGGTTCTTGCTCTAGTAGGACTTCCACACAGTTTTCATGACCTGCAAGAGAGAGACAGATAAAGTATTTATAAGGCAAAGAAAAAGGTTTGTCTCAAAAGGAACCTGATAAAAGGCTATGCAAAATCAGTTTTTATTTTATTAGTAAAAAATGCTATGCGAAATGCAGTTTTGGGTTGTTTCTTTAAAATGAAACTTTGTAACAATGTTACCAATATTCCTACCCTGAATGGAGCCCTAACTCACCGTTAAAACAAACCCAATGCTGGGGTATAACCCCAATTGTCTAGCTATATGGCCGGTACTTCCAGCTTGTAACAGTCTTGCAAGTATCCCTATACCCTGAATGGAGCCCAAACTTACCATTATAACAAGCCCAATGCAATGGGGTATAACCCCAATTGTCTATATGGTTGGTACTCCCAGCTTGTAACAGTGTTGCAAGTATCCCTATACCCAAAATGGACTAGCCCAAACTTACCATTATAACAAGCCCAATGCAATGGTATAACCCCAATTGTCTATATGGCTGGTACTTCCGGCTTGTAACAGTGTTGCAAGTATCCCTATACCCAAAATGGAGCCCAAACTTACCATTATAACAAGCCCAATGCAATGGTATAACCCCAATTGTCTATATGGCTGGTACTTAAGGCTTGTAACAGTGTTGCAAGTATCCCTATACCCTGAATGGAGCCCAAACTTACCATTATAACAAGCCCAATGCAATGGGGCATAACCCCAATTGTCTATATGGCTGGTACTTCCGGCTTGTAACAGTGTTGCAAGTATCCCTATACCCAAAATGGACTAGCCCAAACTTACTATCATAACAAGCCCAATGCAATGAGGTATAACCTCTTAATGGAGCCCAAACTTACCATTATAACAAGCCCAATGCAATGGTATAACCCCAATTGTCTATATGGCTGGTACTTCCGGCTTGTAACAGTGTTGCAAGTATCCCTATACCCAAAATGGACTAGCCCAAACTTACTATCATAACAAGCCCAATGCAATGAGGTATAACCTCTTAATGGAGCCCAAACTTACCATTATAACAAGCCCAATGCAATGGGGTATAACCCCAATTGTCTATATGGCTGGTACTTTCGGCTTGTAACAGTGTTGCAAGTATCCCTATACCCTAAATGGAGCCCAAACTTACCATTATAACAAGCCCAATGCAATGGGGTATAACCCCAATTGTCTATATGGCTGGTACTTCCGGCTTGTAACAGTGTTGCAAGTATCCCTATACCCTGAATGGAGCCCAAACTTACCATTATAACAAGCCCAATGCAATGGGGTATAACCCCAATTGTCTATATGGTTGGTACTCCCAGCTTGTAACAGTGTTGCCAGTATCCCTACATGTCCGCATACGGCTGCCATGTGTAATGGTGTACGTCCGTTGATATCACGGGTAGAGATATGTGAAGTTGTGGTCTGGAGTAGGGCGTCTACGCATTCCTCATGACCATTGGCAGCCTAAAAGGCAGACAAACATTTTGTGAATGTGTGGGAAATAAGGCAACAAAAATAAATAGTTGTGTTGCCCTCATCCGGCCGGGTCTAAATTCCGAGAATGTGGGCCAGGTTTTTTTTATTTTTTTTAATATTTTTTTTTAAGATTTTTTTTTTTTCAAGATTTTTTTTTTTTTCAAGATTTTTTTTCAAGATTTTTGTCCTCAAGATCTTCCAATCTGTGAAAATTGCACAGAGATGGGCAAGAAACCAAAATATTCACCATTGGGTTGAAAATACACCCAGTAAGCGTTTACCTTAGTATCGTCACACATGTTGACTGAAATAATAGGTATAAAATCGTTGATTTGGTAAAATTTAAAAAATAAATAAATACTTTTTTTTAAATCCGGCCGGCCGTCCTTCCTGATTTTAGGCTTGTGAGGGCAACACAACTTTTTTTTTTTTTTGGCCTAATGCATGCACTTCAAAAGCAACTTTCCTCTCCCAAATGTCCTTGTCCATACAAATAGAAATTGTTACAGTTCTGTCAAAACCTCCTATCTCCATCCGGCCTTTCAGCATCCTATGTGTAACCATTGGACAGTCTGTTCTAAACATGTTCATGGGCCAAAAACACATCTATCAAAGCCTGGTAAGTGCCTGTGCCCCTGAACAGCAACACTTACTAAGCATAACTGTTGGCAGGTTTTTAATTTATACATGCTGAAGGGCCAGAAAACATGCAAGGTTTTACCAGATCAGCCACGAAATGGAAAAGAGGTTGTCTTGGCAAACCTATAATTTATTTATTTTATTTTATTTTTGGTGGGGGAGGGGAGGGAGAGTGTTTTTAATCATTTGATTTGAGATTTTGATAAAAATAGTGCAAAAGAAAGCTGGAATCTGACATTTTTCTATTAAATTGAAATTTTGGAAATCAATATCTAGCTGATACAACTTGTAAAGAAAACTACAACAGAGATGGTTTTCAAAGAGATTTGAGAAACCCATTTATCCTATTTTAACTTACCCCTCTATGAACCGCTGTCCTACGATGAATATCGTTAGATTTGAGGCCGGCTCCGTGCTGTAATAACAGCAGCGTTGCGTCTATATGACCATTGCTAACTGTTATCATGAGTGGTGTGCGACCTTGATCGTCTACGCAATCCACAGCATTGTCTTGATCAGCATTCTCTAGGAGTAATCTGAGGCAGTCAGAGTGGCCATTGTAAGCTGCAAAGGATTAAGCACAATAGGTCAAGTATCAATCAATGTATCAATCTCATTCCGTGCTACCTTAACACTTTCCACGTTGAAAGGCGGAAGATACATACGCGTGCGTAAAATCTGCGCCTGTCAAGTTACGTCACTGTCCAGAGGAAGCCAAATAGAGTATAGATTATGTGCTATATCACTCTCCAAAATGAGGTGGCACAGAGGGTATTCATTTCTCATTGCGACACCAGTTTGGTCCTACCTTGTGTGCATATCAATTTATTGACTAATTTGTCTATATCTTAATTATATTAAATTTTAAAAACAAGATGTGTTTTGAATTCAAGTGAGGGCACTGCATACCTTTGGAGTTTGGTAAAAATAGTGATGTGTTTTTCCTGCTAATTGACAGACAAAAATTGGTTGTAGGTGGCACAGAGGGATTGAGTTTGGAATATTACAGGAGAGGTCAGTAAAGCTCCCCAGGGGCGCTTGTTGTGGTATCTGTGGCCAACCAACCTAAGCAAACGATGCAAGGTTTCAATCTATCTACACTCTTCACCAAGATCTCTACAGAAAATGCAGCCATGTGGCAGCTATATTGTAATACATGGCTTTTTGACGCTACAGCCCACAAAATCACCATTCTTCTACTTATGACTCATTAGCGCCGTTGATAGAGCATCAGTCTAGTAATCTGGAGGTCCCAGTTCAATTCCTGGATAGTCCGTAAAATCTTTTCACTTTTATGTTGTGTGGAGTAAAACAGAGTGCATCACGACAACTTACCTGCTGCGTGTAGCGGAGTGCGTTTTGATACCGAATCGTGCACCAGAATGGTGGCTCCTTGCATAATCAACGACTCTACGCATTCTGCATGACCTTTGAACGCGGCTAGATCCAGGGCTGTCCGACCATTGGCATCTTGGATGTCCAGGTTAACGATGGAACGCATTAACACTTGAAGAGCTTCTAGGTGACCATTGTATGCCTGTTTAAAAACATAATTGTAATAGAGAGGTTAATAAACTGCTCAAAAAAAAGGTTTGGAATATTTTTCAAGCACAAGATTTTCAAATATCGTGGGATATGTTCATTAAGTGTAATTATATATCCATGTAAAGCTATGTAAAGCTGATGTGTTCATCTTTACAATGATACCAAATTTGAAACAATCCCTTGCTCCAGTGCTCAGCTACTTGCTTGAGAGCATGGGGAAGTCACAATATGAATGTGTCAAAATCAACACTATTTCGTGTTCTAAAGAACATCTTTGTCGTCTGTTCAATGAAGTGTTACATTGGCCACTACAATATAGTGTGATGATCTTGAAGAAAAAAAATTTAAAAAATCTTAAAAAAAAATAAAAAAATAAAAAACCCGGCCCACATTCCCGGAATTTTGACCCGGCCGGATGAGGGCAACACAATTTTTTCTTTTTTCACCTAATAGTGTACTCGTCGAGTGCACTATGCTCTTTATAGTTCTTATATTACGTTATTTTTGTTGTTTTATTGCACTACAATTTTTATTGCTTGTCTGAGTGCATATCCATGTGTTTAATTGTTATTTATTTTAGCGCAACAGCAATTCTCATTGCTTGCCTTATTATAATTTACTGTTTTTTCCCTTTATATTTTGCTATTAATTGTTTCCCTATACCAAATTGGAAATTGGTATATCTTGCTTTTATTCATTCCAAAATATATGTCTAAAAAGAGTACAGCTTTAAAACAAGGATGTTTGAGAGATAACATGAACATTCATGACACATAACTTTTTTGGTGATGAGAAATTCCAAAGAGGCCAAGCCCACTGGGAATTTCAAATTTCCACCCGACTCCCAATTACAGATAATATTAAATTATGATGTAACAATAATCTATCTTTATACTTACTGCTAAATGTAGAGGCGTAGTTAGAGGCGCTGAACCACTGGTAGTCAATAGATCGCTACCTGCGGCTACCTGTAACTGACGATGAGAAATATATAGTAAGATATAGTAACAATGTTATTGATTCAATCAAAATTGAATGGTTATTTATACACTCGTCCAAAGAAGTCTCTTGCCACTTAGTAAAGTCCAAATATTTCAATTTAATATTTAATAGAATATATATAATTGTATATCAAAATAAGCAGAAAGTAATCCTCTAACAGTTTAACATGGAATTTAGACATGATCACTCATGCATGGCAGATCCCATTCACTTGGACAATGGCAAGGTCTGTGGAAGAAGATTGCAAAAAATTGGATAATCCCTCCATTCAAATGTTTATGTGAATGATTGAACACAACATGAACCTTACCATTGCTTAATGAATGTGCTCAGCCATGCATGAATGCGTACATCTTAATTTCATACAGACATAATAGAGAATTATTGTCTGCTTATTTTGACATGCAATTGTTTAATTTATATTAAATATTTATGTGAAATATTTGAACTTCAATATTTGAACTTCAATGAGTGGCAAGGAACTTCTTTGGACGAGTGTACATTGTGAACAAACCACTACAAAGGCTCTATATATCATAGCATTAGAGCTAGGGTTGACTGATCCATCTGTAGACGTTTGCCTATAGTAAATTTCAATTCCTTTGGCTGCAAATCACTCTCATATATTATTATTACTATTATTAAAAGGCCTTTTCCGTAGATCAAAGCGCTTCACAAATATGTGTATTATAATATATACAGGCATAAAAATATCATAAATAAAATTACACAGTAAATTACATCAAGAATAATTTAGAAACAACATGCTATGCAAACATAACACATTAAAAAACTCGCAAATATAATTTAAAACAGTCAATAAAAAACCTAATTATTTGGAAAGAGATGAGTTTTGAGTTGCTTTTTGAAAACTTTAACATTGGGAGCCTGGCGGACCTGAATAGGGAGGACTTTCCACAACTTGGGGCCAATGACTGAAAAGGCACAATCAGCAACAATTCTCTTGGTAATGGGAACGTCAAGGCGCGCGTATATGCCCTTATAACACCTACAAGATATTGATGAGATACCTTTGAAGGTGATCATGTGACATACCTTTTCTGCTGCTAGACTGTGTCCGCTTGCGGCTGCGTAGTGCAGGGCATTATATCCGTGTGAATCACGAACTCTTGGATTAGCATTGTTATGTATAAGATGCTCAACACAGCTATAGTCAAAATGAAATGAAAACATTGGTCATAGGTTAAGGTCAATTTCAATATATGCTTCTCTTTTGTGACAAATGTGTATGATTTGACTACTAAACAAACTAAAAGAAATGGAGAGTTTACTTGAAGGAGATTTTAAATATCTTCTAATTGTAAGACATGTGGTTTAGCAAGTCCTGAAAAGATGTTAAATATGTGCCACCTATGACAAACCAATGTGCCACCCATTTGATACAAGTTAACACTTACTCTGCCTCCATATCAGATGCCGCTGCTTTAATATCAGATGCAGCTGCATACAGCAGTAGTGATTATACAGAGTAAACTATGTGATACCCCATGAGGATCACATGTGCCAGCCATATATAACCCATGTGCTACCTATGAGTGTATCATGTGATACCCTTCACCACTCTGCTTCAATATCAGATGCAACTGCATACAGCGATGTTACCCACAGTAGTGATAATACAGAGTAAACCATGTGATAGCCCATGAGGAACACATGTGCCAGCCATTTAATACCCATGTGATACCCATGAGGAACACATGTGCCACCCACACAAACCAATGTGCCACCCATGACAAACCCCATTTGATACAAGTTAACACTTACTCTGCCTCCATATCAGATGCCGCTGCATAATGCAGAGGTGTACAGCTCTGTAGGTCTATATGATTCACATTGGAGCCCATTGCTACTAAAGACAGGGTGCATTGATGGTTGGCGTTGCCTGATGCATAGTGCAAAGGAGTCCTACCGGATTTGTCCGGAATGTCAAAGTCAGCGCCACTGCGGATTAACAGGTCCAGACAGTCTACGTTGCTGCAATTAAAGGTCAAGTTCAAAAAACAAAACATTAGATATCAAAACTACCTTAGAAACAATTAACAATGAATTGCGCAGGATAACAATTGCCTGCATATTATAAAATAAGTACAAACATGCCTAGTATTGGTTCAGTAATTCTTGAAATATACTTTGAAAGTTGGGAGAAAAGGTTTCTGAAAAATCTGTTTCATATGGTACAACTAATAGCCGCGTGGAAAGTGTTAACAACTCATGTGCAACAGGAAAGTTAGTGCCAAGTGTGATGTCATCGCTTCTATCATTCCATTTACAGAAAACCAATCATAATGATTAATTATATTGACAAAAGATGATCAGATTTTACTAAAAGTGGACTTTTCTAAAAAAAATTGGTGGGAGGGAAGGGGGTAAAGGGAGGGGAGGGGTATGTTGTATCTCTTACCCAGAGCATGCTGCGCAGTGAACACAGGTTCGTCCATTGTCATCCACACTGTTGATGTCACATTCTGTGTAAATAAACAAATAAATCAATAACTAAAAAACAATGACAAACACTAAACACAAGTTGTCTTTTTTACACAACCCAAGTGCTCCGCTTCCTAGTAAGCCCTTCATGGTCTCCACAAAAGCCAATTGAGCAACACATGAGAATTCTGAGTATAACATGATTCATATCCATATATCCCATGTGAAGCCCATGTGACACACATTGAATATACTCATTCATAACCCATGTGATACACTCACTTGCTTCTAGCAGCTTTTGTACCTGTTATTGCATTCTATAAATACCTGAGCAGGTACGTACCCCACATGACAATCATGTGACAACCATTGCTACCCATTCATAAGACATGTGATACCCATTAAACAACTCACTGCTCCAGCATATTCGTAAGCAACTGATGTAACCTTTTAGGGCTTTCAATGCAAAAGATGCATTTTCCATGACCATCTACCTCTTATGACACCCATTTGATACACATGGGACATGCATGTGGTACCCATGTGATAGACATAACACAACTCACTTGCTTCCAACAGCCTCTTACAGCACATGGTATATCCATTTAGAGACGCCAAATGTAATGGTTGCATGCTATGAATACCTGAGTAATAACCATATGACCCTCATGCGATACCCCGTTTGCTAAATGTGTGACACACATGTGGTACCCATATTGTGACCCAACATGAATAAATAGGTACAATGAGGCAAATCTGAATATTGAGTTATTGCATATCATGATAATATGTATATAAGTTATGGGACATTTTGGTACCAATGTCACTGTTATATCACATTCCTAACCAAAGTTACGGATCATTGAAAATCAATTTGTCCCAAAACATCAAATACAAATTGTCAAGTTATGGACATTGAAAGTTTTGGTTAACAAATCAATGGTGTAAATAAAAAATTAAATACCTCAAATTGTAGTTTAACTCTTTATTTTAAAGAATTTGAATCTTTTGTTGGATAAGATACCCATGTGAATCACAAGTGATACCCATCCCATAAAAACTCACTTGCTTCCAGCAGCTTCTTACAGCACATGGTATATCCATTTAGAGCAGCCAAATGCAAAGGCTGCATTCCATGAATACCTCGTCTAGAGAAGAAGAAAAAAACAGCAAAATGTTAACACAACTTCATTAATGCTGCCCATATTCCTAAGTTCCTTTCTCAATATCCTTTACTAAAGGCCTAAAAAAAAAAAGAGTTTGATTGGCCTAACCCAACCGACACTAGATACATCGCCGACCCTGAATATTTTTTATTATTTTGAGGGAGGAAAAAAAAAATGTTTAGAAAAATTGTTAAAAAAAATATAAAAATTGAACAAAGTATTAAAGTTTCTGACTGTTTGCTATTTTTGGCTATTTTAAGTCCCAAAACCAGGTGATTTAAAATTTTAAAAAATCCCGAATGACTTTTAAAAAAAAGAGTTTGATTAGCCTTACCCAACCGACACTAGATACATCGCCGACCCTGAATATTTTTTTATTATTTTGAGGGAGGAAGAAAAAAAATGTTTAGAAAAATTGTTAAAAAAAATTGTTAAAAAAAATATAAAAATTGAACAAAGTATTAAAGTTTCTGACTGTTTGCTATTTTCGGCTATTTTAAGTCCCCAAAGCAGGTGATTTAAAAATTTTAAAATCCTGAACGACCTACCCTATTTGTTTTTGTCATGTTAGGCCAATCAAACCATTCTTTTTTTAGGCCTAATCTTGATGGTTGTGGAATATCAGCAATTGTTATCTTTGCTCCACCTACCTTCTGGTTCAGTTCACCATAATTATCCATTTCTCCACCATCCCCAACCCCTACCCCTCCCATTAATATTTTCTAACCTTGTTGGATCAGCTAGATATATGAGTTCAGTCGTCAGCAACTCTTGATGTCCACGCCTTACTACAATGTGCAGTGATGTGTTACAAGTTTTATCCTTGCATCAATATAAACTCACAAACCCATTCTATATTCTAGCCTCCCCAACCACCCTTCCCCCTCTTCCTATAACAATTGTTGGATTCGCTAGATGAATAAGTAAAGTAATCGGCAATTTCTGATGTCCATGCTGTGCTTCTAAGTGCAGTGTGTTGGCATTCTGATTCTGGCAGTCATTCATATCTCCCTAAGACACCAACCCTACCTTTCCCATTAATCTTTTTTAACTAGCTACACATAAGTAAGATTGTAAACCATTCCAGATGTCCATTGTGTGCTTTCAGGTGCAGTGTGTTGCCATTCTAATTCTGGCAGTCATTCTTCATACCCCCACTCCATTCTTTCCCCAAGCAACCAAACCCTACCCTTCCCATTAATCTTTTCTAACTATAAGATATGCATACGCAAGATTGTCAGCCATTCCTGATGTCCATATAAACTGCTCAAAAAAGGTTTGGAATTTTTTTTCAATCACAATTTGTTCAAATATCGTGGGATATGTTCATTAAGTTTTATATATCCATGTAAAGCTGATGTGTTCATCTTTACAATGATACCAAATTTGAAGCAATCCCTTGCTCCAGTGCTCAGCTACATGGGGAGGTCACAATCTGAATGTGCCAAAATCAACACTATTTCGTGCTCAAAAGAACATCTTTGTCGTCTGTTCAATGAAGTGTTACATAGACCACACAGTGTAGTGTGATGATCTATTGATTTTTAAGCACAAATTAGTGTTGATTTTGGCACTTTCAGATTGCGACCTCCCCATGTTCTCAAGCATGTGGCTGAGCACTGGAACAAGGGATTGCTTCAAATTGGATACCATTGTATCATGATTTATTACACTAAATGAACATATCCCAAGATATTTGAACAAATTGTGATTGAAACAAATTCCAACATTTTTTTTGAGCAGTTTAGATATAATACCCTCACTTCATTCTACCCCTCCCCAAGCCACCTGTTTCCCATTCATTTTTTCTAACCTTGTGGGATCTGCTAGATGCATAAGTAAAGTTGTCAGCAACTCTTGATGTCCTTGTTGCGCTGCTAGGTGCAGTGGTGTATTACCATTCTTATCTTGACAGTCAATCTCAGCCCCTATAATGTCACAATCAAAAAGAACTTGCATCAATTTCATCAAATAACCTCTTAGGTTAACAACTTGGACCTGGGCCTTATTTCATAAAGGTCAACTTAAGATTAATCTTGAGTGTGTAAGTTAAGAAGAGTTCCTATTAGATTCTTCTTAAGTTAAGAACAAAACTTTTCTTAGGATAAGAAGAATATTACCTTAGAACTAAGAATTCCTAAGTGAAGTTAAGATTGTCTGACCTCTTTTTAAGTCAAGAAGGAAATTAAGAAGGATAGTCTTCTAAAGTCTTCTTAAAGATTTAAGAAGAATTTTCAGGATTAAGAAGAATTAATTCTTCTTAAAACTTAAGAAGATCGTATATTTTTATGAAATAGGACCATGATCAACTTCAGAACCGGTCTTAATGATGAATGAGTCTTCGAAGAAAGGATCTTTTTTAGCTTTGACACATTCCTTTATAACCAAATATCAATTTATTGACTTTCGAACCGAAACCACCACCAAAAGAAAACCAGTGAAATGGATAGTGCAGCAGTTACTATAAATGTATGACATACACTGCAAATTACGAGCGTTCACTTTTGGACAAACTAAAAGTAAACTCAAAAGTAAACACAAAAGTAAACACAAAAGTAAACACAAAAGTAAACACAAAAGTAAACGTAAAAGTAAACGCAAAACTAAACGTTTCTTGCATTTTGCACCCAATTGACCTCAAAGCATTCTCCAAGTGAGTGAATATAATCACAGATGTTTCCACCATCTGTGATATAATGGGAAAGTTATTGATTAGAGGCTGGGTGGAAAATAGCTTAGTTGTTGGGTCACATAAGTGCTTAGTATTGCGTTTATTTTTGAGTTTACTTTTAGTTTGTCCAAAAGTAAACGCTCATAATTTGCAGTGATAATCATAGACTAAACCTTGTATTGTGCAACACTCAATAGCCAATATTACCTTCCTATTCATTGATTAATTACAAGACAAATCAACAGATACATAGACATGGACGGACATATATCATCGCTGTTCTATCAAAACCTCATACAACCCTGTTTTACAGGCGGACAAACCTGTCAAGTATGGTCGGTTGGTCAGGTTTTTTATGGTTTTTATTATTATTTTTAAACCTGAAATGTCACTAAAATCTGAAAAAATTCAGATTTTTAAAATAAAAAAATAAATAAAAAATTCAACAGATTTTCGGCCAATTTTTTTGACAAATTGGTGGAAAAAATAATTCAACAGATTTTCGATTTGAGAAAAAAATTCTAAAAAAAAATTAAAAAATGTGGGTCTGTCAGGCCCGAAAAACAGGGTTGTTTTTTTCATCGCCTCAGCATGTATAAAGTAATACTTCCTATAGTATAACCTTTGGGCACTCTGTCTAAGCATGTTTAAAGGGTCAAAACACATTTATCAAAACTGTGTAAGCACTGTCTCTCTAGCCCCAGCACCACTTCCTATGCATAACCTTTATACATGCTAATGGGCTGGAAAAATGTAAAAGGTTTAGACAGAACAGCGATGATAGTAAGTTTTCGTGAACAAAAATGATCTTCCGTCGCTAGAATGCATTGCTGGGGTGTTTAGGGGTCTCTTTGCTTTGTATGGTATTTTTGCTGCAAAGGGTTTACAAAGATTACTTACGACATTGATTTTATATTTAGAATTTTGCAACCAATTCGCTATACATAATATCATCAGTCATTATATGACGCTTGCGAAAATGTGGCAGAATGTGATGCTTATTGTGCTGGGATCATCGTTGAATAGTGACATAAAGTGAGGATAATTGTGTACGCATCAGTGTTTGCAGCTTGTGAGCGAGGGACAATGTCATCCTCTTCAATGGCTAGAGTCAACTACTTAGTATACTAATGTGCTGGGTTGAATGAACTGTGTCATGGGGATGAGCATATGTGTATCGGGCAATAGAATGGACCAACATCATCTCTTACCATGTCTAGTGCTTAGACACTCAAAGTGCTGATTTCATTGGACAATATTTTGGGGATAAGCATATTTAAGAATGACAACCAGAGACATTTCCCACTTAGCATGACTATTTCCCTGATTTGCTAAAACCCGCCACTAGACCATGGAATCGGGCTACTTTTGACCCCTGAGCCCTGGTTGGACTAATACTGTTTTATCTATGGGCTCTCTGAAAATTGGGCTACTTTCGGGTTCGTGGGCCACAGCCTACATGGCCATTGCGATATGCCTTGGCTACATCTCAGTTGGGTACTAACCTTTTCAACCAAAATTGACCTGCTTTTCCTCAAGTCCCACGGATTGTATTTCTGGTATTTAAAGGTAGATGTTCCGATTTTCAACTTGAAGTTTTCTATTCTACATGAAAGGTCATCCTTAAAAACTTCGTGTCCCAAAATTTGAGATGCATAGCAATTATGGTTCTTATTTTAGACGCACAAGATGCTGTGAACTGTACCCATTGAGTAGTACACAAACTATATCGGTGGTTACCACCATTCGCGGTAATTCGACGTTATTTCATCGATTTCTCCGTAATTATACCGATTTAGGCTGTCGAATTTCAGTATGATGATGAGAAAAATACGAGCTTTCATATGCTATGAAAATCTCCGTATGTTTGAAATAATTCTGTGTTACGAAAATGTGATCGGGTCATCTACCTTTAATCTTTTAGAAATCAATGCCAAGTCTCTGAGATACAAGACTTGCTTTTTTCTAACAATGCATAGGGTGAGTCTCTGAATATCATTCACAATAAGGTTTATGGCAAATCGGAAAAAAATCCATTGATTATCATTTTCTGTTGCATTGTGGGATTGAAAAGGGGCAAAATATGCCCCCTTTTCTATCCCACAATGCATTAGAATAGGATAATCAATGGCCTTTTCCGAATGGCAATAAGGCTTATAGATTACAGGCAATCTCTTCAAATAGGTCTCCCTCCGATGTGAATCAAAACATGAGTCAGCTATTCCAACATACTCAATAAACATGCCACCAATATAGCTGCTTCATATGAGATGTATTTGGAGAGATTCCTGATTTACTACAATTTTTCGTACTTACCATGGTCTATTAAAACCTCGGTTACTATGCGAGGATGAGGCATGTTGCATTGTGGGAAGGCAAGGAAGGAGAGAGCAAAGATGAACAAGATGGGATGAGGAGGAGGAGGAGAGGATAATGATGATGAAGAAGCAAGGTGAAGGAAGGGGATGGGTATTGGAAGAAAAGAAAATAACAGAAATATGTCAGCATGCTAATGACAACACACACATTACAAATGTTCACACAAAACCACAATGAGTGAAGATGCCTTCATTATGCAGTATTGCACACAAAATAATACCACATGATGGGTGACACATGGGTTACTCATGTTATCATCATGGGGTTTCACATGGGTTACTCAAGTGATCCCATGGGTTTCACCACATGGGTGACACATGGGTAACTGATGTTATCATCAAGGGTTTCACATGGGTTACTCTTGTGATCATCATGGGGTTTCACGTGGGTGGCACATGGGTTATTACTCATGTAATCGTCATCCTCAAAACCGGCCGAAAAAAAATTGCATGGTCAAAATCAGAAATGTACCGATGGGAGCTTGTGTGTACCGATGGGGTTACGTCACTGCTGTGTAGCACAAGACACATGACATTATGGATGATGCCTTCAATATGTTGATAATTGTGTAGGATGTGATCCCCATGTGATGAGCATGTGACAGTCACAAAAACCCATGTGATGATCATGTGATATACTATGTTTTGCAAACAGACATTCATTTAAGTGCTTATTGTTATTTCATCATGTTCAATTTCATACATAAAACATGAAACTCACCATCTAATACTATGTTCATGAATGTGCACACATAGTCCCAACATGATGAACATGTGGCAGCCATGCATAAACCATGTGTAGTCCATGCATATGCATTGCATACCCATGTGACACCCATGGAATATCACATAAAAGGCATGTGATATTCTCAGGCAAACAAACGTATGAATACTTCTTACTTCAACACAGTCAACATTTACATAAAACATAAAAACCTATCACATTCGATAGACACTATGTGCGTGAATGTGCATAATACGCCTATCACATGCATCACATCAAAAGGTGCACATCTTAATATTTTGACAATATCAGCCAGAATATTAATCATTATAAGCTTTCCAATGATACCAATATCAAAGTTATTGAAAGTTAAAGTAATTTGTATAATATGTGGAAAAGGTACCACTTTCGTTTTATTTACAAAAAATCAAACAACTTATTTTGCTCGATATCTCAAAATACGCCATGATAGGATGTACCTTATGATGTGATGTATCCATGCCTGGAAATAGCACCCGCCCATATCGGACCCGCCCACCCACCCATAAAGAACCCGCCAACCCGCACATAGCGGGTGGGTGGGTGCTATGTCTATTTCTACTGCACTTTTGCGTCGGGCAGGTGAAGATGCAAAAGTACCCGACTGGCTGGCAGGTAAAATTGTTCAAACTCACAGTATAATAAGGCCAACAACAAAAAAAGTTGTGTTGCCCTCATCCGGCCGGGTCAAAATTCTGACCTTCTGAATTTTTCTCTTTTTTTTAAGATTTTTTTTTTTTTTTCAAGATTTTTTTTCAAGATTTTTTTTTTCAAGATTTTTTTTCGAGATTTTTTTTCTCAAGATCTTCCAATCTGTGAAAAGAGATGGGCAAGAAACCAAAATATTCACCATTGGGTTGAAAATACATCCAGTAAGCGTTTTCCTTAGTATCTTCACACATGTTGACTGAAATAATAAAAAAATAAAAAATCCGACCGGCCGTCCTTCCCGATTTTAGGCTTGTGAGGGCAACACAACTTTTTGTTGTTGTTGGCCTAAGTGAGTTATACTGGCTAGTAGTGGAATTTCTGTCGGACAGGTATTTTTGTGAGTTACCTGCTTGAAGTTCCAGCCCTGGATGTATCACATATAAAGCAGTTATGTTTCCATACCAAACAGAATAAGTGAGATTGCTTTACTCAGTGATACCTATAATTTTGTATATTGGATTAAATTTCATTGAATATATTTGACACATTACCACATCAATGATATAATGTAAGTATTGTCCATATAGAGTGTAATTCAGGTTTGGTATGCATCAATTACATGGTAAGTCCCATTCCAACCATACGATGCACTTGATTCTGTCGAAGACTTAATCAATGTACACTTTTCCTGCTGCATACTATATTAGATAAGGTTGACACGGGGCATTTATGAGTTATAATGGGCTGCATGTGACTCTTGCAACAAGTCCAGCCAAAGGGACTACTATCCAAGTGAAAATTTTCGCGCATGTAATGTTTCACGCTTTGCATATTTTGAAATTTTGTGGCTGTTTTTATTTTTTTGCGTTTTTCAGCTTCCTTACATACGAAATGAGTATATTTGTGCATTTTTATTTTCGCGCTTGCTGATTTTAGCATGAAAAGCGTGAAAATAAATGTAGAGCGAACATTTCACTTTTATAAAGGCTCTTATTTTATATAATACATAAAAGTAAAACATTTCTTGGTTTTAGGTTTCAAAAAGGATTTTGTTTTGTTTACTCAATCTCTTTCTCCCCTTCCCCACATGATTTACAAACACATTTTTAACAGCTTACATAGTTTTAGTATAACTATTACTATTAATATTCATCACTATTAAACATATCAATATGCAGTAATGGAAATACCCAAATGACTATCTACCTGGTGTAGACGATCATGTGAATAGCAGCTCTATTCATAACGTGTGAATAGCAGCTCTATTCATAATCATATTGATCATAGTATTATTGCTTTATTCAGTAATGCTTTAAGAGGGATTAAAATCATGTCCTGGTCAGTTCACCCCTCGCTGGTCTAATGGTAGAAAGAGACATGCTTTGAAATGCAGAGGTCCATGGTTCGATTCCCACTACGATCAATTTTTCCACCGATTTATTTCCTTGTAAAAGTCAGGGTTAGAATAAGTCCACAATGTGTGTAGTTCCTACCTAGACAGCCCTTAGTAGACAGTCATGTGGGTATTTCCATTGCTGTATATCAATATGCAGCGATGGAAATACCCACATGACTTTACAACCGGGGTTGACTAGGTAGAAACTACACTGTAACAGTTTGTGGACTTAGAATATTTCTAACCCCAACTTTTATAGAAGGAGATAAATCTGTTTAAAAAGTGGTCCTAGTGGGAATCGTCCATGGACCTCTGCATTGTAAGGCACATAACTCAACCACTAGACTAGCGAGGGGTGAACTGGCCAATACATGATTTTAATCCCTCGTATTATTACGGAATAAAGCAATACTACTATTATGATCAGTACACACAATAGTATTAATAGAGCTGCGACACACATGATCGTCAACCCCAGGAGGTATTTCCATTACTGCATATCAATATTGATATACAGTCCAACCTCGGTTATCCGACCCTCTTTTATCCAGATAACTCTGTTATCCGGCTGAATGATCCCAAAAGAGAATAAGTTTTTTACAGCCTAATCCCCTTATTTTCACACAAGGCGTCCTTTGATTTGGTAGTGCAGTTTACAGTGGCGTAGCTAGGATTTTTTTTCAGGGGGGGCAAGATTTCTAAAATTTTCGTAAAAGGTTGCCCCAATTTTTTTTCAAGTCACTTACCTCATAAATTTCACGTAAGTGGGGGGGGGGGGATTAAGGTCAAAACATTTTGCACAGTCCAAAAAAAAATCGCGCAGTAAATGTACTATATGTACAATTTTGCCTTCTTTTTGGCTAATAACCTCGGTCTTTTTTCTCATTTTTTTCCTATTTACTTTTTTTCTCACCCCTTTTTTTTTTTTAGGGGGGTGGGGGGCGGGGGCCCAAATTGAGTTTTTTCGTCAGGGGGGGCATTTGCCCCCCTGCCCCCCCCCCCCCCTGAGCTACGCCACTGGCAGTTTAGTGCTTGAGCATTTCGGGACATTCAATGCAGAATTACACATAATTTCCTTATCCAGATTTTTCACTTATCCGGCCATTGCTTGGTCCCATCATGTCGGATAACAGAGGTTGAACTGTTTATGCATCTACATCTAAATATATTAAGGGGTGTTGTTAAAAACTAGCAGTCATCTATAAAAGAAAGGGTCATGTTCTAATGATTGGTTAATATGGTCTATCTGCCATTCACAACTAAAGGAAGAAGGCTGTTGTCCACTACAAAAAAATCATACAACTACAGGCCAAGTAAAGTAAATAATGTAGAACGTCCAAACGTTAAAAAGAAATTGGTGAGGGAGGCCCTAATTATTTGTTATTATTTTTGTTACTATTCATTTCTATGTGAAATTCCAATAGCTGAAGCTGTCCTCATATTGTTAAAATAAAGAGGCACTCATTATTCTTGAGTATTTCATCAATTCTCTACCCCATGGCTGGAAAAATAGTGTGCAATGTGTTTATAAATAATCTGAAACACTTTTAATTTAAGTTATAAAGCAAACAAGAATAATAACAAAAATATTTCAAATTCTTCAAAAAGCAGTGAGGGAGGGGACGATCAACATGTTATTTATTTTACGTGGCCTTACCAAGGGGCTAAGTTATAAATAATTAGTAACAAGGAATAACAACCATAACAGCCTTTCATAACATGCAGGGTTTAAGTTTCAATTTTTGATCAACAAAAATACATCTGCCACTAAAGAAATGACAAGAAAATAGTGTGTGTTCTGAATCAACAAAATACAATTACGAATTATAACCAAAGGTTGAGAATCCAATATAATAAACATCAAAATTATATCTGCCGCTCAAGAAAAAAGCAGTTTGTGGTCCAACAAGTGGTTAACATTTCTGCTTAGAATCAAATTGATTAAAATAACACCGATTGAAGACAAGAAAGTGTTCCAGGTTTTTTTGTTATATCCGACTTATAATCAAATAAATATGTCATTTACAACAAACTTATTAAAGCCACTAAATATAACTAATACTTCAAAAATCAAATCAGGGGGTTAAAGTTCCAACTAATAACTAATAATCAAATCAAAATAATGAGTTGAAGGTCTAACTTATAATCATTTAATCAACAAAATATTCTGACATTTACAACAGAAGAAACGGTTTGTGGTATATAACTTGAAATGAAATGATTAACTGATAAAAATATAACAGCCATATTTACAAAACAAAAAAAAGGTTTGGGTTAAAATTAGGATCAACTTAATAAAATTGATATCCAATAATAAAAAAGGGACAGGCTAAAAAAAAAAAGGTTTGTTTGTCCAAACACGACCGTTAAAATCTTTTATTTTAGAGATTTTTTTTGTGGTGAAAAATGTATGTTTTTAATGATATTTTTATTTGAAGTTGCCAAATAGAAAAATAAACTGTGTTATAATTTATTTATACCTATATTCTCCCTTATAAACACTAAGCAGGTGCACATTTAAGATTCTAGCAAAAACAGGACATCAAATATGGTCTCTGAGGGTTTGTACTAAGGGCTGCAAGCCTGTCACCCTTGCATTCAACACACATGTTTTTTCACTGAGATTTTAGACTGTTCACTTTTCTTTGGTATGGTGCTATTAAAACAAACATAAAATAAAAGTAATTGAAAACAAGATTGAATAGTCTTTTTCTTTTCTTAAAAGTGTCGGGTAAAAAAAAAGATTGCATTCCAAATTAGAATCAACTAAATATAAAGTTTGTTGAAAGGGGCATGTGGTCCAATTTATAGTAAACATGACATCTTCTTTATCTATCTCAATCTGGCACTTCATCATGATTACAGTTATACTTTCATTATAACATTTGGGCTGTCTGCTTTAAACATGTTCAAGGGCCAAAAATACATCTGTTAAAACCATGTTGCCCCCTGAACATGTAAAAGCAACTCTTCCCATGTATAATCAAACAATTAAATTAAAATTAATTAATTAATAAAATAAAATCTAAGAGGCAAAACAACACAGCTATTATTTTACTTTACAACAATATCAAGACAACAGAACAATCATACCAGAATTAGACCGGGCCATTGATCGAACAAGTTTTTTAACACGTGGACAAACTTTTGGAGCTTTAGGAGCATATGGTTGCAAGAGGGCCAGCAAATAAGATATGAATAAATAAATATTGAGAGAAGAGAGAGAGAAAAAAACACAGCACATTTTGTTACGGATACATGAACAAGAGATTAAAAAACCCTGAGGACTACCGGCCGATTGGTTAAAAAGATGGATACATCATTTAGTGCACCAATGAGAGACATTGTTAGAATAATTGTATCCCTGATAAAGATGGGAGTGAAACCTTTTTTAAACTGCATTTGAATTCGCTATTCATATGAGTACATCTTGTAAACCAATCAGAACCACTGTAAGATATACAGGTAGACCCCGGGGGGTTAAAACACTGGAAAAATAAACAGCTTCATTGCTGTACTTTGGGCTGCCAATGGGTTCAATTGGCGTTAAATATGTGCCGTTGGATTCAAATGGAGTCAAAGAAGTCATTCTTGGCATCAATGAAGTAACTTTTAGGCATCGGTGATGCAGTTTATCTTGAGTAAGTTATGTAATTGATGATACTTTGGCTTCGATAATTTAACCTTTGAACTCGCTCAAGTCTTTTTAGGCATCAGTGAATCGGTTTTGGCATTGATAAAACATTAATTTAAATAAAATGAGCCATTATTCTTTATTTCCGTAGCATTCAGGATCGTGGCGATCCTTCAGCATTGATAAAACGTTAATTTCGATATGAGCTATTATTCTTAATTTCCGTAGCATTCAGGATCTTCGCGATCCCTTCATTTAACAAAGTGTTTTCACTGATGCCTATAAAGACTTGTGATTATAGACTATATTAATAACAGTGGTTATTATAGACTATATTAGTAACAGTGCATTTTGCAAGTTAGAGGGCTTAGTGCTAGAAGGCCTTATCTGTAATAACTGCCACTTGTTATATGGAGTTGATTACATGAACAAATTGGTAATGACTAAATGTACTTTGAGCAGCTATTGCAGATATGGTCTTATTGTTGAGGTACCTATGTGAAATGTCACTATCTGTATTAGCTGCCATATGTTATATGATTATAGGGCTATAAACAGTGCTCAAATTAATCGAAGGCAACTTGCCTTCGATTTCTTGCTGTTTTTACTCCATTCAAAAGTACATTATTGCTTTGGATAAAGTTTGTGCCCCTTTCAAATTGCCTTGGATTGAAAGCCCTCTTCATTTCTTATTTTGAGGCCTGGCTATAAAGGTGCACCCTTGAAATATGCAGCCCTACATATGGCAGCTATTGTAGATAGGGTGTTATGGCTTTAAACCCTCTTAATATGAATATCAAATATGGTGATAACTTAACATTATATAACATATGATATAATATAGCGCAGACATGACCCAGCTATATCTGTTGTGTGTGACTGATGGAAAACAATGGGACAATACAGCAGTGTGTGATTTATGGTGCATGTGTGTGAATAATCAATTTTCACTTTTTCCAAATCATCAAACATTATGTGCAAGTGGATTACCATATCAATTTTGGTTCATACTGCAAGATTTTGTGCAAAGTCACCAACTTTTATTTAAGCAACCACAAATAATTGAGACTTTTGTCAACATCAAAAAATAAACCTCTGTTCTATGGACAAACAGACTTCTCAGGTATGATCGGTCCATTTGGTTTTGGTTTTCATAATTTTCATGAGACTTTCGGTGACATTTTCAAAAAATTCAAAATATATCAAATGTTAAAAAATCTTCAAACATTTCAAAATATTTCATACAATTTCAAAAGAATGCATACAATTTCAAAAGAATGCATACAATTTCAAAATAGTTCATACAATTTCAAAAGAATACATACAATTTCAAAATATGTCATACAATTTCAAACAATGTAAAAATAAATCAAACAATTTGTAAACAATTGAGTCGGTCAGGCCCGTAAAAAGAGATTTGGGTTTTTTCCGCCACCTTATCACACATTCACTATGAATGCAATAAATATCATCCAATTTTATTTTATTATGATTATGTGCATGGTGTGTCAAGCAGGTGCACCAAGATGCAAAATACAGGACGGATACAAATCCAAAACATCATCTTGTATAAAATATTTGGTCATGATGCAATCAAATCATATACAATCAGGAAACTAATGAATAATCTTCCAACATAAAATCTGACTGCGAGGTTAATTGTAACATTTTAAATGTCTTAAATGCAATATGGGTACGTAAGCTATGAAATTGTATCGGATGATTGTGCGGTTCGTTGCTGTACCAATCAATTGATTAATTGAATCAAATCAATCAAACAATCGATCAACATAGTCAATCAACCAACCAACCAATCAATCAATCAATCAATATAGAAATGAATCTAATGGCTAATAATGGCCGACGAAGAGAAATGGATGTAATTTCTTGTTTCACCATTTTAATTTAGTACTAAATCCAATGTTTGCATCAATCATATTAGCAATCAATCATATTAGCAACCAATCAATCACCAATAATTGTGATACAACTTATAATAATCAAAATAGACAGGTGGATTTAGTTTAGTTATATAAGAGGTGCGCTACCAGTTTCATTTCAGATTTAATCATATGCATCAATCAATCATTCAACCAACCAATCAATCATCAATCAATCATTGCTTATGACACAAATACAACTTACCATGTTCATTCAGACTCTCAGCTCTTGTGTATCGGCCCTGGAGGGCGATCATGTGCAGAGGGGTTCGACCTTCTTTACAAGCAATGTTGACCTCTGCCCCCTCACTAATTAATAGTTCTAGGGCCATGCCACCATGTGGAGAAACTGCTGCTAGATGCAACGGGGTCTAAAAATGAAATGGAAGAAATGAGATAACAGCACATACAATCATGTTTTAAAACACTTTCCATGCGGCTATAGTTTTACCATACAAAACAGATTTTTCAGAAACCATTCCTAATTTTCAAAGACTATCTCAAGGATTACATAAGCAATACTAGACATGTTTGTACTTATTTCAGTGCATTTTTCATGGTGATTCCAAATTTGGTAATGAAAATTCACTAATTAAGACATTTTTGAAACATTTTGTGAAATGTTGGAAATTACCCTGTTTACAATGTTTTTTGCATGTTCATCCACATATTGTATTATTCTTTATATTGTAATGTAATTTCAGTGTTGTTATGTTATCTGTTAAGCGCTTTGAGACTTCGGTGGGAGGCGCTTTAGAAGCACCGTTTTATTATTATTATTATTATTATGTCGTCTGCAGACGCCTGCCGCGTGGAAAGTGATAGTACAATCAAACATGCATCATTGGGTTATAGTCAGTTGAAACACAAATGTTGTCTATCACCCATGGAAGGCATTCCATGTGCAGCAGATGGCAAGTTGTTTTAGGACTGAGCTTGCCTGATAAACCTAAAAAATAGAAAGTTTGTAGCCTGTCCACTATTATTCAAAATAGAAGCTTCATTGATAATACACAACCGATTGGAAGGAACCTGATAAAATTACCTACATTTTCCCCATTTTATGAGGAAAAATTGAAACAGATTGTGCTTCAATCATAAAATCTACTAGAACCAAGCCTCCAAATAAGCGGGCACCCAGGAGTTTTTTACCTCCTGGTTCCCAAGTTTTGGCTCCTGGTGTTTTTTAAATTTTATACAGAAAAGTATAGGACCAGGAGCTATTTTGGTTGAAAAAGTAGAAAAATAGCTCCTGGTCCATGCACGCTTAATTGGAGGCTCGACTAGAACACTTTCACTCAAATGATGGGCAGACATAGGGTCACCCACAATTTCTATATTATTATTTTTTTCTCTTACAGGTAAGTGTTCCGATTTCTGGTCTGATTTTCAACTTGTTTTCCAATCTTCATGAAGAGTCATCCTTAAAATAGTCATATTCCAAATTTTGAGTTGCATAACTCCAATGGTTCTCATTTTACAAGGACAAGGTGATATGAAAATTGGCCATTGAGTAGTACACAAACTGACCAGGTGGTTAACCTCCTTTGGCAGTAATATACTGCAATTTGGCCTATAACATCTAAACGAAACGGAACACATCTTGCACCTACCATTTTACAGAAATAATGAGAAAAATATGGGGTTTCTTCTGATATCAAAATATGTTGATGGGAAAAAAAAGCTAAAGTGATTGGAACATCCACCTTTAATCATGTCCCAGAATGATCTATACCGAGGTAATACAATTTTTTTTCGGTATGAAATTTATTGATATTGTCCAGATCTTTGAGCAAACGCCCAGCTTTCTTAGGAATTTTAGATTTCGAAAATCTGACATTTCTGATGGAAAATACAGACTTTTTTTGTAACTATAGTAGATTTCAAGTGTTTGTTGAAATGATCCATTATGAAAATCTATAAAGTCACTAACACTTTTAAACATTAAATTATTTCTGAAATGTTATTCGCATTATTATTGCACCCTCTTCTTATTGACACTGGCTTTTGTAAGTAGGAAACATTTCCAACATCATGTTGAAAGTGTTTAAATTGAAAACACTATTTGTTTTATATTTTTATATATTTTTTAAACCCAGTATATAGATCATTCTGAGACACCCTGTACAAACAACCACACCACAAAACCGGTCTAAAACGATAACAAGATCATCTCTTACCTGCCCCTTATTGTTGACTGCATTGATAGCTGCGCCGTGGAGGACTAATTCTCTCAATACAAGATCATTGCCATTCAAACAGGCAATATGAAGTGGAGTGTTGCCAGAGTTATTCTGGGTATCAACCTGAAATAAGTGTAAATAAAACAGAAATCTGAAATTCACTGAAATATTAAAAATAACCAGACGATTGTGCTAAATTGCCTAAAATTTGGCTAAATAAATGCAAAATTAGACAAAAATATCTACATTTGAGAGTGAAAAATATCTACTTTCGTATTTTTATCTACAAAATATTATGCCTGATTGAACTAGGAATACTAATAATTTTGGGACAGGAAATTCCTATACTGTACATATGTAAAATAACAGTTTTTTAATCAGCTCATCCGGGAACTGAACTGAGTTATAGAACTGACTATAACTTATGCGTGATCACATCTTGATGGCGCTGTAGCGCTGTTTGTCGTCTGCCAGGTAAAGACTTAATTGAAGTTTACACAGTATTGTTGGAAACAATCCTGAAAAATTGTGCAGTTTCAAAAATTATCACAAAAACCTTATGTGCTGCAGGGTTTTACCACCCTGAATATGATTAAATCACATTAAATTGTTTATTGTATACATTTTTAGCTCAGTTTGTCACTTCTAATTAAATATACACGATACCGTTGGGGTCAGGTCTGACAGACTTGATGCAAGTCTATACTTAAGCAGAGGGCAAACAGCGCTACAGCGCCATATCATACAAAAGTTAAAGGTTAAAGTTCCCGGATGAAGAAGCTTCCAATCGGCAATTTGAGTTGAACACCCCTGATCATGTGTCACCTACCTTTGCTCCATGGTCAAGTAAAACCTTGACAACGCTGACCTGTCCACTAGCAGAGGAAGCGTGTAGTGGGGTAAAATGATTACGATCCTTGCATCCTATGTCGGCGTCGTTTTCTAGTAAAATTTTCACAACTTCGACATGGCCTGTGAGGAGAAAAATGTATTGAATTGCATTGAACAGTTTGTCTTAATACATTTTAAGCATTATCTGATAGATATATTAGTCTCTTCTTCAATATTGTTCTCTCTATCACTTATTTTCAAAATTCAAAACTGTCAAATAACTCTGTTTTTTTAAAAATTAAAAGCAAGGGTTGGTTGAGCCTGTAAAATCACTTATTGTCAAAAATTCAAAACTGTCAAATAACTCTGTTTTAAAAAAAAATTAAAAGCAAGGGTTGGTTGAGCCTGTAAAACAAATGTCCTTTTTACCATGGCTTTATCCCTTGGCACTTACCCATATAGGATGCCCAGTGCAACGGTCTACGTTCCTTCTTATCCTGTGCATTGATGGTGGCGCCCTTGGAAATAAGTAGTCGCACCAGCTTTAGGGAAGAGCAAAATTATCATTATAAATAGTACTACTTCCTTTCCAATTCTAAGAGATACTACCAACAAGGTCAAAAAATGTAAGACTTAAAGGTCAGGTTGCTTCAGGTGTATTACTTCATGAGCTTATAAAATATTAAATGTTTGACTATTTCCTCGTGCTAATAATAACTATCCAGTATTCTTATACAGTGGGTGTGGTTTTGTATATCAACAGGCAATTTGATTGGTTTTGGAGCTGTTTTTTGGCCAATCCGCACTATATATTATGAGAAACGATAATAATTAAATAGTTTGCATATGGTCATCACTTAAGATATTTAAGCGCGCTACAAGATACCGGCGCAAGCGTTGTCGTGTGTGCGTGTGCTAAAGAATGTGCCGATTATTCAAAGCAGGAAGTTGGTAAACAACTCACTGGATTCGCTGGTTTTATAAAAGGGGAAATTCGTTGTTCAAATCTAACAAACAGCAAAGCATTATTTTTATTATACGAGGGGGTATCAAAAAGTTTTAGAAATCACCCAAAAGTGAAGGAGCCAGAAACTTCATTTTGTTATGTGATCCTTCAGACATCTTTACTAAGTCCCTGTGCAAAGTTACACATTTCTCCTACTATTTATTACCTGTCCACAGACCGCCATTGTAGAGATCCTCTGATTGACCGCCATTGATTGATTCTCAGATTGTCTCAGATTGTGTTATTCCAAAAACAGCAATCAATAGTTTAAAGTGTTGACAGAAAGGGTCAAAGGTCATGTAGGGGTCATTAGAGGTCAAACTGTGTACGCCCCATGTTACCCATAACCTTATTGTCACCAAGCTTGTTTGTAATTACCTTTAACCCCTTTCTGTCCAAACTTTAAACTATTTATTGCTATTTGGGGAATAAAGAATCTGAGGCAATCTGAGAACCAATCAAAGGCAGTCAATCTGAGGATCTCTACAATGGCGGTCTGTGGACAGGTAATAGATAGTAGGAGAAATGTGTAACTTTGCACAGGGACTTGGTAAAGATGTCTGAAGGATCACATAACAAAATCAAGTTTCTGGCTCCTTCACTTTTGGGTGATTTCTAAAACTTTATGATACCCCCTCGTAAAAGATCAAAATTACCAATCAACCAGTTTGTCTGATGATCGCACAAGCATGAAACTCGGAGTAGCAACTACTGTTCCAAATGGTTCAACTTAAATAACCAATAAACTATTAAGAATGAAAATAAAATATATTTCGTAGCTGTTTTGCTATATACTTTGGTCTCATAATGTATAGACTGCACCATATTAGTGTCGTCGTGTATGGCCGCCACATGGGACTATACACGACTCCAAATATAGTACAGCCTATACATTATGAGATCAACGTATAGCAAAACAACCAAAACTTTATTTTATTTTCTAACCAAGTCAGGACAGGAATTTGAGTAAAGGTTATGTGTAAGAAATGCAGTTTGGGGGCATTTTGGTTAAGATTGTCTACTGATTATTTATCAATTTATTTAAATGTGGTAGAATCAGAACTCTTTCAAAGCAACTATCAAAGCATTAAAAAAGAGTTATGGCTACGATCTGTATGGTATGAGCATGTCATAAAATTGGCTTTAAGACCTATTTAAACTGTTGAGTCAGACGAAAGTCTAGCAAGTGTGTGCAACCTGCGGCCATGCAGCCCGCCGGCCTCTAGTCTGCGACACGCAAAGCAATCCCAAAATTCCCATTGATGCGGCCCGTTTTAACCGGAACTCCCTAGGTTACACAAATGGCGGATTGATTTAGTGGTGTGCTATAATTAGTAGGGTGACGCCCTGCATTTAGTAAATATAACTCAAGGCGTGATTGCGTGGTAAAGTTCCTGGTTAAAATGGCGCTTGCAGCAGCAACAGTGAGTAAAAACAGGAAATTACACGAAGAGAAGCGGGTATTCAATGAGCAACGGACATGTTTTACTGTTTTGGAATGTTTGACAATCACTGCGGCCCGTGAATGGATCTCAAAATCACAATGAGGCCCGGGTGGTAGAAAAAGTTGCTTAGCTTGGTCTTTAGCATTAAGCTATACTTACATTCACATGCCCATTAAACGCAGCATGATGAAGACTGGTTCTGCCGGCACGATCCGTCACATTTACCGTTGACAGGAGCGGTATCAGCATATCCGCTATGTCTAGGGCGTTATTTGCGGATGCTACATGGAGCGGTGTCTGCCAGTTCTTGTCCCGTGCATTCACATCAGCCTGGTGCTTGAGCAGCATCTTGACAGTGCTCTGTGGTAAGCAAAGTATTTACAAATTCACAATCAGCGCAAATTTTATCCTAGATGCAATTAGGCTCATTTGAACTAGCACTGGTTTCGTCCTGTGCTTGCTTCCTCACTGAGCTCAAAACTGGTAGAATTGGTACTGAGCCGGGCTCAAATTCCAGGAAGGTCATCGAGGCCATGGCCTTCATGCCCTTTGACTTGGCCTAGGTGCCCTCAATTTCAAAGCATTCTTTAGTATATAGTGGCCTCTGGTGCCCATGTGTACTGGCCTTCAATTGAGTGCCCTCAAAGATTTGTAATTTGAGGCCTGGTACTGGGCCTGTAAAAGCCAATATTTTCGCTCCAATGCTAGTTTAGTTTAGTTTTATTTGGCATATCAAGACACAGAGATACAATACATCATATCAAATATACAAATCTTAAAAACTTACAACAATTAACACAACATATTAATACAATAAAACATATAATGCCAAGGATAGCCCAAGAAAGCTCTAAAAAGGCTGTTTTATCTTCAGCAAACGTTTGGATAGCACGCATCCCTGTACTACTATTATGCTGGTTGTATGGCTAACAACACCAAAACAAGCTTAACACTTTCCACGCGGCTATTAGTATTACCATATACAACCATATACAAAACAGATTTGTTCAGAAACCTTTCCCAACTTTCTAAGTCTATCTCAGGAATTACTGAACTAATACTAGGCATGTTTGTACTTACTTTAATGCATTTCTCAGGTGATTCCAGATATGGTGATGAAATTCAATAATCTTGACATTTTTGAAACATTTTGTGACATTTTTGAAACTGTCGTTTGCAGACGACTGCCGTATGGAAAGTTTTAAAAATTATACTTTGTTAAAAAGGCTCTTACTAGGCTCTTAGATGCTACAGCTCTGTGCAATGGAGTCAGCCATCTACTGTCCTTGGTGTTCACCCGGGCACCTATAATGTAGGAAAGAGACAACCAAATATGTTGACAAAAGTAATAATCATGCATCTCTCCTTTCTGACTAGATGCAAACTTATTATATGCGGAACGTAACATAAAGAAAAGCCACGCGTGTCACACATAAATACAAAACAGACATAGGTAAAATAGTGAGAAAATAGTAACAAGAATATTATTAAGACCATGAGGTATAGGTCTAGTATTGCTATGAACACATACATTATGTGTGCCAAAAATCGTTTCGAAGGAGTAACTCGTTTTAGAAATATCAGGAATAATCTAAAGGGGAACTTATTTTTGTTGAACTGTGTATCTAGAACTCAGATTCTAAGTAGTCCTTCCAACATATTCATTTTGTTGTGATGAGTCACTCTACCTACCACAATGTATTCAAGAAAGGGACTTATATTCTTACCACTTTGTGCCAGTAGGTCAACAATCTCTGCCTCGCCTCTAAAAGCTGCTGCGTGTATGGGTGTACGACGCTCAATGTCCTTGATAAATTGAACAGAACATAATCATAGGTGAGTGTTTTGTTTTATTCAAACAGTTTATATATGTAAAGGCCTATGATCCTGTACTATTTTCTTTCTTAGTGCCAACTTTGGGATAGGGAGCCCACTGCTCAGGTAGAACTTGGCTTCGCAAAACAAATCATGTATTGATGTTGCGGAAACCATCCTTTTGTCAAAAGAAAAGCTAAGGCCTCATTAACATCTCTTTTTGATACTGGCTGAATTAATGATGCCAGGGTGAGGGAAGAATAGGAGAGAGGAGGGGGAATAAGAGGGGAGGGAGAGGGGAAGGGGGTAGCAGAGGGGAGGGAGAGAGAAAGGAGAGAGGAGGGCATCTGACTTAGTAAAATACCTTTACTGCCTCAATCAATGAAAAAAGGGGAGGAGAGAGGAGGGGGAGCGGAGGGGAGGGAGAGAGGAAGGAGAGAGGAAAGCATCTGACTTAACAAGGTCCTATGGAGGATCATTGGAAAACTGCCTCAATCAATGCTTTATTTACATCATTGTTGTTATCTTCTTCGGATTGCATAGCATCTCCAATGAATACTGCCTGAACCAACTAAGAGAGGATGGGGAGAAAAAGGGATTGAAGATGGAGGGGAAGAGGATCTTTCTTAGCAAAAATATCTATACTTATATAAGGGCTCTGACCTCATCAGCATCTCGATTAAATACTGATGAAACCAAGAGAGGTGGAAGAGAGGAGTGGAGGGGGTGGAAAGGAGGAGTGGAGGGAGTGGAAGGGAGGAGTAGAGGAGGGGTGGAAGGGAGGAGAGGAGAGTGAAGGGGAGGAGAGTGGAGGAGAGGAAAGTAGACAGGAGGGGAGGAAAAAGAGGGCGATTGAAGCGGAGAGGAGCGGAAGAGGTTTGCAAAGCATCTCAACGAAACATCTGTAATACTTACGGTGCTGTTGACATCTTCCTTTTTGTAAAGGAGGGCTCTGACCTCATCAGCATCACCATAGAATACAGCCTGAACCAGAGGCGGCTAGAGAAACAAAATAAGCAGATAAGAAGAACAAAATAGTATTAACAATCCTGATACATGAAAGAGATTTCATCTTCAAACATTTGGTATTGTTTTAGACTTTACCCTTGATAAAGTACCTTTTCTCATTCTATACTTCATAATTTATACACATTTTTCTGTTGGAAGTACCTCTATTGTCCACCTTTGAATAACCCACAAACATTTTATATACAATATAAAAGAGTGGTCGTGCGCTTTGCACTGCATGAATAAACTGCCCCTAAAACGACAAACACTGCAAATTATGAGTATTTACTTTTGGACAAACTAAAAGTAAACTCAAAAGTAAACGCAATTCTAAACACAAAAGTAAACGCAAAACTAAAAATGTCTTGCATTTTGCACCCAATTGACCTCAAAGCACGCTCCAAGTGAGTAAATATAATCACAGATGTTTCCACCATCTGTGATATTTATAATGGGACAGTTATTTATTAGAGGGTGGGTAGAAAACAGCTTAGTTGTTGGGCTCACATAAGTGTTTAGTATTGCGTTCACTTTTGAGTTTACTTTAAGTTTGTCCAAAAGTAAACGCTCATAATTTGCAGTGAAACCTGCCAAAGATACTGAAGGTGACTATAATTGAATTACTGCCCAAGGCCATCCCTATAGGTCCTAAAACCTAACACCCCCCCCCCCTTCCCCGCAAGTTCACTTGGCCTTTCTTATACTATCTTATTTATAAGTGACCAAATGGAAGTACATCTTCTTAAAGGAAACTGCTCCCACCTGTCTCCATCCCCACCCCCTTGATTTTTGCATTGCATCCCTTAAAGTTTCCTCTGTTGTCAAAATGTCAGGGTTTAGTTTTTATGCATAAGATGCCTAATATTTGCATTAACAAACATGTTGTTGGCTTAGTCACACAAATGCTTGTACTGTATGTCAAAATTACAGCAAATAATGTAGCCAGTACAATGTACACTTGGACAAAGGCACATGTATCCACACGGAGGGTTTTTTGCTCATGAAACACAAATAACTAACTTAACCCTAACTCCCTAACCTTGTTTTTGACAATAAACTTGTTTTGGGGGAAAGATCACTGTTGGCCGGGGATCAAACGGGCCGCCGGCGTGGCAGGCGGAGGCCTGACTGATCGTGATAACATGAGGGGAGCTTGATAAATTTTACTTTTTCGAGAGGCATGGTCCGGCAATCTGTCAAAAGTTTGACAGATTGCCGGACCGTGCCTCTGGTAAGGTTTCAAGGTTATAGGGTTAACGGAACACAAAGAAATGTGTTTGTTAAGGAAATGCGCAGTGTGATTTCACTTCCAAAAAAGTTACCCGAAAATGTATCCCTAAGAAATCTAGGGGATTTCCCATACTCCAAGTAATGCTTGAATGCTGTGTGAATGATACGTTTTGGTATCCTCGAGAAACAGTTCTTTGCAGGCATTATTATACATGTCACGTTTGAGAGAGCGCTGCACCCATTTGCAGTTCCAAAGCCAACTACATGTATCGGCATGACGATTCTAGCAAGCCTCCAAGTACTGTGTGTGCCTGAACCAGGAGCTACATTTTATTTTTTTTGACAAAAATATCTCCTGTGGTCCTTCTGTCCTATATTTTACTGTGCAATATTTGGAGAACACCGGGAGCCAAAACTTGGCAACTATTATTGGAGGCTTGGATTCTATGCTTTAATTCTCAAAGCAAACAGATCCTTGAGAATTGTATGACTGTCGGAACATACATATTGCGAGTTCAAACTGGGGTTCTTTCCTATTGACCTGTCTTTGAACCAATTACTAATTCCTTTCACAGTGTGTTTTTATATAGTGTCACTGATAGAATTAGAGTCTTGTGATCTGTATGTGTGACGGTATCCATATAGGCCTGCTCTTTATTATTTAAATAGAACACGAACAATTTTAATATAATTAATAATACATGTTGTTAAAAACTTGAAAATGTTATCGGCAAAACAACTCTATCCTTTCTTGAGACACCAAAAGCGATATTATTTATAAGGGGTGGAAAAACACAATCTCTGGGTTTTTTCCTACCCGGGTGGAGAAAAAACAAACAATCTTGTTTAAAAAACGCTCCTCCTCTACCAATTTCTCACAAATTTGCCTTGAAGTTTGCACTACTCTTAATCTAGCCAATTTATCGGCTATTCACCCAAAGTTCTGGGTGGTATCGTTTTTGTTTTATTAAATCTCTCACATTTTAAACAAGGTGGAATTATAAAATGGTGATGTTTCAAATTCATTAGGGCTGAACCTTAGATTGATGCTGTGACCTCCTGAACATTTTAATAACACCATTGATATTGAGCCACAAAACTGATCTGGGGTGCGTTCTGTGGGATATCTGAAATTTGCTGTTTCACATTAAAGGTATATGACCTGATCACTTTTTTGGGGCTATGATTTTTTTTTCACATCAAGATATTTTGGTATCAGAAGAATCCCCATATTTTTCTCATTATGTCTGTAAAATATTAGAGGCAAGAAATGTTTCATTTGGAAATTATAGGCTAAAATGTGGTGAATTACTGCCAAAGGTGGTTAACCACCAGCCAGTCTGTGTACTACTACTCAATGGGCACATGTCTTTTGACCTTGCGCTTCTAAAAATAGAACCATTGGAGTTATGCAACTCAAACTTTGGAATGCAACAATTTTAAGGATGACCTTTCATGTAAAATAGAAAACATCAAGTTGAAAATCGGGTCATCTACCTTTAAACATTTACATTTTGTATGTAACTTCATTGATTTTGGTGTCATTCTGTATCTTTTTCAGGCAAAGAATCATTTTTCTTAAAGTTTGGCAAGAATGGGACAATTTTTTTTGCAAAAATGACTGTTTTATGTTAAACAAATTAACGCACAGGCACCTCAGTTCCACCCTGCCATTATAACAATCATAGGTCTAGAAGTTTACATGCTACATGTGTGCAAACTTTAGGTGTCATTTTAAAGATATCACCAAGAGCTTTAATTTGATATGCATTTTATGTAGGATATCAAGATGTGAACTAAAATTGAACAAGAACATCAAACATCTTGTGCCACTGTCATGGCTCCACCCTATCAGACTACTGTTCAAAACACATGGCCACCAGCATGTATTCCAAACATGCGCACAACATAGGGTGTGGTCATTGGAAATAGACTCTAACATCACTGCGCAAAGTAAAGACGAACAAAGTTTAGTGCACTGTAAGAGCCAACAATCAATTGATACAATACAAGTTTTTCATTATTTATTACCATTGGATTATCTTCAAATGGTTAAAATCTTGAATTTATTAAAAGGCGAGGGTATTTCACTCTGTCACAGGGTCACAGGCAAGGTATTAGTCAGAGGGCTGTCTGGGCGTCATATGGACGCCCTATTGCGAATATAGTTGCCCTAAAAAATGCTAAAACCGTCAAATGGATGCCCTACAAATAATAAAAATAAAAGTTTTTGAATATTTGTTCACAATTTGAACCCCAAAAGGTGGGGATACTAATTTTATGCCAAAAAAACTGTTTTGTGCACAATATTTTAAATTTTGACAGATTTTTATTTATAATAATTCTGAGCTCACGGCTTCCGATGCGATCAATTTACACAGGAACGTGGACGCTCCGCTAGCGCTGCTCATTCCATTTTATTTTGGACACCCAACTTTCAAATCCTGGCTTAGGACCCTGGTCACAGGTAAAATCACTGCGACTTACACATCGATTTCGACCTACATCCGAGTTAAAGAATAGATCGCCAAACATGGCGGCGGGATCCATGGGCACAGTGATCCACTGTCCTTCCAGAGTCATCATGGGAACGCTTAACGACGACATCAAACACAGTTTGCTATGCTACTAGTAGATGTGCATAATAACAAACACAAACTAAACTCTTGTTGGTATAATTCGCACCATAAAAATTGATAAAGAAATTGGGCAAGTGATTGCAGCATTTGATAATAATCAGTTCTTTATGATGACTAATAAATATCCACTAAGACCGTTGTGGTCGCCTCGTAAGCAGGCGTAGGTCATACCAAACCAAACTGATAAAACAAACTAGAAGATATATAGCATCCATATAAAAATAGTTCTGAGCAGAAGTCAACCAAACATTCAGCGCCGAGATACAGTACTCTGCAACATTTACGTCCCGGCAATTAATCAATTACTTGCACCAATATGATGAACAAATCCTGAAACACACAGCCGTTTCCCCTAGATGTTCAAAGTATTGCAAATGTATGTAGAAAGCTACTTTGACGAAGAAGAAGATACAAAGTTGTAGCTATTATCTGCTTATCTGAACCTAGCCATTGGAATCAGGTGCACCAAACCGCCGGCATGCTTTATAATACAAGTTAGTTTGTCTTGGCTCGCAACGATTAGTTACAGCCTAATCCAGATAGTAAGGGTGAAACTGTCAAAATACAGGAAAGCACAATTATGCTATCGCTATCAATGATGCCTTGTTTTTACGCAGTCTTAAATTTTTGTGGCATTTGTATTTTCTTTTTTTCCAACAATTCTGCTGATTCATGAGCTGAAGATTCTGAAAGTTCATGAAGTTATAACTTTCAGAAATAATCTAAATAAGCATTTTTATCATTTTTGGAGGAAATACGATGCATATGAATTTATGTACCTAAACATTTCTACCTTTTAATATCGTGTAAGGATTCTGTTCTGTTGGGGAAGGAGGAAGTATTGGAAATACAGCATATTAGGCCAATAACAAAAATCAAGTTTGTTTCTAGTAGCAAGCCTGTAAAGTCAAATGCGAAATGCAGGTTTTTGTTGTTGGTTTTTTTGCTTAAATTCATAGTGGAGATTCACTTGAAATGGTTTTATTTAGTCAAATCTGTGCATTTTTGTTACTCTTAATGCTTGCTAAAATGTGATTCATGCCGCGGATAATCACTTTTGTGTTTTTCCGGATATGGCCAATCGCCATCTTGAAACATGTTGGACACTTTTTTGAGAAAAGATGGCACCCTAATTAAACAATAAACGTTTCCAGTTTTTCTGTAAAAAAATAAAGAATCAAGCATCTCAGTGGAAATGCGCGCTTACTAAACTGGAAACAAACTTGTTTTTTGTTTGGCCTTATTGGTTATGGAAGTAGCCCAATCCATGGAGATATTTTATATTTAAGTCCCTATAGATGACCCAGAAGGTGGAATAAGTAGCCCAATAAAAAAAAATTGAAATATACTTTTTATGGTATTTTGAAGTCAATTATTTTCAACTAAAATTGTGTTCAAAATATCTTCAAAGGTTGTTTGTAAAGTGAATAGAATTTTGAACAAGTGCAGTAATGATTCTCATAATCTACTACTACATATTGACCGTTATCAAATCTTGTAGCATTTGGCCACTAATCTGTACGGTTCCTTTTCCTTCCTTTACTTCCACCTGCAACCCTATAATACACCTTACCACAAGGCTATAGCTATTTCTGGTGATGTCAGCTTTGCCAGTCAAGGTTTTCTTGATTTTCTGTCCTTTTCCAACAAATTACCCAGGATTCCCTTTTCCTTTGCCCTTAGGCCCAACAAAAAAAAAGTTGACTTGCCCTTTCCGACCGACCCGAATTTTCGGAAATCTAGGGCGCTAAAAAAAGATTGAAAAAAAAAGAAAAATTGAAAGAAGCACATAACAATAAAGAAAGATGAAAACGTGGTTTTTGAGTAGTATCTGCTTGTTTAAAAATCAAAAAAAATCAAAACAAAATCTTTAAAACGTGTTTTTGTGCAGTCAATTTTCAAAAATCAAAACAAAACAACAACAACAACAAAATCTGACTGTCCGACCCTGACTTTGACCCTGAAAGGGCAAGTCAACTTCTTTTCTTTTTTTTGGCCTTATGTGGGTTTTTTTTGTCTCCTCTATTCTTTTACTCATGTGTGTACACATATTTTATTGCACGATCCTGACCCACTTTGCTAATTTGACCTCTTTTTTCTCGATTTGGGAGTTGAGATGCATGATTGTTTTGGCTTTTTCATGATTTGGTACCCACATTTTAGGTTTTTTCTGGGACCCTTTAAAACAAGCACAGATCATACCTCATGTTTAGGCGAAAAAAAGACCCATTTGAGCTCCACATATACCTGTATACCGTGTATACATTGCCCCCCCCCCCCCCCCCCCCCCCCCACACCACCTCCCCCGGGCCCAGGCCTAGGCTGCAATACTCAATTGATGATACCTGTATTTTACATGGCCTTATTCCTATCTCGGCATGTATGTGTCATACATCAGACAACCAACTATAACTATGTATAGCAAAGGATATAGTAAAACCAACCCCATCCTGTCAGTGTTGCCACTGCTTAAAACATTGAAAAGTAGCCCAATCTTTTTACAATTTAGCCCAATTTGCTGATCTCATTCTTAAATGGTGTAACAGTTCCAACGTAAATGACCTGGAATTATAATGTTACAAGGGCAGTCATTTTACAAAGCAATTTACATATAGCCTTATAAAAATGTGACAATTTTAAAGAAAAAGTATTTGGCAAATTTTAACAGGTTATGATTTTAAGAGATACTAAAAGTAGTCAAAATTCCCAAAGAATTTGAGTTAAAGTGACAAAAATGATGTCCCCCACCCCACACACAGGCTAAGCACTGAGGGACCAGTGTTGTCATTAGCCAACGTTTAGTGCCGGTTAATTTTACTGACGGCGAATGGAATAAGTTTTGCCAACGAAGTGCAGTGGATCATGGCATGGGGGTTTAGAGGTCTTCTTAATGTTTTTATAGGGTTTTTAATGCAATTTGAGGGTTCCTGCCACATAATTTCTTGTTTTGAGAGGCAGTTTAATGATTTTATCCACAAATTATTTTATTTTTATTTTATTTTTAGAGTGCCAGTTTTTTTACCCTTTTTTTTAAGAGTGCCGGTCGGCAATCGTGAGTGCTGGCTCCACCCGATCGGCACTGCCCGACCGGCACCGATGTTGAGAGATGGCGGTTTTATTCGGTTTTTGTCACAAGTGTGATGTTTTGTTCAATATTATTACAATAGTTGGGCTCGATAGTTATTTTTCTAACATATAATGCACAATCCTTTACTTTTGGACAAATTAAAAGTAAACTCAAAAGTAAACGCAATTCTAAATGGTCGCATGTCATAAGGTGGGCATGCTAAAAGGGTGGCGGTGTTACATTTTTCGGAATGGATTCATCATTAAAATCTTATACTAGCATCACAACCCCTTGGCTTATTGAATTGGTTGATGCATCATTTTAAAGCTGAGAGATGGGTCTATAACAGTGTGAACTTTCATTGAAATTGGAATTAAAATGACAGAGTAACAGCAGTTTAAATCTGAAAAAGTAGGGGTGGCGGCTCAGGCGGTGGCCTTGTCATATCAAACTCATCAATATCTCATTTTAAAGATAAATTTGTAATACAAATTCCTCTAAAAAAGAATTATGATTGCTATATCACACCATTAGGGCATGCTGAAGTTCTGTTATGCGATGGTAATTATTAATTAAATGACTTTATAATTAATTAATAATGTGTTATCATGGTTTGAAATGTTTTAAAGAGACATTTAATCATTTAGGACCTGGGCAATTCCAAGCAAATGTCAACCAAATAGCCAAAATTTCAAATGTGCATCCAAAGTTTAATTCTATGCCTATAATGTAGGCAAGAGTCCAAAGTTCAGGAATTTTTAGTTTGTTTAGCGATACTATGTTTTTTGATGTATAAACTAGCTAATTAGCATAAATTTGCATATTTGCAGCTTACAAAATCAGTGAAAAGGCTTGTTTTTATTTATTCCATATCTTTTAGACACATAGGTATGATGTTTAAATAAATGTCATCAGGCACAATAGTAGTACTGATGGGAAAAGTTTTGATATAAATTTAATTTTGATCAACGGCCAATTAGCCTCGTTAATCCAGGTAATTAGTATGCATTGCATAATCTCATGTCATTCCGCAACGCAAAAGTACAATTTTTTAGGATAGCAAGAAAAAAAATGTACCCTATTTTCATTTAACTATTTTTTCTCTGCACACAATTGACATGCTTCACAATGATAAAAAAAATTGGAAAATTCTGTTAATAAATAGCGCTAATATGAGCGTTGCGGAATGACATGTTGCGGAATGACGGTGCAGAATGACAAAGGTATTAATCCCTATATTTAGGCAATTTATTGAGCAAATTGTGATATTTTTGTGTACTTGGTATAAGATCATCCTTATTTATGATAATTCATTCAAATATGGAATCTAAACTTCTAAAAAAGTTTCAAAATTGATGAAAACTCATAATTTGCTGAATTAGGCAACTTTGATGTGCAAGCTGTTGAATTCGGCAACTTTATCACAAAATCATGGCTACTTTACCTGTAAATGATGATTTCAATGTGAAAATAGTTGGGTTACTTGTATTCACGAATTTGTAACATATGAAATGCCACTGATTACTCTTTCTTTTATTTTTTATGTATATTAAAGCATAAAAACATGTTTTTTCTTTTCTCTATGGAGTTTTGCACACAAATTCACACTGTCATTCCGCAACGTCATTCCGCAACACCTACTTTTATTTTTTGATGACCTACTAGACATCCTAGCTGATGATTAAGTTTTATGAAAATGCTTTTGTCAGTTAGCTAACACTTCAAACCTTCTAAAAAGTAACTTCAATAATGATACACTCTAAAAAGTTCACAGAGTTTTCACTTTGTGTAAACATGTAAAAAAAACACCAATTGTCTGCGTCATTCCGCAACGCAAATTTGCAATGCAAATTAGGATACTTGGAAGCGCAGTCTAATTTTTCCCCTAGGTTTATTTTTTGAGTATCAATCGCTATTATCAAATAAAGTTGTAAAATGGGGAGTAACTACAAATCTCTGGGTTTTACACCCAAAAGAAAGTGGATTTTTGTGTGTATATGTCATTCCGCAACGCGTGGAATTGCCCACCTATTCAGCAATGCTTTAAAGAAATGCTAAAGCATTTTAAAGTCATTTACCTTTGGATAAATAATATATCAACAGAGGATGTAAAATAAGCTTGAAGCCACTTTGTCAGATCGCTTAATTAACTTAATTAACTAATTACAAAAGTGTTTTTCACCATAATGTTACTTCTTATGTATCTATCATATGCAGTGGACTCAAACTTGAAATTAAGTTAATTAACTACTTTTGTAACTTTACATAGTGATAAACAATAATTTCATTCTGGGTATAACGGTGTAAATTAAGGTCATAATTAAAATGTAATTAATATGCAAATTTCAATTTTTTTAAAACCAAATTTCACTGCTCAATTTGTTTATTAGTATGTTTACAATATATTCTGAATGTATCAGTTTGATACAACCAACTACTTCAATTGTGTGCTGCTTTTAGTACAGCAGGTCCAATTTGAGAAAAACGCATTTGAAAATTCATGTTTACATTGCCAACAATGAACTAATTAACTCTTAATTGGCCGATTTTGGCTTAACGAAAGGAATTTTTAACAAAAAACTGGTATAAATTATTAGAGGGTGACAATACCTAAAACATATATAACAAAATAATTCTGAATAAATTCATCAGGTTTGCAGGAATAGATAATTGAGATTTTCATTTTTCAAAACCAGAATTTGTTACTCACGATTGACAGTTTCGTGTGTTGTGGTCTACACACTTTCTCAGAATAACCTCTTCTGATCCGTACTGCTTCCGGTTGAGGGTGCTGTTACGGTGATCAGTGGGAAAATTACCTCTGAGAAGAAGAATTTCACCCGTCAGAATAGGAAGCAGTCAGAGACAGAATAAAGCAAGTCAGCCATCGCTGACCACGCGGTACAAAAGAACCATGTCATTGACTGGCCTAAATGCCAAAATCCTTTGTAAGGAGGACAAACCACAAACGCGACGCGTCCGCGAAGCCATTTGGATTCGACGGAAGGCACCCGACACTATGAACAGAGATGACGGGCCCATTTTCTAAGTCATGTCTACGACCCACTGATCACCATAACAGCGCCCTCAACCGGAAGAAGCAGGCAGAAGAGGTTATTCTGAGGAAGTGTGTAGACCACAACACAAGAAACTGTCAATCGTGAGTAAAAATTTCTGGTTTTGAAAAATGAAAATCTCAAAGTAGTAGAAATGCAATAAAAAAATGTTCTGAATAATTCAAGTGTGTATGTTATTTGCATATGAAGTGTGAAAATATCTTCCAAACCGTCACGCTGTTACCGTGGAATTGCCCTAATGCTTTAAAGAAATGCTAAAGCATTTTAAAGTCATTTACCTTTGGATAAATAATACATATCATCAAAAGAGGATGTAAAAATTCTTGAAGCCACTTAGTAAGATCGCTTAATTAACTTAATTAGCTAATTACAAAAGTATCCTTCACCACAATGTTACTTCTTATGTAGGCCTATCTATTTATCATGTATGCAGTGGAATCAAACTTGAAACTTGACTACTTTGGTAATTTTACATAGTGATAAACATTTTAAACAATAATTTCATTCTGCGTATACCGCGTAAATTAAGGTTATAATTAAATTGTAATTAATATGCAAATTACAATATTTCTTACCAAATTTCACTGCTCAATTTGTGTATTAGTACCAATTACTTCAACTGTGTGCTTCTTTTAGTACAGCAGGTCCAACTCGAGAAAAACGCATTTGAAAATTCTTGTTTACATTGCCAACAATGGACTAATTAACGCCGATTTTGCCTTAACGAAAGGAATTTTTAACAAAAAAGTGGTATGAATTAGTAGAGGGTGACAATACCTAAAAGGGCAGTTCCAAGCAAAACAGGACATTTCAAAATAATTGAAAAAAGGCTGTAAATTTACAATTTAAAGTACTACCATCACATATTTAGTATCAAATGAAAGATATTTTCAAGCTCTTTCAAATGAGCTATTTTTTTTTTAAATTGATACATTAAGTATGATTTTTTTTGAAAAAACCTGATTTTTGGTAAAAAATTGTGATTTCTTTTCAGGAAAATTCCCATTTGTAGCACCCTTCTCTGACCGCTTCTTATGCTTTTATATAAGTTTTATTGGTTTAAGTTGCTAACTTACCGCTTACATTTTCATAAATTTACACTTTTGACATGATTTTGTTTTTTCTTATGTATTTTATTATGAATTTTGCATTGTGGACAAAACGTCATTCCGTAACGCTCTCATTTGTCGGTCTTTACGTCATATTTCAAAAAATATTTAACCAATTTTAACTAGGAAGTTGTCATATTGTAGGTAAAGGTATACAGAATCACCCTAAGTCAATAAAACATGATACATTTCTAAATATCACAAAGTTTTATCAATGTCTAAATGACTAGAAAAATCATGTCCATTTTGTGTCATTCCGTAACGGTAATTATAAAAATCAATATTTCATTAATTAAAAATCTGATGGTCAAATTTTGTACCATATCTGAAAGTGTTTAGTAGTTGCTATTAAAATATATTATTAGTTTGGTGAGAAGTAATAAACTTGTCAAGATATTATGATTTCAAACATAAAAATGCTTTGTGAATGTCATTCCGTAACGCTTGGAACTGCCCCTAAAACATATAACAAAATACCTTTTTTGGCCATTTTGACCATGTAACACAAATTACACCACCTTGTGACATGGGACCACATAATTAAAAATCAAAGAAGATGTTAAGGCCTTCCCACAATGCATTGCCTGAACGCCAGCCAACTAAAGCTTTTTCGCACAATGCATTTGTCGAGCTCTTAAGTTTTAGATTTAGAAATCAGAAAAAGGAACACTAATAATAACTAATTTATTCATTTATGTAAATTGTAAAAGTAAACTAAGAAAGAGCTTCAACGAGAACTCGCTAGAAGCCATGAATGTGTGCATGTCGATGGGAACCGAGTAAGGGTGTGAGGATAGGTTAATTTTGTGAACGTTTAACCTGTTGATTTTATATGGTCGGCTAAACATTTAACTATGGGCATAACCTAGTATACTTTGACCCAGAATTGCGTCTTTTCTAGCCAGCTCTGAACTGATAAAGATCATCATGAGGGATAGCTTTTCAGTATGTCTAATAAGGGTTTTTGATTTGAAAATGTGATGAGGTTTATTGAAAAATCAAACTCATATGAGTGTAACCGTTAACTACTTTTTGTAAACAGATTTGACCGTTGCGGTCGGTTAAACGTGTAAACGTGAAACGGTTACATGCCTAGAACCGAGACAAATTTGAGACCAGAATTAGAGCATTTTGATTAAAAATTAAACGAACACCACATATGCAGCACAAAGATGATCGCATGCGCCCAAAATGTTCACACTCATGGATGTGCGCGCTTCACACAACGTACGCAAAACCCTGCTTCAATGATTTCGTGATATAGTTTTTGGAATTAGTTATTTAACGAATGCTCCGTGCATGTTGACATGCGCCACTTTCGGTGATATGGCGTAGGGATAACAGGAGATTCTATGTGCATGCAACACAAATAGTTTCACAAACCGCTCTTTCTTTACTGGGTGACTCACAAAATGGCCCATGCTGGTAATTTGTTTGTGTTACTGTTTCGCTCGGTTAGTCATAAATACCTACAAGACTTTTTTGCCAGCTTTTACTTTTCTTGCAATGCCATCATGAATAGAACATGATTTAAATTAAGGACAACTTTGGGTCTCCAAAATAAAAATAAAAGGTAAAGTGAGTGAGGGTCTGAGTGGGACATAAAAAGGATTTTTAAGCTTCGCCTTAAGGTGACTAAAATAAAATAGTTCCCTTCATTCAACTTTGCGTCTGTAGATCCGAGACCCTTCCGTATAGGGGCGATTCCACGGTAACACGCGTTACATTTTAGGGCGCCATTCTTTATTCTCCCCTCTATAACTGTAAAAGTAGTCTGAATGAAGTTTACATCTCTTGTATTGTAATACCCAAGACTTAAGGCTAAATCCTCATGCTAACACCAATATGAAATATCAGCTCATGTTAATGTAAGACCGCTCTGAATATCGGTAACACGCGTTACGAAAAAAGACGCACTAAAAAAAATCCCAACTTTGTTTTGCTTGTGTATTTAAACTAACCTACCTGCAATCAATTGGTCACTACTGTGAGCAAGTACCTACCCAAGGTTTATAATACTAGAATAATAACAAGAATTTAAGTTCTCACTTTTTTGTAAATTGCAAAATAGTCGGTAACACGTGTTACGGTAACACGCGTTACATTTTGTCCATCCATAATTTACTAGCTTTATATTATTTATTTAATTTCTAAATTAAAATTAAGTTTGACTTTGACAATGGAACTAACATATAAACCATAAATAGTGATAACTAACTCTAAAAAAATTAAGCTTTTAGCACGTTTTACTGAATATGAGTTTGGTAACACGCGTTACGACATTTTGATGGCTTATAGTGGAGTGGTGGTTATGAATTTATCAAATTGTTTACTATTTTTAAATAGGGCCTAACTAGTAGGATTAAAATAAGAGGCATCAATTAAAATCAAATCAATTAGGAAATATTTTCAAAAAAGTGTTGCTTCGGTAACACGTGTTACCGTTTTGGAAGTAAGAAAAAATCAAAAAAATCATAGTTAACAACGGTCAATGGTTGCAATATTTTTTCCTGAACGTTTGCATAGGCTTTGCACAACATGAATGTAAAATTAAATCTTTTGGAGCATTTTTTAGTTTTTTTGCTCCGTCACATTTTCATGGAATCGCCCATAGGTATATATCTAGACGTCAATTATAGCCCAACTTGTACTGTACAATATGTCATTATGTCTATAGATCTAACTTCACGTCCCAATTGCTTGCAATTGGGATGTGACATAGCCCCTGGTTTTCAAGCCTGTACAACTGTGTCACAGCAGCGAGTAATTCACTATGGAAATATTTCTTGAACACTGCAAAGGTTAGACGTTTGCAAATAAGATTATCAGTAATACGTTTTCCTACAGTGCATTCCTACCTACCTTATTTTTAAAACCGAACAACGGAAGCAGAAAAACAGTTTATCTGAGGTGTGAAAATGAAAATTCGTGAATACGTGTCGTCTAAACGGATTAAGACAGCGGCTTCCTTTGTGTGTACTTTTGTCTAGACGTTTACCGCTACCACCAGTGTCTCTTCAACAACTGTCAAAGTTCCCGAATTCCAAGCGTTGATTTGTCGGACCGCAGATAGTCAAAGCAGTCGGACACACGGAATAAACCGTATACTCCATGTAAGTATTTTATAGGTGTTTTTTTTTTAATTTATCTCATTGACCTCATCAAGGTTTCAGAAATACAACAAAAACATATAAAACAATGCAAGAGATAAAACAGAATTCATAAATAATACAAGAACTTTATAAAGTGATTTATTAAATTATTTAATGGCGAAAAATTCATGAAATATACGCATCCAAGCGAATGGAAAATATCGCGCACATGCTAAACTCCTAAGTAACTTACACGAGGTTGACATCCTCACAAAAAAGAAAATGTAGGCTTGAATTCCCGGGTCTGATTGGTTCGTCAAGATTGTACGAGTTTGTCCGCATGCGCAGTAAACTGACAGAAGGGGCGTCCGCCTCAGCGAAAGGCAAGGCATCGTGTCAGGCCGGTGCCACTGTACAGTTTCAAATTGCCGAGATTGAAGCCTCTAATGTGATAGCGCCCTCGATTTGTGAGTCACATCGCACGTCTCATTTGCCTTATAAGGACTTTTGTATTGTCAATCATTGGTGTATTTCCTACGTACTCTTTCGTGATTAATGCACAGACATCTGGGGTTTTTTCTGTTAAAAATATTTACATTTAATAACTTAATAAGAGATGCGCCACTCGTTCGAACTCAAGAAATAAAGTGGTAAACATTGTGCGTTGATTAGTCTCAATGCAGATTTGTTACGTAAAACGCTGAAACGCTGCTGTTTCCAATTCATTGGTACATGTGCAACGTCCGTCTGAAACCACTGTCAAAGAGACTAAAATGACGCAATGAAACGGCCATTGCCACGAGGGAAAAAATAGGCTGACTTAAAACATGCAACATGTGCGTCAAGACTCAATCAGATAGATCATAAATCATAGAATCAATCAATCAATCAATCAATCAACAAGGAAATTAAAGTCAAGTCGGAACAGAAGAAGTTAAATCATGAATTGAATGTTTAAAGTTAGTGAAAGCAAATCATAAATTCATGTGTGCATTTGAGTGTTCTGCAGTTGTGCGTATTTCTAAGATGCAAATTTGCTGATCGAGTATTATTTGTTTTAATTAATTGGCCAGGGTTGATTTATCAGGCCGAGCAATGCTGAAGCTAACATAGACCTGTGACACTGCTTGGGTGAAGACGTGCCTCGCTCGCGCTCCCGCTTCTTGACTTTTAAATTAAATTTGTATCACAAATTTGTTCGCGATATAGTTTTAATCTTCGTCTTTTATCACTGTTTACTCTTCTACATGTACGTTCATCCTACGTAAAATTTTGGATTCTATGTTCATCGTTTTGGTGTTTTTATAGACATAGTTTTTACCCTGCTGAAGGATTGGGAAGCTAACGCATCAAAAATCGACAGATTGGACGAGTCACCTAGTGTTTACATGTTTTACGCGAATTCAACAGGTCAACGCAACAACTTCGAGCGACGGTTTTGAGCTACAACGACGGTTGATGTTCCATTTAGATGTTCTACGTATTTTGTGTGAAATCTTCGCTATCTTTGTATCATTCTCGTCAGTTTTTTGTATTCTACATTTTCCCGCGGATTATCGATTGACAAGCGGCCATCTTGGATTGACGACCTTTTCACCAGAGTTTTCTCGGAAACCAGCTACTGTAAGTAAAGTACTGTATTCAATATCCATTATTTGTATCTCAATTTCACCAATATCATCCTTCAAGCCGTAATTGTGATTTTTGTGCTTCATAGACTTAGTAATTATAGTGCAATATAGCAGATGGAAGCTAGCAGAATTTGGATCTACAATAATATTCATGAACTTCAGCTTTAACGCAAAGTGTATTTTCGTATCCAGTTTTTTAACGTATTTGACGTACCAGTATTTATCGTGTCAGTGTGCAGTGCAATTCAGTGATTTCTTTACCAGTAACGTACATACATGGTCTACAGTAATTTTGATGTGCAATTTAGTATTTTTAACAAGTAAATGTCAGCAGATCTGGGACTTCAAGACTTCAAGTTCATCTTATGCATGTACAACGATTGATGGTTTTCTTCAACTTCAATTTTTTACTACTAGTAGTAGTACTATATAATTATTATCATAGTGCTTCCACTTCCAGTGTTTGTACCAGGGATACATAAACTCGGGTTGGGAAACGGTTTGCGAAACCCGGTTCCCCTATGCAATTTGCCATTATTCGAGCCAATCTGGTCTGAAAATTACCGAAAATTAAATCCCAGCATGCATCACCGTTAGGCAATCTCTGACACCTATAAAATACTGGAGTTCACGATGCACATTTGTAAACACTAAATAGTGGTACTCTAGCAGCTGTGTAAGAGATTAGTCCGAACGAAAAACAACAATCGTATTATGCGTCAATGTTACGGACGCGTACGTATAAATGGTCACATTTTTTAAGTTGGGACCCAATTGGTGCACATTTAGCAATTTGGTGAAAATCACCTCTCTTGGCACCTTTTTAACTGTATCACAAACATAGTTCATCTCAAGTATGTATAACTATACATTTTTGAAAAGCTGATATACTAAGGATTTTAATGGCACTAATTTTAACCTGATATTCAGGGTGGCCAAAAATCATATAGGGTGTAACAAAAGAAATTTACATGAAATACTTAACTTTTTAAAAGGACTCAAATTTTTTCCCAGTATGTAGAAATTAAAATCTAACTTATTGATGAGAAAGCATATGATTTTCCCTTTCCAAAAATGTATAATTTGTGGGGGTTTCTTAGTTACAGTAATACTATACAGGGTGTGAAAAAAGTGAAAATTATTACGCTAATTAGTTATAGAAAATAGCTAGCTATATTCAGAGTAGCTCAAAATACATCAAAACATATCAATAACTTGTCAGAATCTGAAATTTGATGAAGGATTGTTATTTCCTACTTGAAAAAAAATATACCCCATCAAAATTAGGAGTTATTTTTTAAAGATTATACAGGGTGTTTCAAAATTTAAAATAAGTCACTGTCAGTGTCAATGGGTTATTGACTTGGTTGGTTAGACTGTATACAGAATGAAAAGACTATAGAAGTAGGCCTGTGTTTCAAGCATGTGTTAGACCTTTATTCCAGGGAATAAAAGGTCAGGTTTTTTAAGTTGGGCACCCAAAAAAGGTGGAATATGCACATTTTCGGTAACATTTGACATTGGTTTTCTAAATAAAGTACTGTTATAAGCATAGCAGATATGCTAATTTGGGCTTATATGAAAGCCCAATTATCCCTCTATCAGTATCAAGAAAAATAATATCAAATATGCATACCAATTAATTACTACAGCTAATAAAACACAATTAGTCAGGGGTGGAAGGGGTGGTTGTTGCGGGGGTGGTTGTTGCGTGTGTGTATTTCCAATGGAGATAGCATTTGTAAACGATTCTAAAAGATTCAAATGCATGTATCTCTGGTTTAGTACAACATGGAATTGCAAGTTTGGTCTTATTTTACAGAGAATTTAATGCTCTAATCATACAAATTAGATAAAACATTTAAATGAAGCTTAATCAATTTATGTTACTCGTTAAACGTAATTAGTGGGCATGGTGGAGGTGGGAATGATAAGGGTGCAAATGATATTCAAATGAGCTTTTAGTAGAAATTGCATAGAGAACCCAAATTTTCTGTAAAAATAGTCATGATGTTGAAGTTTACAGTCACTATCATGTCTGTATTTAGTGTAAAAAGACACTTTTTAATGAAATAAACACTAATTAATTAAAAACTAATTAAATCTTATAAACGGATGTGATTCGGGTAATCCTGGATAGGCACATTGACCTATAATGGGGTTTTTGCATTTCAAAATGTATGATTTATGAATTTCATAAAGTTGATAAGGGTTGTCATCTTCAACCTCAGTTAAATTGTCCATTACACTGTACAATCAATCAATCTAATATAATGTTACAATGAAATGAATCAGTGCATGTTAAACCTATGACGATTACATTTTGTACCACCCTGTATACTAGCCTGCTGTGTAACAGTTCAAACTAAATATTATTTAGCCTTTTATTCCCTGGAATAAAGGTCTAACACATGCTTGAAATACAGGCCTATTTCTATAGCCTTTTCATTCTGTATACAGTCTAACCAACCAAGTCAATAACAAATTGACAGTGACTTATCTTAAATTTTGAAACACCCTGTATAATCTTTAAAAAAGAACTCCTAATTTTGATGGGGTATTTTTTTTTTCAAGTAGGAAATAACAATCCTTCATCAAATTTCAGATTCTAACAAGTTATTGATATGTTTTGATCTATTTTGAGCTACTTTGAATATAGCTAGCTATTTTCTATAATTAATGAGCGTAATAATTTTTACTTTTTGCACACCCTGTATAGTATTACTGTAACTAAGAAACCCCCACAAATTATACATTTTTGGAAAGGGAAAATCAAATGCTTTCTCATCAATAAGTTAGATTTTAATTTCTACATACTGGGAAAAAATGTGAGTCCTTTTAAAAAGTTAAGTATTTCATGTAAATTTCTTTTGTTACACCCTATATGATTTTTTGGCCACCCTGAATATCAGGTTAAAATTAGTGCCATTAAAATCCTTAGTATATCAGCTTTCCAAAAATGTATGGTTATACATACTTTAGATGAACTATGCTTGTGATACAGTTAAAAAGGTGCCAAGAGAGGTGATTTTCACCAAATTGCTAAATGTGCACCAATTGGGTCCCAACTTAAAAAATGTGACCAAAAGGCTAAATAATATTTAGTTTGAACTGTTACACAGCAGGCTAGTATACAGGGTGGTACAAAATGTAATCGTCATAGGTTTAAAATGCACTAATTCATTTCATTGTAATATTATATTAGATTGATTGATTGTACAGTGTAATGGACAATTTAACTGAGGTTGAAGATAAGACAACCCTTATCAACTTTATGAAATTCATAAATCATACATTTTGAAATGCAAAACCCCATTATAGGTCAATGTGCCTATAGATCCAGGATAACCCTAATCACATCCATTTATAAGATTCAATTAGTTCTTAATTAATTAGTGTTTATTTCATTAAAAAGTGTCTTTTTACACTAAATACAGACATGATAGTGACTGTAAACTTCAACATCATGACTATTTTTACAGACAATGTGGGTTATCTATGCAATTTCTACTAAAAGCTCATTTGAATATCATTTGCAACCTTATCATCCCCACCTCCACCATGCCGACTAATTATGTTTAATGAGTTACATAAATTGATTAAGCTTCATTTAAATGTTTGATCTAATTTGTATGATTAGAGCATTAAATTCCCTGTAAAATAAGACCAAACTTGCAATTCTATGTTGTACTAAACCAGAGATACAAGCATTTGAATCTTTTAGAATCGTTTACAAATGCTATCTCCATTGGAAATACACACACGCAACAACCACCCCCGCAACAACCACCCCTTCCACCCCTGACTAATTGTGTTTAATTAGCTGTAGTAATTATTTGGTATGCATATTTTATATTATTTTTCTTGATACTGATAGAGGGATAATTGGGCTTTAATATAAGCTCAAATTTGCATATCTGCTATGCTTATAACAGTACTTTATTTAGAAACCCAATGTCAAATATTACCGAAAATGTGCATATTCCACCTTTTTTGGGTGCCCAACTTAAAAAACCTGACCAAATGCTAGTTTCTATGCGATCTTGAAAGATAGAAAAAAGTCACATACAGAAATGTAGGTATACCTCTGAACAAAATATTTTGGCTGAGGGTCATATGTCGGTCGAGACATACTCGTAAAGCTACAATTTTAGTCCGAACGGTGGCTATCGACCGTGGAACAAGAAAGTCGCCATTTTGAATTATCGTCTGCAACTAATTTACGCGGTTGCGCAGTAGTTCACATTTTCGGCATAATTTGCTCCATTGACGAAGCACTTCGGGATATTGAAAACGGACCAAATTGACAGCTCACAATGAATACGTCGCCTATGCTCATCTCTATTTTTGTGCGAGGGCAGTCGACTTGAGCATGGTAATTTCCGAAATGTCGGCCCCCATGGGTGAACAGTACGCAGAGTTGATGGCTTCGAGTGCCGCTTGGCACCACAGGAAACGAATGGGCTTATTTTTCAAACGGGTTCCGCCAAACAAAGCTGTCGGAGGCCTGTTTGTACTTTGAAATAACTTTGACTTGTTAAGACTTGTTACTAGTATTTATTAAAAATTTATCTCTGTGAAATTGTGCAATAATGTTTGGATCAAGGAAAAAATCTACAAACAAACCTAGATTCGTCTCACCCAAGTGTCAGTCACGTGGTCAAGTTGGCTTATATGTGTTTATAGCACAACGCCGACTCAAACAACCAGAACCAGAACATACAATTTACATTACAATACAACAACAAGTCTAACGAATTTGGCACTCTCCAGTTTTTACACTTGCACAGTCGCCTCATCCACTTGTATTACTCCCGTTCAGATCTAATTCAAACCATTTTAACTCACCTCCTGATCAAGTTGTTGTAAGACCATGTCAGACAGGGTAAAAGTGCCCTGTGACAAAAACAAATAATCCAGTTTATCCGTGTATAAAACAAGTAAGAAACCAGGTTTTGATGATACGGAAAACACCCTATTTGACAGCGGTAGGACGCCACCGGCGAAAATGGATGAAAGAAGCCCTGTGATTGGATATATTTAGTCATGTGACTACTTTCTTCAACTTAGGCAGGTTAAAGTTCGCAAGGCCAACTTTTAGCACAAAAAATCCCTTTAAAATAGTCAACATACCGGTAAACAGATTCCACGAACATCGCAGTAGCTCATGCTTCAAATATTTTGGTATATGGTAGGTGTGGGTAATACGGGACCGTCGTAGGTAATACGGGACCGCATCACTGAAATCTCATCTACAGACGTCTGGCATTACTAGCACTTTAAATAGAGCCCTTTATAGATAGATCAAACCCTTAGTGAATTGCATGACTATTAATATTATCAAAGCTACCGGAAGAATTACCAACCAGAAAATCACCACAACCTGTCAATTTAAGGAAAAATGCACCCATATTTTTGGTCTAATATAAAAATATTGTTTTCATAGAATATGATGGTAAAGAAAAGGAAAGGGGGCGTGACCTGAATTTTTGCATTATTAAGCATGTTTCAGGTGTTGGTCCAACATGTATTGCATGTGTGCTTCGCTAGTACAGTGTACATTGGTGTTATAATGCATTGAATGGGGGCCGTGGGTTCACAATTGGTGAAGGTAATATGGGACAGCCAGCATGACGGTATGCAAATGTCTTAAAGGTCCCGTGTTACCCACACCTAACCTACTTTTTCCCCCTTTTTTTTTGTAGCAATGTACCTTTTTTGTACCAATGTTCTTCATGCATTATTATCTCTTAAATGGATTACTGGACCATTATTTATGGTTTTTTAACAGTTACTCTTTAAATAAAAAATGTCAAATAACTTTTCATACCAAAACAATGTCCTCAAAACTATGTCCCGTATTACCTTCACGTGTAGGTAAGATGGGACATTTATGATGACGTCAGTATTTGATAATAACAGCCAAACCAAACATAGAATGACTGTTTTTTTATTACAATAAAGGTTTATAAAATGTAGATTACAAATAACAAACTTTGCTTAAATTTGAGTCAGTCATTTTGTATTTTAATTATGCAAATGTCTTAAAGGTCCCGTATTACCCACACCTACCCTATTTGAAGAGAAAATCATAAATAATATTGCACTTACCTCGCCATCTTGGCTGCTCACTGATTCGGAAGTAGACTTCACAAGTTGAAATATGGTTGCGTTGTTGAAAAACATGATTTCAACATCTTTTCAACTACATTTTGTGCTTTGTTGAAGTAACATTGAATATTGACGTTGATTCAACGTTGTTGAATGGACTCATGTTTCCAAAAATCTGCTGGAGCTCATTTGCGTATTTTACTTGGCCTTAGGCCTATATTATTAGCCGAGTAAATTGCGCAAATCGCTCATTATCATAATTGCAATGGTACAAAAGTTATAGCACCGGTGCTCGTTAGTACCATTTCAATTATGCTAATGAACTAATTTGCCCCTTTTATCTATTTAAACCTATTATTTTATTTGAATTAAGTCGATGCAATAATTTAACACCATGGAATGTATTATTGATATTCACTTGTATGCATATTTTCGCACTGAATTTAAGAAGGGTACTGCACCACGGTAGAATTCCTCCGCCAATTTTTTTTATATTCACTGTGAAAAACGTTTGAACGATTATTAGAACGAATCTCGAATAAAAAATGGGGGTCACCAGCTTACTTTTTGAGCGACAGCCATTTCAAAACACGTGTTTTTAGCCATTTTCGAATACTATTTAGTACACAATCCTATGGAAATAGAATTTTTAGGTCGAACATTTCTGCATTTAAAAAGAAAACCGCTCCGCCAATTTTTTTGTAATTTTAATAAAAGTTGCGCATTAATAGGCACTATAGATTAATGAAATAAAAAAATAGGGTCACCAGCTTATATTTTGAGATAATTCCATAAAAAGGCCGATATTTTGGGGTCAATAATGTTGGAAAAGGAGAAGCGCGTTGTTGTAAGGCGTAGAACGCACAGTAAAACAACGCGGCACGATCGCAAAACTGGTCTGAGTCGCGTACTCGCGTCATAACAGACGCACTGTCACTGTGTCTTTACGCACGGCCATGACTTTCGTCACACATGGCTAGCGCCTCGACTTTTAAAGGATCGGGCAAACGGGCACTGCCGACAATTGGAGGGGTGGGTGTGGGGGGCTGTGGGCCCAAGTCAAGAAATGTTCGCGTAGTAAATCCCGACTTTAATGTATTTTTCCATCTGCTGAATTTAATAGCTTTACGGCCGGCCATGGTCCCTTGTACACAGGAACACAATTATTGATAGTAGGCCTATATGAAAACTTGATCAGCTAGCAATCTTTAATGTATTCTAAGCTAATGTAAAGCGTATGACACTGACCTTAAGGAAAATATGCGCAGTGGCGGTACTACAAGGGCAAGGGGGAATCCCCCCCCCCCCCCCCAACACACACACCCCCACAAAGATTGCTCCCCCAATTCTATTTAGTTAAAATTAGAAAAAAAATAGACAATTACGATCACTGGTTCGGTCAGTTCTAGTGGTTTTTCTTGATACTATGTAGGCCTAGATGGTTGTTAAGACTTCTTTTCGTGTGGACAACATCAGATCATTTTTTGGATGTGGGGTGTGGTGGGGGTGGGGGGGGGGGGGCATGTTATCTCCGAAACACAAGCGAAAAATGGTCCTTTTTAAATGGTTATAATATAACGCATATGCATTACATCCCGGCGGAGAGTGGGGTGGGGCAAGGGGGTGGCACAAACACCTTTGTCAGGGGCGGCATTCCCACCACCCCCATGCCCCCGGTAGCTACGCCACTGCCCTTTTAATCCCCTTATCCCCCCCCCCTCCCCCCCCCCCCCCCCCCCACCCACTTTTTATACTATAATAAGCATAGCTTCAATTATGTTTGATTCTGTGCCTTTTTAATTAATTCCAAAAATCTTATTATGGCATATTAACAATAGCACGGTAAGAATTATCGTAACTATAGGGTCTTCAGCAGTAATCAGGGGGGAGCATGAGTGGGTCAGCAGGCCTGTAATCAGGGGCGGGCACAATACATAATAGAGTTTGTCTTTTTGGGGCGGTAGGTTGAGGGGCGAGGCTTCTAGCAGGGACCCCTCTAGTTCCGCCCTCCTATATATAGTATTTAAGAACTTTATGCTCTTTGGCCTTCGGTGAAAGGGCATATCCAGCACAAATAGCTAGACCTAAAACTATTTTTCCCTTCTCCGTATTCCCTAGATGGTATTAAAATTCCTAAAATTAAATTACAGCAACGATGTGACTTACGTTTCACAAGTTATTGTTAGAATTGTAGCTAATCTTTGGAACGCCTTACCCATTATCATGCACATCCCTGGCACAGTTCCAGACGTTTTTAAAAACTCATTTGACAAATGTGGTTTTTGTTATAAATATATATTTCTTTAAATTTTAAATGGTAGGCCTATATACATGTATTTGTAGTTTAATTTTTGTGTGTAAGTTTAAATTATGATATTATTATTGACATCATTATTATACTAGTCTATTAAGTTGTAAGTTAAATAATTGTAGATTAAGTTGTACATGAAAATGTATGTTGTAATGTGTGATATTTTATGTAACGCGCCTCGAGCACCATTTTGGTGGATTAGTAAGTAACAGTGCGCATTATAAATCAACATTATTATTAATTATTATCAATCCAACCGGTCATGCGGTGTTT
>CM069447.1:69466148-69512296 GCA_035610835.1 Ophiura sarsii
CTATTGATTTTCGCTGGGGTTGGTTTTTCAATCTGTTTATAGCTCAATTAACTTTTTAAAATCAATACCGAAAGTCTATGAATGGTTTTTTTTGTAGAACGATTATAGAGAGAGCTATTATGACCGCAAAGTAACAGATTGATAGTGTAAATTGGTCCGGTTACAGCATTAAGTCAACCGGCGGTTGTTCAGTGTTGCATGCGTGAATATTCATATACCAGTAAAACATTTGACCTGAAAGAACCGGGCGGAACCGTACGTAACCGGCGGTCAACGGGCGGTCGAGTTTTGACGTCCTCCCTTACGTACTTGCTGGGTCCGGGCGGAGCTACTTTTTCATAACCTTGCGAGGGATTCGATAGGGTTTATGAACTAACGGTAACAAATTAGTAGGATCCCTCGCTAGGCTGTGGAAAAAATCACGTCCGGGTGGGTGCGAAGGAAAGACATTACTCGTTTGATCAAAGAAATGTTATATAGCGTTCTTCCTCTTTCTATATCTCTCCTTCCCCAGACTGATTTGTTACCGTAGTTTAATGATAATGTAAGACGACAAATACAAAACCCCTGTTTTACGAGCAAATGGACCTCTCAGGTTGCCGCCGGACGGTCGGTAAGGGATTTGTTGGGCCCTACTTTTGATCGCCTAAGGGAGGACATCAAAACTCGACCGCCCGTTGACCGCCGGTTACGTTCGGTTGCCCCCGGTTCTTTCAGGTCAAATGTTTTACTGGTATATGAATATTCACGCATGCAACACTGAACAACCGCCGGTTGACTTAATGCTGTAACCGGACCAATTTACACTATCAATCTGTTACTTTGCGGTCCTAATAGCTCTCTCTATAATCGTTAAAAACCATTCATAGACTTTCGGTATTGATTTAAAAAAATTAATTGAGCTATAAACAGTTTGAAAAAGCCAATCCCAGCGGAAATCAATAGCTTGTTGTACTGGTTGTCAACTGAGACTTGAGAGCCCATTACGTCAAGAATTTATTGCTCACGCGTGTGACGAGGCACTATCAACCGGTCGTGTTCACCAGAGTGTAACTATTTGACCTCATTATGTGTGTATATTATAACAGACGACACGTTTTGTGAGAACCGGCGGAACCGGCCGTAACCGGCGGTTGCCTGGCGGTCGAGTTTTGACGTGATCCCTAAGCGGATGTCACTGTACACTTCTCTGATAACTCCCCGGAAAGAATACCATACACCTGCAGTTTATGTAACCAACAATTAGCTAGACCTCTGCAAGAAATGTAAAGGCTTTCATACGATATTGTCTCACATTGCCTTATATCCCGACGAACAACCAATCAAATAAACTTAATTTTAATGAATAATATAGATCTATATTTTTTTAATTTGAATGGTTTAGTAGTGAATCAAACGAGTTTTTCTCAGTACTGTCTTTATAACAGCCCCATCAACGTCGGCCTCATTATTTTTTGTGCGCATCGCGTCCGTGCGATATTGTTATAGAACACTGAAGAATTTAATTAAAGGGACACAATTTCATGTCGATTTTTTTTTTAAATTTTAATTAATTTACTTCAGAATTCAAGATGAACATTACAAATTGCCATTATTGTTGTTTCTACTGTACTACAAAAAAAAACCAGAAAAACTTGATTTAAACAATGTTTTAAATATGTTGGAATGCCACCCTTAACCATGTAAAATGCTGGTTGCGGCTCTACCATCATTTTTGAATCGACGTTTTGTTGTACTTAATCCTTATAGGTGTAAGTCATGTAAGTTCATACATGTAATACAATTGTAAAATATACAAATCCTAGTTGTTATCATATATTTTTGTAATTGAGGGCGCTGCCTCCACCACATCTCTTAATGCCCCTTTAAGCTGTGCTAACGGGCGGATCAACTTACCTTTTGATCTATCCGAGATTCATACAAGATTCCTCTGCCCAAATCGTTAGACCACATACTATTACATGCGAACTAATATTGTTGAACTTCTTTGGTCAACTCCTTTTAGTTTTTTCTGCACAAATTATTTAGGTTTTTTTTCTCTAAAAGATCATGTTATTTATTGGAGAAGTGTACTTTTTAGATCACCGATACGCCTACAACTGGTATACCAATATCGTTCAATACTGGAACAAAAAAGTTACCAGTGTCGCTGGAACATTTATGTGTTCGAGCATCATTCGATATAACTGGAACGTTTTTGTTCCAGTATTGACCAATAATTGAATATGTAGAACGTTCCAGTACCGGTCGATACTGAAAGGTTTTGTTGTTCCAGTATCGGTCGATATTGGAAACATTGTTAACACATAAATGTCAAGATTTAAAATAATAGCACTAATGAGTAATAAGCGAAATTGGCGGTAGTTCAATGTACCCCCTCACCCATTTGACAATTTATTTGAGCGTATTACTATTAGATCGACAGAAAAATATAAAGGAACAACAACCTTCTGATTAGAAAAAAGTATTGATAAGAATAAGTGATTTGTAGAAGCTTAGACCTCACCATTAGTCTTTTTCGATATGCTTTCTGAAGGTCTGGACTGTACTAGTATCACCCAACGGTCGGGCTCAAATATATGCATTAGTACAGCAGCTAGCACCCTTTTGATCAATGGAAAGCGGTACCAACATCTGACCAAGGATCATTTATGGTGTAACCTACTTTAAGCAGATATGGATATCTGCCGTGGCCCCCCTGCTGCATGTGGCCCCTAGGGCACCAGAAAATGCGTTTTATCAATGGAACGAGATACCATCCCACTGCAAACCACAAAAGAGTGCCAGCTGTCGTATGCTCAACAGTTGGGCAAAAGAGTCCTCAAAACTGGGCAAAATATTACTCCTTGTGGGTTGAGTAAGGTTGTACTACCCTGTTAAGTAAGAAAGGGAACAACTCAACTGTTGAGTAAGGCGGAGTAAAAGTTTACTCAACAATTGTTGAGCCAGTTATTGACTCCTTTACTTTTTACTAAACGGCAGAGTAAATTTACTACTCAACCTTTGTTGAGTCAAGTTTACTCAAAATTTGAGCTGTTCCCTTTTGACTAAAGGAAAATGATTTCACTCAGGTTGAGTAAATTAATTTTTAGAGTGTGGTAATGGTAATACGGTACATCATGGTAACTTTGGCGACTGCTCTTCGTTGTTGGAGAGAGTTCCATCCTAGGTCATTGAGCATGTTGGTGACGCTAGTATTTTCACGTAAGTAGTTGTTCATGACGTACCGTGCTGCACTACGCTGGGTGGTTTCAACTTTGACGATGCCTTTCTTGTAGATCGAGACCATTCACAACTGGCATACTCTGTGATAGGATGCACAAATGTGTTGTATCATCGGGTTTTGACTTCACGTGGGAAGGTGCCAAGGTTGCGACGGAGGAAGCAAGGGCTCTCATACATTTCTTGCTGATGTTATATACGGTATGTGTTTGTTCCAGGATAGGTTGTTGGTTAGCTCAACTCCCAGGTAATTGGCTGACGAAACTACTTCATGCGGTTGGCCGTGGATAGAATAGGCGAATTTCACTGGATTCCGACGCTTGGTGATGTTGAGTATATACTTGGCATTTCTCAGGATGGAATTTCATGAGCCACTGTCTTTCCCATTTCTGAAATGTGTCTAGATCCTGTTGGAGTTGGATAGCGTCGTCTGTGTTCTTATCACACGATACGATATACCACGCTCCCATCTGCAAATAGTCTGACAAAAGTGTCGGCAGAAATACAGGCAGGCAGGTCATTAATGTAGGCCAGGAATAGAAGTGGGTCGAACACTGAGCCCTGTGACACTCCAGATGAGGAGCTTTCTCTGATGATTCGCCATCTAGAACAACTTTCTGGACTCGACCTTGGAGGAAGTTCCCAATCCAAGTGAGGAGGCTAACGTGGATGCTGTATATTGGAATCATACACTGCAAATATAAGGAGTAAGAAGTTGCCGTGTAAAAATAGTTGAGTAGAAAGTTGAGTACCTTTTTACCCTCGAAGGAGTAAAACTTATACTTAACGGTTGATTAAAACTGTCATGTACTGGATGGGTTAAAAATAAAAGGTGAATTACAAAAAATCGCGGCGGCCGAGTAAAATTTACTCAACTTTTGATCTTTGACATACATTTGGCAGACTCTGACCTGCTATATGAGCAAACTGTATGCGTAAAAGGAGTAAAACCTTGCCCAAGTCACGTGAATAAAAGCCCGGCAAAAGCAAGATGGCTGATGATGGAACGGCAGAAGTTGTTAACGTTGTCATGGTTGTGGGGGATGAAAGACCTCATCAAGCTGATTATGAGTGCTTCCAGGATCATAATATGGCATTGGCAGTGGTTAAGAACCAGAAATTGCTGTCGGACAGCGAATATAACGCTAGGAATCTGAAAAATCAGATGTAGCGGTGAGCAACGGTGTAACGGACAGTGCGTGATCTATATTTCACTGGCTATCACGCAATGTTCGTTGCTCCATAGCAAACCGCGTACAACACAACAGGGCCTTTAGCTTGACCAGTCGTCACACGGTAGAATAGGATATCGCTGAATGCAAGGTTACTTTGTTATGTATTCATTTGTTAGCCTTTGTTCTGTTTTAAAAAAAAATTAAAAAGATAACTCAAATAACCATAGAACCCTGTTTATGTTTTTAGTACTGCCTGTGAATGTGTATTAATGCATATCGTGTTTCAACTTTCAGGTTGTGAAGAGACAAAGGGCCCTTGATTTTAATGTTTCTTTCCCATGTTGAGTATGTTTTACTCAATACAGGCTGCTATATCATAATTAAGTTTAACCACCTGGTTGAGTAAAAACGAACCCTGTACGTGGGGTAAACTTTACTCAACACTGGTTGAGTAAGTGGTTGAGTAAAGATTTTACTCTGTTATTGAGTACAATTTTACTCAATATCCGAGTAAATTTTTACTCGCCATGAATAGAGTAAGTTTTACCCCGCGGTTGAGTACAAAAGGGAACAACGCTTCTAGTTGAGTAAAGAAGAGTAAGTTTTACTCAACAAGGGTTGAGTAAAGATTTTGCTCAGCTGTGGAGTAAAATTTTGCACAATATCGGAGTAAACGTGTTACTCAATCAAGTTGAGTAAACTTTACTCAACTAGAAGCGTTGTTCCCTTTTTACCATTCCAAAGAGTAAGATTTTACCCTAACTAGAGTAAAATATTTTAAGAGTGTACGCACTTGGACCAAACACAGTGATAGCTAAATGAATGCACCTGTCCCAGTATAAATCATACTGGGACACCCTTTATGGGCCTGTAAAATAATAAATTCAAATGGGCCATCTTTATGAGTGGATTTTGGGAGGCACTTATGTACTCGGTATACATTACACCATGATTACACGAAACGATACTATAATACAAAATGATAGGTAACATTTCTTTGGTATTTTATTTCACTTTGTGCGAGAAATAGATGAATAGACATTTAACTTAATAAACTCATCACAAAAAGTATCGAGACACTTAAAACTAAGCTAATAATTAAGGGCTCAAAAGGGTATGGATTAATCGAAGCAAATAACCGAGTGCATAATTTTGTTCTGCGTATTTTGACAGCTCGATTGTTGCGATACGGTGTTGCGGAGCAGAGTTATTATCATTTCAATGACCGTATAGGTGAGTAGGTCCAGTTTCAAAAGTGACAATCATCCCCATAGAAGCAGGCTTGTTTTGAATTATCAGGTTTATGATTTACATACAAATATGCAACAGACACTCAGAAAATGAAGATAATGTGTTCTTTTCACAACACAGATTTATTGATTTCATTCAACTTCAACTTTGCCATGACTTTATCGATCAATCCAACATGCAACAAACAATTAGCGATTTAAATTCAAGGGATGATTGTCACTTTTGAAACTGGATCTACGACCATCGAAATGACAATAACTCCGCTCCGCAACATCGTATCTCAACAATCGAGGTGTCAAAATACGCAGAACAAAATTATGCACTGGTTTATTTGCTTCGATTAATCCATACCCTTTTGGGCCGTTAATTATTGGATCATTTTAAGTGTCTCGATACTTTTTGTGATGAGTTTATAATAAATACTATGTGCAATCAGAGAATCAGGAGAAGGCAAACCCTTCCCATTGTTTGTTCCATTCATCTATCTGTTGGAATCCATACACCTCGGGCCGGAAAGGCATTACCACAGGGATACTATTAATTTTGGGATAGGAAAGTCCTATACTAACGTAGTAGCGAAAACGGTTCCTTTTGCATATTTGAATAAATTATGGTAATCGTTTGGAATGCGTCGGTGACCGGCGCATGACGCGTTTGACGTCATTATTTAGTCAGCATAGAATTGGTGGCGCTATTCACGCGGTAGATTTACACACAGCTTGCTGTCAACAATGATACTGACACTGGAGTTGGTTATCCAACTCCAGCGGTTTTTGGATGAAATAATTTAGTTCCAACGTGTGATGAATTTTATGGGGTCATATAATCAAAATCCCGGGCAAAATCCAGTGTTACATTGAAAGCAATGGAAATTCAAAATTAACGGCCGTTCGTGGCTACCATCGTCTGCTACAATCACGCCTTATCAGTATAGCGCCACCAATTCTATGCTGACTAAATTTTAATTTAAAAGTGGTCGATCGGCAAGCTGAGAGGCACACCCTTGATTACCATCTCCTCCACAAGGAGTGTGTATTTCAAAAGGTTACCTGAATTGGTGACTAGACTACGTTTGAAATCTATAACTCTCTGTGTGGAAGATTAGGGTCAGGTCTTCCAATGCCCATTACCTCAAGCCAAACGGTCTTGTAAGTTCCGACATTTGTGCGTGATTTGAACTATGGCTGCGATGCCACAACTCGTCCATCGTCGGTTAGAATTTTGTCTATTATGCGACGAAAAATTACACACCCTGTTTTACGGTCGGTTTTGGTTTTTGTAAAAAAAATGTTACCTAAAATGTCATCAAAATCTGCCAATCGGAAACTATCTTAAACATTTGTGAAAAAAAATGTTTCTACAGATTTCGGCCCGGCCGATTTTACATGATTTGAGAAAAAAAATCTTGAAAAACGCAAAAAGTGGGTCGGTCGGGCCCGAAAAACAGGTTTTTTCCCCTCGCCTTAAGCTTAAATTAATAAGATAAGAAGTTAAAATTTGCCGGCAAATGGTAAATAGCAGAAAGGGGATGTCATGCGGTACTCGATATATTATTCTGAAAGTAGTCCTTACAAAGAGCCTCGATTGTAGACAATCTACTTTTTGAGAGAGTTTGTGCGCGGAGCGCGTGAAACGTGGCATTTGAGACCTCAAAGTGGTGGTTCGATTTTGAACATCATTTGCATTTCCTCTTTTTCTTGTCATACCACTGATTTGTCGATAGACGGGCGCTGACTTGCCGACATTTCGTCGGAGTGCAAACACTAGCCCCCGGCTACGCCAGGAATGTTTTTTCTCGATGTTTTTTTTTTTAGATGAATGGATAGAAGTCACTGTTTATTTCTTCAGATTGGCGCCATTTGCCAACATCGTTAATATCACGATCTAAAGATCATTCACCATCACCAATTAATACTACAGCTTGTATAAAGGAAGGATTTTATTGCTGCGCACTGCTTCGAAAAGCGCTAATGACATGCCTGATTTTGAACACATCCGGGTGGGATAGGTTACCCATATACTATAGAGTCATCGGCACTAACTGTGCACCTTTTTCATGCGTCACACTGTGTTACGGTTGCCAATCTTGGGAAGTTTTATTCCGTTATAGCGCCCTCAACGGAAAAGCACTAAACTTGACATGCCTGATTTTGAAAAGATATCTAGAACACATCCGGGTGGGATTAGTTGTCCAATGCACTCATCATCGATGTCAATAGGCTTGTCACTGCATAATTTACCACGCCATGGTCAAATTTTGCCGCCATTTTTTTCATATATTTGTGTCCACTGATGATGTATTCGACGGTAGGATCCAATTTTTCATGTCCAGCACCCATCTCTGTGAGTTGGCTGTAGGATCGCATATACTCATCTTAGGTTGAGATTTGATTCCCGGTAAGTAATCTAAACACCTGCCATTGAGATGAACAATACGTTGAGTCTGAAAGAGAATCATCGAGATTCAATAGGATCACTGTGGTTACACGAAATACATGAGAAAATAGCAAGAAAAGTATCAAGAAAGTCACGCGTCCGTATAACAAAAGTGACATGAAAATACTAAACAGCCACTCGATAATACGTGAAATTCCCAAGCGTGGAATTACACGTGTTACTAAAAGGAAAATTAACGCAAAATTCATCTGAAAACGTCACAGAAGTCAATTGAAAATAAAACAACTGAGAGCCAATTTTGTGTGTGTTTTATTTGGCGAATATACAGCCCGTGTAAAAAAAGCGTCAAAAAAGTGTTCCCATGAGTGGAATAAATAATTGAAGTATATAGTGTTAACAAAATAGACAATTGGTATTAACTTGGTATTCATGGTATTAAAGCCGTAGTATAGTCAGTCTTAAATCAAATAAAGTTGATCCCATCAACTGTCACCCCTTTACTCCCGAGATATGGTCTATTCAGTAACAAGAGTTTGAATCCCACTTAGGCCACTTTTGAACAAAATTTCATTGCATTTTCAACTGAATAAACTGCATTTAAGATTCGAATTATTATTTATAGGATACATCAATGCATCTAATATTCAAATATTCTGTGTTTGCTTAAGTAATACAGCAGTTATAAACAAGTCAAATTAAAGAAACAAAACAGAAACAGAGCTTTCGAACTAGGTTATCGCCAGTGTGTACGTGTGTTAGAAATTGAATAGCAAATATTGAATTCAAATATTCTGTGTGTCATGGATAATACGGATGAAAATATGTTTTTCTGCTCAAATTGAACTACTATCTACATTTAGTAGGTATAGGACATTATTGATACTGTTAAATTACACACTGAATGACTAATGTAATACAGGTACAAGAGATCTCTGCACATGAAAAGTAGCCAAAGCTAAATTTGACATACCTGGGTAGATTTGCGATAATTTAATAACGAAAGCTTCAAAATTGATAGAAAAAATCCATAAATATTGCTGCTGCTGGACGTGATTATTACAATTTCACATCCACTTTTTATATTTTTCGTGGCCAAAAAATAAAAAAAATCACTTGGGAGACCTTTTATTTGGCACGCCCTGTATAGGCCTATAATAACACCAAGATCTGATTCAACCAACATCTCAGATCTAATCAAATGAAACATTAATAAGTCATTTTACGCTGACCTAACGATCGATTTTGGACGATCGATCGTTCTTTATGTAGGCACAATGGCACACGACCGATCGCCAAAATGGGCCACTTCTTGTGAGTGAATCCAATGACCGATAATCGATCAAATTTCTTAGTACGTTTCTAAAACGGGTGCATTAGCTTCCACTTAGATCGATTGTCCAAAGATCAATCGTTGGGCCAGTGTAAAAGGTCAGAAGTCACAAACTGGTCCAAAAAAAGTTTCACTTCTAATAATGTTGAGAAATGCACCAATTCTGATTAAACGGGACAAAACTTAAGTTTTACATACTTCATGACCCACAAACTATTTATTGTTGGAAAGCTTAAGATTCAAGGTTTTTTATTTTTGCAAAAAAGAATCAAATTATACAGGGTGTGTACAATTTTTACAGGGTGGAACATAAAAAATTTGATCGTTTTTGCTCCTCACAAAATAGTTTGATAGTTTGTACAATTAGGGTTTAGCTGAAAATAGTCACCAAAATCAGAACAACCGCAGAAGGTGCTACCAAATTTGCTAAGAATCATTTGCCCAAAATGTACACAGGAAAAGTACAGGGTGTCTAAAATTATGATGAAATAATGCATACAATGAATGTTTGTATATAACTAGCGGTACGCCCGTCCTTTGGACGGGCTCTCCCGCTAGGGAGTAGGGCCTACCAGATAGAACACCTACAAAATAAAACAACTTAGAGTGTTGGCATAGGAATAGAACAATTTAAAACATTTTTGTTTAAATCAAAAGGTTTTGTAGTAGGCCTAATTCAAAAGTTTTCACATTTCAATTTAAAAAATTGAAAAAGACCCCGCACGCCCACGCCCCGTGGGATATTTCAATTCCAAGGCCTAAACCTATCTCCCGTACCCCTCCCGTATCCCACCCGTCCCTCCCCCGCCCTGTCCCCGCCCCGCCCCGTGGCATATCCGTTACGTAATTTAGCATCACATTTCTTCATTAAACCCCTGTCTTCCAAACCACATTACATCATTACAAACAACCCCCATTCGTCACCCCTCCCCCCCCCCCTCCGCCCCGTGGCATATATCAACCCCAAGGCCCAAAGTTCCCCGCCCCGCGACTTATCTCAACGCCAAGGCCTAACCTTAACCATCTCCCGTAGCGCGGCGTATTTCTCCAATATTTCTCCATACAATATCAAATCCCACAACTGACACCATCGTTACGCAATTTAATAATACATTTCTTTATTAACCCCATCCCAAACCACATAACCCTAACATAACCTAGGCCCTAAGGGGATCACTACACACAACCCCTAACTGTCACCGCTCCCGCCCCACCCCGTGGCTTATGCAACCCCAAGGCCCAAACCGTAACCAACTCCCGTTAGCGCAGCGTATTTCTCCAATATTTGCCCGCCTGCGGCGTGTGTAGGGGTGCGTGGGTGTAGTGCGTGGGTGTAGTGCGTGTGCGCGGTTTATTTTGCATGGCGCACTGCAACGCGTTACGTGTTACGCGCGCCAACTGCATGGTTACAGTGTACGCATAGAGAAAAACAAACAGTAGAAATAGTCTCAAAAGCCGGGCTGAAAAGGCCCTGGATTTCCCGCTTTTGCTCATATCTCGGTCAATTCTGTACGGTTTTCAGCCATTTATAGCTTATAACACTCACATTATAATCATCTTTTATCAGTGCAACGTTCACGGCTTTTAGACGCAAAATGAGAAAGCCTTATGGATACATACATACAACATACGGTGAATTATAGTAAGACTAGCGGGACGCCCGTCCTTCGGACGGGCTCTCCCGCTAGGGAGTAGGCCTACCAGATAGAACACCTACAAAATGAAACAACACATATGTGTTGGAAAATTTATAACGAAACACATAGGAATAGAACAATATTTAAAACATTTTTGTTTTAAATCAAAAGGTTTTGTATAATTTAAAAGTTTTCAAATTTCAATTAAAAAAATTAAAAAGACCCCCCCCCCCCCTCCCGCCCGCCCACGCCCGTGCCATATTTAAACTCCAAGGCCTAAACCTTAACCATATCCCGTACCCCACCAGTCACTCCCCGCCCTGCCCCCGCCTCCACCCCGCTCCGTGGCATATCCGTTACGCAATTTAGCATCACATTTCTTCATATACCCCTGCCCCTCAAACTACATTACATCATTACACACAACCCCCATTCGTCACTGCCCCCGCCCCGCCCGCCCGCCCGTGGCATATCTCAACCCCCAAGGCCGTGCCTCCCAAACCACATTTCTTCATTAGACCCCTCCACCCCGCCGCCCCCAGCCGTCCCCGCCCCTCCCTGTCCACCGTCTTCGACCCGCCGCCGTTCCCATCCCGTCCCCGTCTCCGCCCCGCCCCGTGGCTTATCTCAACCCCAGCCGTCCCCGCCCCTCCCTGTCCCCCGTCTTCGACCCGCCGCCGTTCCCATCCCGTCCCCGTCTCCGCCCCGCCCCGGCCGTGGCTTATCTCAACCCCAGCCGTCCCCGCCCCTCCCTGTCCCCCGTCTTCGACCCGCCGCCGTTCCCATCCCGTCCCCGTCTCCGCCCCGCCCCGTGGCTTATCGGCGGGGATTTGAACCCCGGTCTCCTGATTACTAGACAGGCGTCTTAACCACTAGACAACCGATACTTGCTGATAAACGGCAATTTGAATCAGTGGTAAGTGATTAAGCGACGGAGTTATACAATACACACAGCACGATAACATGAGACATCCCCGCCGGTGAATGTCCTTGCTTATTTTTCGTTGGGACATTCGCCGGCGGTTGTTAATATTTGTTTGTTATATTGTCTATTGTAAACACCGTGGGTTGGTAAACTGCTTTATATAATATATATATATGATATAAAACATTATTGTACGTGAATATCGTTAAAGTTCCTTTTATTTTGAATACAGGGTGGTCCAAAATAGGTCTAAATAGCAAATTCTTCATAAATCTATGAACAATTCTGTGAAGAAACACTTCTGGCTTATTTAGTTAAATGTTTTATTACCCAGGGTAGAAAAGGACCGAAGAGTCACACAAATGAAATGGAGAGACTGCGATTTGGCCATTGTTTAATCAATAAAATGAATAAAACTGTGTATTTTTTACATTAAAACACTCCCTGAATTGAACATCATATTCTAGTAGAGAATGTCTAGATAACAATTCAATATTGGTATTCATAGTAGCAGGCACATGTTATTAACACATATGAGAAGTTTGAAAACTTTCCTATGTATACTTTTAAAATGGCATCAATTTCAAAAGTTCTAGTTTTCCGCTATTTTGTGTACAAACCTATGGGCGCCACATCCACTGGCGCCACATCCACCGATCCCACCCTTGACTCACTCGACGTTTAGATTGATAACTTCATTGCTGCTAAACATGTGGCTTTAATTCTTTTTTTATTCGGTAGCTGGATAAATCGTCTTTAATATGATACCAAAAATATTATGTTTTTTTGACAACTTCTATTTAAAATAGAGACACGTATCACGATTTTAAGGATTTTTTGAAACGATCCCACCTTATTTGATATACCTATTAGTGACCTGTGACCAAAATGGCTTTAATATAATCATGGAATTATATAGTATTTACTATACCTCATTAATATAGGACCAATGTTGATTCCCGCCGCTGAAGTGGCACGTGTACAATACAGCTAGTTCACCATTTGGAGAATCTAAGCATTTGTCATCATGTTTGATCTCTCCACGTTTGGTAATCGACCAAAGCTATAACGAAAATATACGTAAGAAACACTTAAGAGACCGTGTGTGTAAAAATCAAAGAAGTGGTGGCAGACTTTAAAATATCAATTTCCTTTATACTTTGCACATGTTTAGACCTTTGGTCAACATGTATATATTTGGTGAAAAAATTACCAATATACCTTTGGTTGCCATGGCAACGGCCAATATATGAAATTACCCAATTTTCACTATTTTACCCATTTCACAACTTTAAAAAAGCGTAAGTATTAGGTCATATTTCTGTATGAAGAACATGCATTACAGTCCCCTTCTTTTATACAGTGAAGTAGCCATCCTTGTCCTTTCCAAAAATGATGTCAACATTAACTTTCATTTTTTCAATGTGGGTTAAACCATTTTGTAGAATAGGGGTGTTTTGATTAATTTTAATTATGCAAAAAGTGAAGGTTGTAAAAATGACATAACCCCTAAAGTGGTGCTTTTTTAAATTACCCTGTTCAGGGTCAATAGACAGGACGTTGGTCTACATGTTTCAAGAAAAAAAAGTTTCGGTAATTGTTGTACCGGAGAGCAGTGTTGCCAGGAACTTTGCACTTTTTCGGTTTATTGACATTTAATTCATTGTGAAAAATAGGGATTTTGAGGATTTACTTTCATAGAAAATTCTGATAAGGATTGATATGCATTCAAATGATATTTGTATCAATTCAGCATTAAGTTGGACATGATTTGATAGTATTTAAACAACAGCGTTGCCAGATTAAACGCCCTCAATGAAGCTGTTGCTCATAACCATTAGTAGGGTCATATTCAGTGATCCAGGGAACACAAGAGCAAAGGTAGGTTAAGGGTGGGTTTTGATACTATAGGGTATTTAGAAACAAAATTAGCTGGAATTGATGAAATCCTATAATTTCTGTGTCTTTTTTGACTCACTTTATGCCCTGGAATCCAAAACAGTGATTATTGTATTATTATGGTACTAGATTTCGCGGTTCGTGGGTTGGGCGGTTCTCGGGTTGGGGATTCATGGGATGTGTACTCTTACTCTTAAAATCCAGTTATCACGGGTGCCCTTAATAAGTTCCAGATACCCCATGATACAGGAACCCCGTGTGCCCGTAAATCCAGGTAGGCTACCCCATGCACATACAATCCATATAATTCAGTAGGCCTTTAATATGTGTAGGCCTAGGGTTAGGGTTTTATAGTGGGGTCTTATTTCAAAGGGTTTTTAGTTTTAGAGTCAGCGGAAGGAGGTGTCTATCGTCATGATCATCTGTGCCCAGTCTTGAGAACTGTGCGTGCAATATCCGTAAGTTATTTTTCTGCCTATTGACATTAATTATTCCCGGGATTATTCCTCCATGCCTAAACGTATAATGTATTAATGCGCATACCGATATCCATGTAACACTCCCATTTATATAATAGACATCCCATGATTGGCCTATTGCAATAGTGTAAAAATATAACACTACACACTTGCACGCTCACGGTCTGGGTTTGATTCCCGGCGCATAGACATGACCACCGCCCCCACCCCTTTACCCGTTTCACCCTTTTTCATCCTGATCATATTCATAGTTTAACTCATACAAAAAACGCCCGGGAGTTAAAGTTAATTGGTGTCCTCTCTCTATCCTGGCTGTATGATTGACTTTTTGTGTGACTTTTTGTTCTCGTCTCCTGGTGGTACGCCGTTTTGTAGGTCTACTGAACGGTTTGCACTGCGGAGACACGGTCCTTTTACCCGCCCAATAAGACCCAGTTTGCGCCACGAACGCGTACGCACCTTACGGTCTGCGCCATTACGCGTGCTCCATGTTTTGTTTATACGCGATCGCGCAGCAACAGTGCAAGCGTTTGTTTACATATAGAAAAGTTCGTAAAATATTTTATTTGTCGGTCGTAATATCCTGTATAAATGCTTATTGTGATGCGATCTTTAAGGATAACAAACAGCCACATATACAGGGTGTATCAAAAAAATTAGGACACTTTTTCGTGACGGTGTAATACTTGTTATAATCATTGAACCATGACCAATTTAGTCTCAATGTAAAGCCCAATTAATTATTATGATATCCTGAAAATGTGAGATCAATCCGATGAAAAATAAGAAAACTAGCATAATTTGCGTAAACCATGTCATTTACTGGTCTGTACAATGGGATTTACATGTATAGACCAGTAAATAACATGGTTTACATTTCAATACGTTATAATAATTATAAACATAGAAAATAATTTATCAGTCAATAGCAAAGATTAGTTTGGTAATCCATTTAATTCTGGCACAAATCAATACTGGCTAAATAATCCACATATCAGATGCATGCATATTCTGTGCAAATTAAAAAAGTTCTCGAACCCACTGTAGATGGTTCATTACCATGATATTGGCATAAATAGTGTGCGCGTTTATGTTACTCTACTGTTACTGTGTGAATGACCATTGTACATACTACAAAATAGATTGCCTTGCCTAATAGGTCACAATTTCCTTAATTAATGATGGATTTTTCTCATCTCTTCAGGATTTTATCTTTATCGGTTGTACTTTACATTGAAATAAAAATTGGTCATGCTTCAGTGATTTAACAAGGATTTAAATCATCATCAAAAAGTGTCCTAATTTTTTTGATACACCCTGTACAGGAATGTAGCTATGTCCATAATGAAAATATTATGGGTGAAGACCATATGTCATCACTCACTCCGTAAGCCACAATTTGAGCCCAAATAGTAGCTACCGGGTTAAAGAAAATCAAAATTTCGGTAGCGGGCCGTGCGTGACACTTTCGTGACTGTTGCGTGGCACTGGTTGCTACGTGGGGCGAAGATCCCTGCGCATAGCGATTGCACGGACAGATGGGCAGGAATCTACACTCGGAGTCATTGGACAGACAGAATCGCCACAAATAGTATTTAGATGCCTTCAACATTATAATTCCAAGAAGACTGACACTTGTATATCCAGATTTTCATATGAGTGCACACCACCAAATCATATTTTGCGTTCTGGCAAAACCCGGCAGTGTTTGAATCAAGAAAGACCCCACTATAAGTCTAAATTTAACATCCTAGAAAAGGTAAAAATTGCTGTAAATGTACCTTAATGTTTCATTATTTGGCATTTGTGGGTTATTTCTTCCATATTAGGCCCGAAATCTCTAGCTTTTTTAGAATATAGGCAGCCTATCGTACCTAAGATAGATATCATTGGCCCGTAGCGGGGGAAAATGCCGGTTAACCCCCACAAAAGGGATTGTTTTTAAGCAGAAGACATCTTGATCTTCAATAAAAACAATGATTTGAATGAACCAGCTAGCTCTTTAAGGTGAGACAAATTAACACGAACTTGACCTCTAAACCACACAAAGCAATAGGGTACTTATTTGGTGGTGTGGGACCATATCGGCTGAACCATTCAACCTAGAAACACAATAGATGTTGCTCTTGAATAATTTAATGTTCATGAAATCTTTCTAGGATTCCCTGTAAGAGTTAATTATTCTCACCATGGATATCAAAGAAATCCACCAACAACCATTTTAGAACATTTATGGTGCATATCTTTTGAGCCAAACTACCTTAGTGATGATGAAAGGGTATTATAATGGACTATGAGAAATCCATTATACAGAGGCAAACGGATGTCAATCATTTTGAGATCATGTTTAGTATAAAAGCATCCATGGGTGGATTCAAGTTACAGAAGTCAGCTGTTGCTAGCAAACTTGAATTGTCTTGGCAAGTTTAAAATGTAGCAAGGCAAAACAGAAAGAAAAATTATGTGTGTTAAATGAAGATAGTAGACCCCGACTTGGCTCCTCTTCTGATGCTACCAGGATTTTTGTGCCTCTATCTAAACATCAAGCTGGTGATAATTCCTTTCATGTCTTTTCACTAGATCGTAATTTGGCAAATCTGTATCTATATTGACTTTTGCGCTTCAATTGAGTTTTGCCTTTTACTCATTTAAGTTTTGTATAATTATGGTAAAACTAATAGCCGCGTGGAAAGTGTTAATGTTGCACCGCTTGCAATATATTGTCATCCTGGTATGGATATATCGCCTTAATGAGGTCATACCTGTGGACCGGATCTTTTACCACACGGACGTATAAAAACTGGCGAGCCATCTTTGTCTCCACCGTGAAAATCTAAACACCACTTGCTTTCTGAATGAATGACCTGTAAAAATATGATGTAAAACGTCAACATAATCTTAACATTAGATTCGAATCATCGATTAAAGATTCAGTCACATAGCCGATTATTCGCTAGAAAACCACTTCCAGACTGCTCAAGACTGGTCACGATTGGCCATTATTCGAAAATCGTGAGCAGTTTTCTTTTTTCATGTGTAGTATGGCAAGGTCTGAGAATGTCCTGTGCAGTCTTGTGTGATCCGGAGCACGTGGCAAATTTGACAAGCCCGCCACGATTTTTTCTCGCAGCCTAACAAAATCGTAGCGGTTTTTTAATCGGGAAGGTCGGCACCGACACATGAGCGGTTTGGAAGCGGTAGCCGATGAGTTGGCGCGCATCATGAGTGGTTGTGTGTAGTTGGTAAGTGGTCGGCAAGTCGAGTCTGCTAGCGGGAGAGAAGATGCAAGCCAACTTGACATGTTAAATCGACAACTCGGCGAGTAGTCTTGACAGCAACATGTCACAACTTGTGCCGTCGTGTCAAGGTTGGCGATTGATCGGGGACTGAACAAGTGGCGTCGCAGATTGGTCGCCGATTAAACACGTTTGATCTTGTTGATTTCATGATGCTGTCGCCTACTGCGGTAGGCGATTCAGCATCTCTTGTCTTGTTGACGGCGGGGAATATCACATACTGATCATCCCTGCTCATCCCTGGTCGGGATCCAAAATGTAAGTTGTGCAAGTTTGAACAAGATTTCAGCCGATTTTGAAAAAAATGGTGGTATTGTGTAGTTGGGAAGAGGTTGGGTCGCGAGCTGTCTTCTATGTGACTGAACCTTAAAGTGTGGTATTCGTGCGATAGGTCTGTGCATGAGTTGCCTATGTAACATTTTTTGTGACACTCACATGCATGTGATAATACTTGTGACGAATGCACACGAATTATGGTGTCGAATTGTGCGTGACTTGTGGCAAGTCGATGAAGACACCTCTAAAGTAATGCGCTTCTAATGTACATATTATGACGAACACCCCTTGTTTTTAAGTGAGTATGTGACACGCACATGAAGTACATATAAATAACAGTATTAACACTCTTACTTTATGATATTGTGTTATTCATGTGGTCATGTGCATGTGACGAACATCCCATGGAATGCGTTATGTGTTGCTCATTTGAAGCACTTAATAATCAATTCGATGAAGACACCTACATATGTACTATAAAGTAATATGAAGTACATTTACTGATGATGATCCTGTGTTATTTATCATGTTGTGTGCATGTGATGACGAACATCCAATGGAACGCGTTATGTGACACGCATATGGTATGTACATTTATGTAATATTGTGCTCGTGTGATATGCATGTGATTTCCATGTCACAAATACCCATGAATAGTGAGTTAGGCAATTATCGAAAGAGGCAGATGGTATGATGAATAGCACCATGAATAGTGCAGGTGAATTCCAACAAGAGCAGTAACTGTTGGGTAGAATTAGGATGAAAATATACCTGTTAGTGAAATGTGGCTTGTTATAGGACTAATACGAGTTAATATGACCCATTTTGAACATTTTACATCATTATTACAATCTGCGTAACTCACAAGGCTGACTTAAGCTCATTTGGCCAATTATAAGAGACAAAACGTACCTATTGGTCACTTTTAACCGTTCTAAATGTCAGATATGATATCTCTGTAACCGAATGTCAGATATGATATCTCTGTAACCGAATGTCAGATATGATATCTCTGTAACCGAATGTCAGATATGATATCTCTGTAACCGAATGTCAGATATGATATCTCTGTAACCGAATGTCAGATATGATATCTCTGTAACAGACTATAAACAATAAAGGTGACCGATGTCTTAGGAAACAAAATGCCCTCTGAATAGCCAGAACCAGGTCAGAACAATCATTAAGTTAACCTAAGGTCACGAATTTTCCGCGTTGCGGAATTTCCGCGAAAATCGCGGAATTGAGGTTAAACGCGGAAAACGACATTTTGATGAAAAGAAGGGGATTGCACACCTAACGTCCAAAACACAAAGTTTATAAATAGTCTTGAATAAAACAATATAAATATTAAAAAACAATACGTAATAAAACCTAAAAATGATGTGTTTTTCTGTAAAGTGTGTATATTTTGGTTTTATAGATCGTAAAAAAACGTAAATTTTAAGCTTTCTTGGGAAAAATTACATCACAGAAAATTGCACAATTTACAAAGCGGAAAAACGCGGAATTCGACAGTTACAAAGCAGAAAATTCGTGACCTTAAGTTAACCCCTCTCCAGTAATGAAACTTGATTTTCATAAGAACTAAATTAATAGATCTTCAATATACCGGACTAATTGGAAAGATTACAAGTCTCTCGAAGAGATCATTTTCTATCATTGACTACCTAATTGACTATTCTGAAGGTTACCCGTAAGGAAAACTCATCAAATCATATTGAAGATTTAACATACGAGGCATCACTGTGGCTTGATGTATAATAACGAACATTGGAATTCGCAGTATTCCAGTATGCCAAAGGCATCATAGCAAAACATTCGAGTTGATATTACACTATTTTCAGGCCTACAAGAGTTAATATTGCTTACAATCTTATTATACATTATAAAGTATGTATATTCATTGATTTCCATTTTAAGTATATAAATCGTGCTCTTATATCTAACCATACAATACAGAAAAACCCCGAAAAACTTGTATTTATTGTTGATTAAGGTTAATTTCCGTTCCCGTTGTCCAAAATCTTTATCTGGCTTTGACTGCATCATAACAAAAGTGAAACAGATAATATGATGTACTACAAATGAAGCCATGATTCAGAGCTATAATCATGAAAATTGTCATGGCTGACATTCATATTAGCGATGTTATAATCGATGAGGTAGAACCAGGGATACTATTAACTTTGGGATAGGAAAGTAGTATACTAACGTACGTAGCGAAAACGGACCCTTTTGCATATTTGAATAAATCATGGTTATCGTCCGGAATGTGTCGGTGACCGGCGTTTAACGCGTTTAACAATGTTTAACCAGGTTTAACGGCAGGTTAAACGGCATGTTAGTCAGCATAGGTTTGGGGGCGCTGTAGACGACGGTGGCCACGTGAAACCTAAATTTTGAATTCGTAGTGAATAACACGTAATCGCGAATTTTAAACTATCATTTTGACAAATACATCATAATTAAAAGGATTTTTATCGTTAACCGGGCGATGACTGTTAAAAAAATTCAAAATGGTGCACTCCCGTTGCCAAATTGGGTCGTCTGAGAGACGCGTGGCCAGCGTTGCGTCGTCTGCTACAATCATCACGCCTGATCGGTATAGCGCCCTCAATTCTATGCTGACTAAGTTCGATTTAAAAGTGGACCCTATCGGCAAGCTGAGAAGCAGACCCCTGGTAGAACTTGTTGAATGACCCTCGTTTATCAAAGTGACCAAAATAATCCGCCTTACCTGTCCAAATACTGTTTCATTTGTCGGCCAATTAGTCTCCGGAAACACATTCTCAAGATACCAGCCAAACGATTTACAATTCAATCGTTTTCTTATCGCTAATCTCTCCGATATATCCCCGGCATCCGCTTCCCTTACATACGGATGAAAGTAATAGTAGAATTCTTTGTACTGATCTAACCACACTTCAGCCAGTCGTTTGTTATTGTTGTTCATAAAGTTTCCCGCGCCGCCGCTTGAATATGGCGATCTGTGACGGAATATGTGTCCCACGTGAGAACAAGGCATTGTTTCTAAAGAGCCGCCACACATCCACGTCTGCAAGGAACCAATTATATTGGGTATTTGTTATCAATTTTATTTAAATAATATATAGACTCGGGTAAACTGGCGTGAATTAAATAAACAATGACTTTACAAATACGGTCTCGAACCCAGTCCCTCTTCACTATCGCGGCGAAGAACAAACCACTCTAGACCACAGAGGCTGTGTTTACGTGGATGAACGAGCGCTAATGTGTATTACAAAGCCATTAAAAAGAGTCTCAAGCGACCGAAATCAATCCAGGCAAATGACCTAATCTGGTGTGATGGGATCGAGAATACGTCCGACACCGGGTGCAATACGATACCCATTTAGGCCGTCCGAAATAGTGAGGGCGCTATATAGCTGGACCGTTAATTAACTTGATCCCCGTTTTGACCTGTACAGTATCTTCTGATTACACCATCAAAGGTATAAAGATACAAAGGTTTGAATGGGAAAACTTTCACTTATTTTATCGGTTTAATCATTACCAAATTTCAATCAAAGTACAAACCGAGTCTGAAGTAAATGTTTGTGATCATATGTGGATAGGTTATATTCAGGGATGCATTCATAAAAGTGAGATTTAGTGAGATTTTCAGATGCATAATTTCCGCTAATTTTACTATGTGACTCACGTGTGTACAAACTTTAAAATGTTGTTATTTGACTATTGCGTGATCATTTCAATCATATTCTACACTCGCTTGTCATTATATGGTCGTAAAAATACGTTGGTTTAATCAGGTATATAAATAATTGTTGTTATCCAGAAAATTGGCAGGTTTGGATAAATCGTGTTTTACAGAGTGTTTCAATAAAAATACGTCGTGTTGTGTAAACGTGAGATCCCCCAATATTACAGGCAGTAAGAGTCAGTCAAAGGTTGCCTGGATGTTTTAAACCATTTTACAAATTATTACCTTGGTGTGCTAGCTCGTGATTTATTGATTATTTATGTTCATGATTATGTGAATATCACCTTCTACCAAATTACTCATATTATAGTGTGTTCATTTCAAAATCAACATGTGAGAAATTAGATGTACTTTGTGCTTGATGGACACTTATTTTGGTTTATATTCCAAGATTTATGTACCCAATATTTGTTTGCCAAATCTACATTGCTTATATTTTATAATTATTATTGATGGTGACGGCTACGGCCATGGTTAGCATACCAGAGTGTTATCAGAGTCATGCTTTTTGTAAAGGTCATGATTATTTGATACCAGAGTGCTATATATTAAGAGTCATGCTTTTTGTAAAAGTCATGATTATTTGATATAAAAATGATCCTATAAGTGTATTTTGTGAAACTTGCAGTCAACAAAAATAACTGCAAACTCATGTCATATTTGGATGCGTTGTATTGTTAAGCGATTGGTACAGTGTTCAATTAGTGTGTGAATTTAACGTTTGTCGTGTGTACGCATTTAACGCAAGATTTTCCAGTGCGCTGACATTTTACGCATCGCGTGATAATTAATGTGTTTCATTTTTGCTATTTTGATCATAATATTTTGTCGTTTTTGCATCTGCCAAAATACGCGCAGAAAGAATGCGAAGTGCGCTCATTGTTTTGGTGCGGTTATATTTATGAGTTTTATTGTACGGTAAGAACTCCGTTGACCTAAATTTGTTATTGTGCGCACGAAGCGAGTAAATAGTCTATCTTTGAGATTATTCAATAACAGTGTTATATTTTTGGTCACAACTTCTGGCACCCACTCAGTATTGATCATCTGTGTCCGTGTGAGTTATTTCAATGTGAACAGGTACTGCGCATAAAGCGGAGTAGCCACTTGCCATTATTATTACGTAACATGTTTAAGCTGTAATGTAATGTACTCATAAGTCTAAATATTTAAGTATTTGGGTATGGTCAGGAGTGTATTTGGAGATTGGGTTCAAGTCCCACCAGTAAGCGACGTAATTATACGCAAGTTGGGATAGGATCAGCCGATGATATTTAGTACGGTTAAAGTCCGGGGTTCGAGTCCCGCGCGGTGATTGACAAGTTACGTGGATTGGATCAGAACGACTAAGTTTAGGTTAAAGTCCTAGTCCAGAGATCTACATGTGGTGGTTCAAAGTCATTGGTGCGACGACAAGGTTAAGATGTGGGTTCGAGTCCCTGTCTGTTGACGCGTCAGTATCAACGTTCACTCTCGACCTACCCAACATTGTGTATCTTTAAATGCTCATAATGTTTACATGCATAATATACAAGGTGTGATTTATTATGTTTGAATTATTTGACCCAAATGTTTTGTTATGATTTATATTCCAAATTATCAGTACACTTTAAGTAACATATTTTGTATTTCTTTATTTTCATGTCATCTTCTGATTACACCATCAAAGAGGGAAGATCAGTTAGGGAGGATCAATCAGGGAGTCAAGTCGGGTGTAAAATTCAAGTTAATTGCTACAGCACTAAAAATCAGGGCAGAACAATCATGGGTGATGTGAATGGGAAAGTGATGTATTGTCGATGTGAATGATGGAGATAAATGTAGCTGTAAATAAATTGTGTTGAAAGTAAATTCGTCGTCAGTCTATATTTCGCCTCGCAAACGTATAATTACACTTATACAACGAGCCCTGGTGTTACATTGCCAACTTCCAGTGCACGCTACCAACCTACCTGGTAGTTGGTGACTGAGGCCGTCCCGATCCCGTTACACTGGAAATCGGGTTTTATTTCCTAATCTGGAAATGCAGTGATATTGTAATTTTGCAGGTAGATATTTTTGTGAATCATCAAAATGCTTCAATTTTGTGGATACTTAATATTCATTGTTGGTATCCCAATTGACCAATTTTAATTTATAGCAATTTCATAAAATTCCTACGGCGGGAAAGATTTGTTTATGGGACACCAACAATACGCTATACATGTATACATTAAATTAAATTAGAATTTTCAATTCAGATACATCGAAATTATCTAATTATTGATATTTCCCGGTATGATAATCTTATTAGAAATTGAATAATAATAATAATATTTATTTCTTGTTTGTTGACAAGCTAGTACGGTACTCTGTAGCATACCTTGAAGGATAATTCCAAATTCTCGCCTCCCCACACTTTAAAGCCATCGTCATAGCGACCCAACTTATAGAAAAATGATTTATCGATAGCAAAAAGTCCACCGGCCATGGTAGGGGATCTGCAGAAAAGAGAATGATTTTGATTGGTTACTAGCAGCTAGGATCTTACTTTCAGTGATCCAGCCAGAGGCCGTGATAAGGAAAGTGGGCTAATTTGCATAATATGCAAATTAGCTTCCGCCATGTGAGGTCAAATTTGATCTGATTGATTCAAAAATCTTGAGCTCACACAATTCTGTTACTATTCCTTTAATGTATGCTTGCCTTCAAACTCAACACCTTCTGAGCGACGGTTATCTTTTAAGACTCTTCTTGTTACGACTTGTGTGTAACTATCAGAACAATTATTACAGGGTGTATCAGAAAGAACTGTACCGTGTTTTTAATACATAAAAAATACAAAATGATTATTGTTTTTAATTTTAACACCTGCAATATAAAGGTGAACATGATTCCTACATTATATGTTAATTTCATTGCGATATCTATTTTTGTTCTCGTGTGGCAAGACTTAATTGAAAATCGAGGAAAAACGTGTTTTCAATATGTTAGCTCAAAGCCATCGGCAAATCTGATTAACTCATGGTTTGGGTTAGGGTTAGGATTAGGTTAGGGAGGGTTAGGTAAGGGTTAGGTAAGGCCTATGGCTTTTGAGCTAACAAATTTGAGAACATGTTTTTTTTATCGATTTTCGATTTAGTCGTGCCACACGAGAACAAAAAGAGATATCTCAATAAAATTAACATAAAATGTAGGAAACATGTTAACCTTTGTATTGCAGGTGTTTAAATTTAAAACAATAATCATTTTGTATTTTTTAGGTATTTAAGAAACACGGTATTCAGTTCTTTCTGCTGATACACCCTGAATCCCTTCAAATTTGTTAGATTGACGGACTGTTCCCTGATTGGTACGTCATCACGTGCATGCTTACTGAATGCTAATGAGTTCACACTTACTTTATTGGTATGGTATGGTTTTTCTGCCAGGCTTTCTTGTCAGGTGTCTGCATACTTTGCCACGTGAATATTAAGCCCCAGCTGATGGCGCCAATTTGTGGGGTACCGTCCCCTTCTTTGTATTCCATTGTGTCGTCATCAATGACGTCAATAACAGGTACAACTACGTGAGATCTGAAAAATAATTATAATACATTCATTACTAACATGTTAGTATATAAAATTTAAAATTAAAAAAAAAATTGAAGGCGTTTACTGAGCTTTGTTGTAATACTATTGACACGTTGTGATTTGAAGTTTAGAACAATTTCAGTTACCGTTAAGACTTCTTCCTTCTTCCGTCTGAGCATGGATACTCGGGTTTTTCTTCTTCAATACAGTACTGGGCTCCATTTGAAATCAGTACATTACTTTATCCTTCCCTACAGGGTGTGTAATTTCAAATACAGTTACCTGCATGGGTAACTCCATGTGAAATCTACACTCCCTGTGCAGGAGATTTAACATTTTCCATGCGGTTTTCAATTTTACATGTACTATATTCAGAAACCTTTCCCAACTTTGAAAGTCTATAGATCTCAAAAAATGAAATTCTCATAGTGATCCCAAATATGGTGATGCATTTCAATAATGTTGACATTCATGAAACATTGCGTGATTTCTTCTAACTGTCAGTCTGAAATTGTGAAGGTTATTTCTTTATTAGAGTGTTAATGGATTTCAAATGGAACAGACCATTCTGTCTCGAGTATTGTGGCAAATCCTACCTGTCTTGGGCGATCCGATATACCATTGGTTCTAGCCACCCGTCAACCACCTCACAGTGAGAATCCAGGAATACCAAGATTTCACCACTTGCGATTTCCGCCCCTTGTAGCCTAGCAACAGTAAGACCTGATCGTTTCTCCAAATGCAGAACTTTAATGTTAAAATTCAATTCCTCTGCATATTGATCTAGTCTCGATTTCAAATGATCTGAAATAAATATTGACCATTGTACAAAAGAATAATGAACGGTTAAAGCTTGGGTTCGAAATTAGTGTACCTCTAATGAATCCAATTACTACATTAGGTTTTTTTAACAATAGATTATGACGTTATTAAGACCCTTTCAAATCAATCAAGGTCGCCCTCTAGAGTTCAATATACATGTAAATTCAAGTGGAAAACCTGTCAGATTTGCTTGTCTTTATGAAAACACCGACATTTTAGACCGTGAGGAGACTCAGTCAAGACACGCAGATTATGGGCAGTGCGTATTAGGGGGTGGCAGGGATGGTACGACGTACGCGTATTACATATTACATGGGGGCGACCCCTAAACCCTGCAGCGGCCCCTAAACCATGCAGCGCGAAAAATCGAGCTCGCCCACGCCACTGCCAGCGAAAGCGAAGAAGTTGCGGCTGTAATTGACTACTTTTAGTGACATTTTTTTAAATTGAGAGATAACGACCTCGAGCTTTTTTTTAAAGTGATCTGACCTTGGGCGCTATACCCTACGACACTTATTTAGCATAGAAATTCATTGGATTAAGGGCGCTTTTTGCGGACCCCCGTAATGAAGGTCATATTAGGTTACAAGGCCCGCTTAGCAGCGCTATAAATTGATGCCCTAAAAACCGTCAACAAATTTAAATATTCGCCTTACATCCAAGCTGGTTGCTACATGACATAATTATCGTGTGCAACCAACCGGCTGTATTGAGTAGTTTAAAGGCATGAGCGTAGATGTAATTTGCAACATAATGGAAACTTACCCATGCAGTTAGCCCCGAATTTAAATATATGCACTGAGTAATCCTCTCGTAGTATTGATAACAATAGGTTTACCAGAGCAAATTAATAGCGCTTCTAAGCAGGCAATGTATGTCATGTATCATGTATGTTGAATGAAAGTTAAGGGGTGGCTGAGATCCCTGTCATCGTATCGTATTGTGTAATAAATTCAGCTGAACTTAAATTAGACACAATGAATATTGGAATTGCACCTCAAATTTGGCAAATTCATTAGCCTCGTTCATGATTATAATAGTGTGTACTGTGTTCTCCGTTAATCGTAGAGCAACCGACCTTGAGTACTAGCATCGTCCACAAGGACAATCTCCTGCATACATGAAGGCGATCTATTGATGACACTATGAACTGTGCGCCACAGGGTACTCCAGGCCTCGTTATGGAAGACTACCACCAACGACGTCTTTGGTAGATTTTTAGGATAGGTCAGGGCGGCACACCTGAAATTTAAAGCAATGCAGTCAAGTAGTTATAAGGAATTTCCTTGGTAACAAAAAAAGCACTAACTGTATGCGTAATGAATAAAAAAAATCAAAAAATGCAGAACTTACACCGTCTGTGTCATTTTTGCTAACGCGATATCTACCCAATCCTCGACTGAGTATTTATGGTCTATGTCCGAAGTTGTTCACGATTTCCCCACGCTTTTCCCCTCCCCTTTCTTTGTATAAGTTAAGTAGCCGACTACTGAGAGAAACCACATAACACTATTAGCTGCGACAAATTAACATCCTTGTATCTAAGAATAATTTAGTATTGCGTAGTCCGCCATGAAACTCTTAGGTGATATTTTCCTAAGAAGTCGGATGTTGTTTTTCACGCATCAAAGTTTGATTTCCATGTGACAATCCATGTGAAACACGTAATTCCCACGAAGAATACACGTGACACCCATGCGATACTTGTGCATTAGATTGACACTTTAAGAATAAAATTCACATCTGCATTACAGATGTGACATGTCACGCTGAAATGCGATACCAGGCACCCCTGAGACAACCCCAGAAGATTTCTTGTTCAGCCCAGATGCTTAGCAACACTACAGTGACGACAGGGCTTTTCTCCCAAAACAGACAGTGCCAAAAAAGTGAAAAAGTAATTAACAGCTGGAGGCCGTCTGACTTCCACCTTGAGTACATGGTACAGATAGGCAGAACTTTGTCACAGATATGAAAAGAAGTTGAATCCCAACTAAATATTTTATTCAAAAAATCAAGGATCTTTAAGAAAAACAACGAGAACTGAATTGAAGTCACATCAATTGTACTATACTTGCAGCAGGATTTTCTTATACCCTTGTTTAACAACATTATCAGCCGTTCCTTGTACTGTCAATGGGAACCAGTAGACACTGGTGATAGAAATTAGTGGTCATGTGATGAAAGTGAAGTATGCGGCTGCTATACTGCGCAAGAGTTCTTCTTTGAGACAGTGATATCCACGCGCTTACCCTTTAGGTCTGACATCCGGCACCGTTCTATTCAAAGACATCATATCGCTGGCGTAGAGATTAAATTGATTGATTTTAAAGAGCGCCTTGGATTCGTTGAGATGCAATGCGTCTATCACGACTGGTCTACCCATTTCTCCTGGTCCTTTAAGTGCCACAGCATCCTGGGGAGCGACTGAGAGAGAAAAGAGAATGATTTTGATAGGTAAATGGCAGGGGTCTCAACATTCATTGAGAGGCTTGATATACGGATGTCGGGACATTTTGGAAAGTGTATTCATTTTAAAATACCTTGTAATCTAGAGCTGTATTTGATTGGTTATTTAGATGATCATATCACGTAAATACCATATCGGAGCCATTGTATGGCCTGGGGCTTTAAAAGAAATGAAGAAAATAAAATGAGAAGAGTCATACTCCGTCAAAAGGTAAAGAGAAATCGAACTACTTAGGGAGTAGTTCCATTTATACTCGATACATTTATCGGACTGTATCGGGGCTTGATATGTTTAAAGCTCGATATTCTTTAAGTTGAGGCTCGATAAATAGATTCCGGGGCGCGATAGCTTGCTCGATACGAGTATCTTAGCAGTAGCCACTATTACCGCGGATGTATTGTAATCAATCACACCAGTTTATTTACATTACCGCACCAATTGTCCTTCGTTATATTGAAACAAAGTATTATGCTGCTCGATAAATAATCATAAGGGGCTCGATATTTGTTTCAAAATCAGGCTCGATAAAAACTCATCGGGCCCGATGCAGTCTCGATGATTTTATCGAGTATAAATGGAACTGTTCCCTTTGTTAAAAGCTTACCAAATATGGTAAGTATTGGTAAGGTCTAATACCACAATGCATTGCAAAGCTTACCAAATATGGTAAGTATTGGTAAGGTATAATACCACAATGCATTGCAAAGCATACCAGACCTGGTAAGTATTGGTAAGGTATAATACCACAATGCATTGCAAAGATTACCAAATCTGGTAAGTATTGGTAAGGTATAGTACCATAATGCATGGTAAAGCTTACCAAATATGGTAAGTATTGATAGGTCTAATACCACAATGCATTGCTAAGCTTCCCAAATCGGGTAAGTATTGGAAAGGTCTAATACCACAATGCATTGCGTGCTTACCAAATATGGTAAGTATTGGTAAGGTCTAATACCACAATGCAATTGCAAAGCATTGCAAAGCTTACCAAATAATGGTAAGTATTGTTAAGGTCTTATACCACAATGCATTGCAAACCTTATCAAATGAGGTAAGTATTGGCATGGACTTAATTGTGTTATGCGCTCAGACTGATCATTGGTAAGGTATAATACCACAATGCATTGCAAAGCTGACCAAATATGGTAGTATTGGAAATGTCTAATACCACAATACATTGCATGCGTATTAAAAATTCCAATTTGCTGTTTCATTTTTCTCATCTTTTATGCGCGTGAAATAAGGTAAGGTGTTTACTTTACATTTTGTAACGAAATATAAGCCAAATATGTTAATACAGTCGCCTGCAGACGAAAGTTCCAATATTTCACAAAATGTTTCAATTTGTATTAACATTATTGAATTTCATCATCATATTTGGAATCACCTCGAGTAATACACCAAAATAAATACAAACATGCCTAGTATCGGTTCAGTAATTATTGAGATAGACGTTCAAAGTTGGGAACGTTTTTTCCTTAAAATCGTTTTTGTATGATAGCAGCGTGGAACGTGTTAAAATGATAGAGGAATATCGTCAGCCTGCTTCGATAATTGCCTAACTCATTTTTTCTAGTTCTTAGAAAACAACAAAAGTATGAAACCTGTTACCTGTGTACCTGTTACTCATTTTGCATTATTGATGAATGGACATTCATTTTGTGGAATGTGACTTATATTGTTGATGCCTCAATTGGCGTGCATGGATGCACTAATCCAAGTCATATAGAAACACACACAGAAAACACTATGTAAAAAAATTACACAAATTATGTAAAAAATACATAATCTGTGTAAAAATAGAACTCCATAATACTATGTAAACAGTTGTGTTAAGCTTTTGCATAGGAATTTACACAAGCTTGGGTATATATTACATGTTTTATGTAAACTCTTACATAATAATTATGGAGTTCTATATTTACATAATTTTTTACATAGTTTTTTCTGTGTGCAGATGAACACAGCCATACAATAATTTGATCCGGGAATTTAATTAATTCTATGGATTTGTCAATGCAAATTCAATAATGCAAAATGAGTAACATGTTGGAGTGGTCTGGTGGCCCTTTTGCAACAAAGCTCTTCATTTATCAACACTTTTGATTGGTCAATGACTTAGGTATTATAACAGCATGTGCATAATGTAATGAAGTCATGATTTATGCAAAAAAACTCAATTTTGCTGAAAAGTGACTTAGGCAATTATGGAAGCAGGCTGACGATATATAATCAGTAAATTAAGTGATATATTGTTTGATTTGAAAAAGGTTACGTAATTAAAATGGCACTATATCTTAAAATTGATAACCTCACCAACAAATAATTAATAACTTCAAAATTCTCAATGTAATCGTATGTTCAAAGATGGTGCAAAAACAATGTTTTTGACCTGATGTAAAAACATATTCGACATATAGTTGCTCGCTTGAACTTTTCAAGAGTTTAAAAGGTCCCTGAATAATTGCCAGGATTGTTTATTTTCATTTATCATTCTAATTTGTTTTATATTGACAGGTAATGGGGGCGATGGCTGCAAATAAAAACGTGAATTGCAATCATTGAATGAGTAAACGTATGATATTCATCATAAACAACTCTTCATATTATAAGACGAGACAGAAAATATCCCACTCAAAATGTCGAATAATATATTAATATGTTGGTTAGATTCAAGTGTCCGAAACAGTCATACACTGCAAAAACTCCGGTGTTGAATTTAACACCATGGGTGTCAATTTAACACCATGGGTGTCAATTTAACACCATGGGTGTCAATTTAACACCATGGGTGTCACTATAGGACCGGTGTAAAGTGGTCCGGTCCTATAGTGACACCCATGGTGTTAAATTAACACCGGAGTTTTTGCAGTGTACAGGATGTCCCAGCATGATTTATATTCATATAAAAACAATACTTGGTCCAAATGTAATGCCTGTAATATACGAGGGTCTCCGGGTTCTCCGGTTTCCTTCTGCTTTCAAAATCGGTGATCATTTGTTTCGGTTATCAAAAACTTCCTTCACCCAATGGAATTTGGGAAGCTGCACTGAAAAATGGTGGATGTTACAATCTAAGTGCGGATAGGTGTGCGCTTGAATTGGCAGCACCCTAGTTGATGCGATCTGATGCTGATGATTCGCCAGTTGCAGCGAAATTACAGCGCTTTGATCAATCTTGGAAAGGCGCTATATAAATCCCGATTATTATTATTAGTATTATTATTATTCAATAAGTTCTACCTCCTCCCTAATAACATCGCTAATATGAATGTCAGCCTCGTGACATTTGTCATGATTATAGCTCTAAATCATGGCTACACATTTATGATAATAATTGATACCGGTTTCACTTTGGTTCTTATGCGGTCAAAGCAAGAGAGAGATTTTGGACAACGGAAACGGAATATTACTCTCAAAATAAATAACCGTTTTTCGTATTTTCTCCATGTTGCAAGGCTAGATATAATGGCACTGGAATTGAATATAATGGATGATAGATATAATACGGTATGATCATGTATAAATAAGATTGTAAGCAATATTAACTCGTGTAGACTTGCAAATAGTATAATATACTGTTAACACTCAAATTCGTTGTTACGATTCATTCCACAGTGATGCCTTTGTATGTTAAATATTTAGCGTGGTAGTCACTTTATGAGTTTTCTTTATGTGCAATCTTCAGAATAGTCAATCAGATAGTCAATAGTAGAAAATAATCTTGGACAGACTTGAATCTCTTCAATTAGTCCTGTATATATAGTGACGATCTCTCAGTTCTTATGAAAAGCAAATATGACTTTTGCAGTGTTCCCTATAGAGGAAACTTGATGGTTGTCCTGGTCTGGTTCGGGCTAATCAGACAGCATAGTTTTCATATCAAATTAGTTACTTTTTGCATTTATAGTCTGCTAAGAGATATCTGAACCGTGTCTCAGTGGCGTAGCTAGGATTTTTTCCGGGTGGGGGGGGGGGGGGGGGGGGGGGGGGGGGGGGGGGGGGGCGCAAGATTTCTATTTTTTTTGTAAAAGGTTGCCCCCCAACATTTTCTAGTCACTTACCTCGTGAATTTCACGTAAGTGTGTGTGGGGGGGGGGGGGGGGGGGGGCACAGTAAATGTACTACATGTACAATTTTGCCTTTTATTTGGCTAATAACCTCGGTCTTTTTCTCAATTTTTTCTTATTTCCTTTTTTTCTCAACCCCTTTTTTTTTAGGGGGTTGGGGGTTGGGGGCCCAAATTGAGTTTGAGCGTCGGGGTCGGGGGGGGGGCATTTGCCCCCCCCCACCCCCCCGAGCTACGCCACTGCCGTGTCTTAGTATATTGGTGAAATGATAAGCAGTTTGGAGATTATTTTTCTGTTTTTCATCCGTTTCCGTCAGACTATATGGACATTTGGTTTGCGCTGCTTTTCCAGAAAAGTACAACCAGCATTCATACCGATTTTCAATTTATTTGTAGCTGAGATTCAAAGCCACAATTGTGGAACATGGCATAGTACTGGCATGTATTATAGCAAAGTTATGTGGTAGGAGGTAGAACTTATTAGATGACCCTCGTATATATGGTCACGCAACATATTCTCGCGTTAAAATGCATATATCACGCATTTCATATATTGCCGTATTTTGCATATTTGACGCATTTTAAGGCACATTTTAAGAACCCGATGCGATTTATTCCGTTAGCGCCCTCAACGGAATAAATCGCAATAACACCGACAATACGTACAAATATGAAATACGTACAGTATACGTATTTTAGATTTGACACCTTGGAAATCATATTGATACATAATTATATGCCAACACACTCAGGGGGTTGTTGGTGGTGGTGGTAAAAACAAGGACGAGGTAAAAACAAGGACGGCACAAGCTAAAACTATAAATTGGATATCCTACAATCTTAAACTATAAATATTGGATATCCTACATTCTTAAACTACTTTGTCAGTGTTATTGCGATTTATTCCGTTACGCCTTAAAATGCGTCAAATATGCAAAATACGGCAATAAATGAAATGCGTGATATGCATTTTAAGATAGAGGATGGGGTGGGTCACGCGTTATGAGCTCGCCATAGGGTGCTGCTGTTACACTTTTAGTTTCATGCTGTCAAATTCCTTAAATACAATACCACAAAAGCTATCTCAACACATATGGTATCATTTTAAAGCCCTTATAACAAGCTAGCTGCCTGCAAAATGGCATTGCTATAGCTAATACAGAAGGGGAGATACAGCTGTTTAAAGTTTGGGGACCAGGGGTGGTGCCGGAAGGGGTGCCGCCGGAAGGTACGGTGCCGCCTGTACAAACTCAATGGCGATAATCCCATGCTTTGTTCTTTTTACAATAACTCTTGGGTCACGCGTTATGAACTCGCCTCCCAATAGGATGGTGCTGTTACACTTTTTAGTTTCATGCTGTCATATTCCTTAAATATCTTTAAAACCACAAAAGCTATCTCAACAAATTTGGTATCATTTTAAAGCCCTAATAACAAGCTATCTGCCTGCAAAATGGCATTGGTATCATACTAGCTAATACAGAAGGGGAGCTAGCTGTTTGAAGTTTAGGGACCAGGGGTGGTACCGGAAAGGGTGCCGCCTGTACAAACTCAATGGGGATAATCCCATGCTTTGTTCTTTTTACCATAACTAGTCATCCCCTAATGTTACAAATATAATTCTGGTCCCATTTTAAAGGGTATTTAGTAGTTTTTAAGTATGTGGTTCAACAGACTTGTCAACTGTTTGTAACAACTAATTAAGTATGGATAAGACAATGATCAACAGCTTTCTTTCTATTCGCTACACAGTCAACATGGATAATCAGCCTCAATTTAACGGATTTATAAAAATGACTATAACAGAAAAAGTTTTCAACCTATGATAGCAAAAGTATACATTTTTGGAAAGCTTGGAACTAGAGGAATTCAGAAATGCAGTTTGGATCGGGAAGGGTACATCCTTAACAAATATTTTTTGAAAATTCTGTATAATTAAATTACCGACGTAGTAACCTTTGACAATTTTCATGAGGAATACAAATATGTAAAGTAAATAATGATAAGGTAGGCCTATGTATAAAAATTACATGGATCTCAAATTAAAAATTCTGATATTTTTCCGATTATTTTGAATCATACCATTTTAGTCTTTGATCGTGATATAATTTCAATGGTATATTTGGTTTAATCATGCAATTTCCCTTCAGAAAATATATACTTTTAATACCTCAGGGGGGTACACAAGCAAATATAAATGTGTAAAGTTAAAATCATGTCGCGAAAGCCAAAATCCGTGTGTAACCTGAAAGGGAGTAATTCTGTTTACCCTTCACAGAGGTATTCATTCAAATTTGGGGCAACCTTTTACGAAAATTTTAGAATCTTGCCCCCCCCCCCTGAAAAAATCCCAGCTACGCCACTAGATGGAGGTGTGTAGGGTATGACAGAATTATGCCATAAATAATGATGGGACACCCTTTACCATGTTTACAGGATGTTTATCTGATGCCACTCGATGCTTTAGCATTGAAGTTGGACTACATTATTTTAATCAACATGAACGTTTTGAATTGTGCAGCAGATATGAAGAAAACAAATCCTTCCATATTTTGATATGCTACCTTAAACATGTTAAACGCGATGAAATATGAATGTAAATAACGTCCCACTCGTTGTATGAGAGCTCTACTCAGAATTTAAATAAAAAACACTAATTTATATCCTCTCTTTAAAATGAAATAGGGTTGTGCAAATGTTGGCCGTTTTTAAGTTGTCAAAACATGACCCAAACCAGTTATCGATTTGTTTTTATGAGGAACAGCATTTGTCTGAGTTTGCATAAAGGCAGTTCTCAAACAAAGTTCGGAATTATATTTGAATCATTTTCATATTTCATATATCGTTATATTTCCATCAAATTTTCTGTATCAATTGAAGGCTAATGTGTTTATATTTGCAATGATACCAAATTTGTATCAATCACTTTTGTCAGTTCTCGGCCACTTGTTCGAAAATACGTAGCAGTTTATTTCTGAATGTGCCAAAATCATCACTATATTGTGCTCACAAGTCAAGTCTTAACGCTGCAATGAAGAGACGACAGAGTTGAATTTGTACAATTTGATTGAGACCTCGCCCAGCGCCCATGCTCTACTGTAAAAATGTAATGTTGTCCTCGACCGCCCGCTCGTCAGATTTAGGGCCGCTCCGATTTATTTTTTCCAGATTTTTCTTTCTTCGGTTTTTCTTTTTTTTAAACTGTTTTTAAACATTTAAAAATGTCATTGAATATTGAATAAAGTGTTTATAACATATATGTGCGACTCTTAGAGTGATTGCAACTTCTTATTGGCTGCATTTTGAGCTTCCGCTGGTATAAGAAAAAAAGAAGAAACAAAATCCGCCCGCCCGCCCCTTCTCTCTGAAAGCTGTCGAGGACAATATTACTTCTTTTTTTTTGCCTAATGATTGGTATTTGCATTTCGAAAATCGTAACAGTGTGGCTGTTGCTTTATTCGACCTAAGCATGCTAAGTAAGACTTTTGACAAAGTCCCCCACAACCCTCTGTTGCTCAAACTTCGTTCTATTGGAATCACTGGGCCTCTTTTGTGCTGGCTAAGGTCCTAACTTTCCGGTAGAAGCCAGTATGTTTCTGTCCATGGTATAGCTTCCCCAGAGCTCCGTCCTGGGGCCTCTTCTCTTTCTCATTTACATTAATGACCTTTGTTTGTCCACATTCTCTCTTAAGCAGTTCTTTGGCTCTTTATGCCGATGGCAGCACCCTTTATAAACCTATAGTATCAGCAATGAAAGTGATATCACCAGCTTTCAAGCGACATTGACACTATCCACCTCTGGTTCACAAGAAACAAAATCAAAAACCATCTCACCGCCAATGCTAGCAAGACAAAGCTCATGAACTCATTCTGGATACCCTGTAACATGATCAGATGGGCAACCTTAACGCTTTACAAGCTGCTATTAGTTTGACCATATTATACAAAACAGATTTTTCAGAAACCTTTCCCAAGTCTATCTCAAGAATTACTGAACCAATACCAAGAATGTCTGTATTCATTTGATTGCACTTCTCATGTTCATTCCTAGGGATGAAATTCAATAATTTTGACATTTTTAAAACATCTTGTGACATTTTGGAATTGTCGTCTGCAGACGACTGTCGCGTGAAAAGCGTTAAAGATTTACTATGTATCGGCCGAGTGCACCAAATGACGGGTAGCTGAAGAATAGCGCTACCTCGCTAGTAACTGAGGCGTAACCCAAAATGTTGAGAGCGCCAATGCGGGGTAAGCTACTAGGCTAGTCAGGGGCGTAACAGAGGTTGGTTGTCAGGGGGGGCACAGCCAAATTTTTTTGACTGTGGTGCTTTTTTTACTGAGAAATCTTCTTTCTTTCTTCCTTTCCCTTTCTTCTTTTCTTTCTTTCACCTTTTTTCTCCTTTTCCTTTTTTTCCCTCCCTTTTTCCTTTCTCTCTCTCTTTTCTTTCCCTTTCCCCCTTCTTTTCCTCTTTTCCCTTCCCCCATTTTTCCTGGTGGGTAGGTTTGAATTTCCTGCTGAGCACCTTCGGGGGGGGGGGGGGGGGGGGGGCACTGTGCCCCCCCTGCCCCCGGCTGTTACGCCACTGAGGCTAGTAACTAGCGGGTAATTTATGCTAAATGTTATACCTGACCGGACCCAAGAGTAAGTTGGGGCATAACGTTTTATGCCACAAGTCAGTCAATTCTACATGTAGCAGTACCGTAAATTTGTTGTGAACATTGGAGGGGATGATTCGCTGATGCTGAAGGACCAATTGCGCTTGCATGCCCAGGGGGTGTCTATTTGATGTGGAATGTGACCCCTCATAAACTGAAAGATTTTATATTTTTGAAAATCCATTCATGCAATTTGGTGATTTTTTTAAGTCAAAATTTAGATCAGCTCCTTTGCCCATTCAAACACTAATCGCACCGACTTTGGGTCATATTTTGACCAAAATGTACTAATTGTCCAAGGTTCTTAAATAATGACTAAATAAATAAACTTGTTATTGTTTTTATTAATTAAAAACTGATAAAGCCAAGTTCAACATTATTGTGAGTGGAAGGGTAGAACTAGAAGAACGAAAAGAAGAAAAAAAGCATATCGTGCCGTGCGTGGTCTGGGGTTCGAACCGGGGTTCTGCGGTTAAAAATCGAAGGACAAGGTATACAGCTATCCACGCCACGGAAGTATTTGTGTTATGAGATGTGTTATAATTGTATATAATGGTTTCCATCGGGTGCTTGTGTTTGTCATTAAAATTGTGCTTTTTGGTGCAATGTTTGTATGTGCTCCTCGCCCAAAATGTGTTTGTAATGTCATGATAGTCCTTATTTTTGAAAAAGCGGTAAACAAACTTCGAAATTTTTGGCCATAAAATGGCATCATTTTTTCCGGATCGCAGGCCGACTCCACGTGATTCTTGATTTACACTCACCTATGACCTAGCGAGTGACGACACGTTTTTAATATTACGGAGGACCATTCACTTCAGAATTTTACAGTAAACTATAGGTTAACACTTGGCATATGCGCCAATTAATTTTGTAAGGGGACGATGCTGATTAATGTGGATATTTACCTCGCTAGTTGCTATTCTGGTGTTACTCGGCAGTTATGCTCTAAGAATTACATCGTTAGTAAGTTATGCTACAGTTAGAGCATAACTACTAGGGAGGTAGCTTACCTCCCTATTAAGTTACCCGTCATTGGTGCACTCGGCCGATCATATGGCTTCAAGTAGCTGCATCTATTATTTCAAACAAGCGACACACATTTGAGACATTTACAACTTAAACTTGATCGTACTAATCAATTGATATTCTTTTGGGATGTATTACTTCACGTTAAAATGTAACCTACTTTAAGGACATTTAAAGAAAAATAGATTGACTGTCAAGTACAAATACGTGGGATCAGTGCACGTGTTAAGCAATTGACGCATTAATCAAGTATCTCATTACTATGAAAATACTTTTAAAAATTTCCAAAAACATATCTGACACTAAATTCAATTGCTCTCATCGAACCTCCATGTCCATTACGGTAATAGCTACTTATTTGAAGTGCTGAAGAACACTTCTTTACTCATAAGTCACAAGATAACGACAAATCATACGGCAATTTGTTTTTGTAAGTATATGTAAATGACATTTGTTTCTATGTGTATCCATTCAGTGACCTTAATATTAATAATTTGAGTTATGTGCATACTGCCAGATCAATCCAAATTTGATTCTAAGTGAGGACCTGCGAAAACCACAAGAAGAGATTTGCTTATATTAACTTAACACTTTCAACGCGGCAAGCATCTGCAGACGACATTCCAAAACGTCACAAAATGTTTCAAAAATGTGAACATTATTGAATTTTATTACCATATTTGGAATCACTATAAGAAATGTATTTAAATAACATGCCTAATATTGGTTCAGTAATCCTTGAGGTTTCTGAAAATCTGTTTTGTATAATGGAAAAACTAATACCCGCGCTGAAAGTGAAAATTCTAAGTGGGGACCTAAGTTAATCTAGTTGAATCTCTTGTTTTGTTTTTCTTGAAATCAGAAGCACCGGTTTAAAGTCATCCTAGTTTATTTCCCCTCTTAGTTTGCACGCTTTTATCAGGACTGATCTAGTGATTTCGATGTCAGATTAAAACGATTTTTAACGGTTTTAATTACTTTTGTAACGATTAAAGGCATTTCAAATATTGATTCAGATCAATTCGTTCTAATAAAATCCTTAATATGTATCTTTGCAATGCCGTTTTATACTAGAAACAATAACCATCTGTCAGGAAAAAGTAAACTCGTCCTTTTAAAATACAACGGACCATTTAAGATTTCTTCAGAAACCGATGTTTTTTTTTAGCACAATCCAAAACGAATATCAATAGATTAGTATACGATAAATTTAAAGTTTGGTCTAAAAAGTTTGTCGCTTGGTTGAAATGATAGGTGCAGCTACTTGAAGCATAGTTAAAGCCAATCTTATGCAATATGCGAAATGAATAGGTTTTTAAAAATGTGTTGAGGGCGGACATGTAAGTAAGTGGCCATATCTTGGTTTACGAAACTTAAACAAATAAAAACATAAATAAAAACAGTAGGTTTGGTTATGGTGCACTGCACTATCAGATATGTATAATTCGTTTTAAATTAATATTAGGTTCTTAAATACTTTGGGATTGTATTATTTAGCATTATTTCAATTTTGGCCAGCTAAAATGTTAAGGAAAACCATTGAATATTGTATTTTATTGCTGCCAATTGGCAGCTTTTGTCACAAAATCTGCCAATTGGCAGCATTTGAAGCTGCCAATTGGCAGCTTTTAACGATTGTTAGTATTTTGACCAGGAAAAATCAAAGTATTCCCGAATCATTGTATTTATGAACACATTTTGGCACGACAAAATAACAACAATTTTCAAAAGCTGCCAATTGGCAGCTTTGAATGCTGCCAATTGGCAGCTTTGTGGCAGAAGCTGCTAATTGGCAACAATAGAATATAGATTTTAACGTTTTTTTGTTATTTTGGCGAGTGAAAATCGATAAATCACCAAATAATACAATTCCAAAGTATAGGCGAGACTGCGAAATGATAACGATCTTTTGGCTCACATTATATAAGTGACTTGTAAAACGCCATAGTTGATAAAGTAATATTTGAACCCACTGTACATACAAGTGAAAACAAAATGAAAATTGATTTGAGGCAAATGCATTCATCTTTGGTTTTAGATCACTTTGTATGGATGCTTGTATGTATGGTGGTGCAACATATTATTTTGGCGGCTATCGTAAGTCTTACGCACAATCCACTTATTATACGTATGAGCTATGAGCGCGTACTAGATTTGCAGTGCCGCTTTATTTTCTGATGAATGAGAATGACGTTTTGCATCAACCACCGTACACTCATTTATATTTCAAATGGGTACATTCTTAAAAAAAGGAAGGGATACTAGCCGGTCGCTGGTCGCAAATAGGTCGCTAGCAAAGTATTTCGGTGCGACCTTAGATCGCCATAGGTCGCATCGAGCTATACTACATCGCCGGTAATCGCACGTATTTTTAGGGTTTTTTCCCCGCGCAGACGGTAATGTCCGCTGATTGGTTATGCTAATTTCGACGCAAAATACCCCCCCCCCCCCCATTGGTTGGAAAATTACGGTGTTCATTACGTCATGAGCGACCGATCGTTCGAGTTGAAATGATGTCAACTGGCCACGACCGGTCGTTTCTAGTCAAGCGATCTCTTGATCGATGTATCGGGAAGTCGCAGCAGGTCGCTGTATCAGAGAAGGTTTTTGATTTATGACGTAAAATCGTCATAGGAGCGACCTGGATCACGAAGCGACTTTAGTATGTCATCAGCATAACATTGACTAAGGACAGCGTCCAATATGCACAAAATATCAAAAAACGGGACCCAATTTTGATCACTTGACCACTTTATGGTCAAATCTGACCCCGTTATAAGGATGTGAATATAATTTGACCCCGTTGTTTTAAGAGTGTATTTGTACGTTGGATGATGCATGATATTACTTTGGAGACATCGCCAAATCAATACACTGCGCTCGAGTGTAAACGCGGGTTTTACTCATCTGGATCCTAGCATATTGATTTGGAACCCCACCGAAATAAATTATGTTATATTATTATAATACTACAGTGCCAAAAGGGCTTCCCCCTAAAACAAACAGGGCAAAATATGTGTTAAAATAGTTAACAGCTGCAGGTCGTCGGACGATCACCCTATACATACGTTAGTACACCCAAAAGGCCTATACCAACTAAAACGTGTATAATTTGCGTTATAACCAAAAATAACGGGTATTTAAGAAGGACTGAATTGAAGTTACATCAACTGGACTTTACTTGCAGCAGGATTTTCTTAAAGACCCTCGTTTAGCAATATTACTTCATTGCAATATATACGTGTTGGGAGCGAGTCCCGCCCAAAAGTTTCGAGTCATGTTTTTTTCTCTCCTTTTTATCTTCTTTTCTGAGTCCAAAACAGGACCTTAGATGACTCGCATTTGACCCTTAATAACCCACATAACACCCTTGACCCACATCATAAGGGATAGTTACTCCTAACCTAAGATCTTATACTAAATTATTTAATTAATTCTTATCAAAAATATGATTTTTTTTTCGACACTATTTTCTATTTTAAAATACTATTTATTTAAAAAGCAACAACATCTTAATGTTACGTCCTCAGTGGGACCGCAAGAGTTGAAAGTGTACATTATATACCGTTTGTCCTTTAGGTGTGCACCCACGGAATGGTAAGTGTACATTAATCAAAATAAAATAAAATAAATTACAATTACTCAATTAATTCCCACCCTTCTAAACGAATGTCAATGGGTACCAGTAGACGTATAGGCATGCTGGTCACAGAAAGCAACGGTCATGTGATGAAAGTGAAGCATGCTGGACTGCACAAGAAAACTTCTTTGGGCGATGCCGTAAAAGTCTACAGTAAAAACTGCTTATTTATTCTGCCTTGAAGCCGAGTGTTTTCGTTAATTTCCGCAGTTTTTACATTATCGTTTAGTAAGTGTACATACTTCCAATCTGATTGGTTAACACGTATGAAATCTGATCCATATCGTGTAAACAACAAGTCAAACCACACGATATATTCCATATCGTCGATTAACCGCGTTACCAGATGGCGCGAAATGATATTACGTGTAAATAAGCGATTGCTTTGCGTCTGTGGAAGAGTTGCTTAAAATACGATAAACAAATAAAATGGCGGATGATTTAAATGCAACCGAGTCGATTTCTGTTACATTCTGAGGCCGAAATATACCGCAAAAAGGTCTAACCCACGCCAAAAAATAAATGATCTGCATATATCCTAACCAGACATGTTTTTCGCGATGATTTTATGGACAGAAGCGATGGCGCAGAGCCTGTTAAAGGGTTGAATTTTACGGAGGTAAGGAAGGGAAGAGAATTCAGCGCCTTGCTCTAACTAGATACTAGTATTGTTTGACCGTTAGTTTTCCGCGAGTGTTTAAATTATAATACAATTTTTATTGGGACTAAACGATAAATTCGTTATCCCCTGCATGTTCACACAATACGGAAAAATACCTATGGTTTGTGCCATATCACATTCGGCCTGCGGCCTCATACGATATGACATGCCAAACCATAGGTATTTTTCCGTATTGTGTGAACATGCAGGGGATAACTAATATTGTCAAGGTAATATGGATGGTCAATAGACTAGGGTATAACACTAATGTTGTTGGCTGGAAACCCGTGGGGACTAAGGTACTCTCGGATTATCACCTTAATTTTATATTTATCAAGTCATGCATCTTACTATAATTCTGGAAACGGTGTATGTTTGTGTATGTATGTATGTGTTTGTTATCCTTATTTCTCCGTAAGTTGTGATGAAAGTGGCGCCTAATTTGCATGAAAGATAGAGGAAATAACGGGAAGGGTGTTAAAGTTTATTTCACTGAAATTGGTTAACAATTGGCTCCCAAAACAGCAAAAAACCTCTCAGATTTGGCTCATAAATGCCACAGAATTGAACAACATTGAGCGTTGCGCGTACTACCGCGTAATCATACCGCCGGTAACGCGTCGCGTGCATGTTTGCGCAAGGGCTCACTGCCGCCGCGGCACACGCACTCCTACACATGGCGTGAAGCCTGTACAGTGTGTTGGTATAGGGTATTTGGTGTCAAGGGAGGGGAGGGGAGGGAGGAAGGGAGGGGGAGGGGAGGGAGGGGAGGGAGGGGGCCCGGGGAGAGCGGGGAGGGGAGGGAGAGGGAGGGCGGGTGGTGTAAACCCACGGGAAATGATTTCTTTACTTTAAGTTGGCATGCCAAACAATCGATGGGACCGAGGGTTAATGAAGAAGCCACGGGAAATGGTTTAGGGAGGATTGTGATTATAATCAACCTGGTTTGGGTGTGTGTATGAAGGAGGGGGGGGGGGGGGGGGTAAAACCACGGGAAATGTTTTAGGATAGGGTTAAGAGTTAATGAAGTAGCCACGGAAATGATTAGGAGTGTTATGATTATAAATCCACCTGGTTGGTGTAGTTGCAGTGTGTGTGGTGGTGGGGGGGGGGGGGGGGGGGGGGGCGGTTGAAGGGGGTTTGTTTATGTGGGTTTAAAAGTACGGAAGGTTAACTTGATGCGGTTTGAGAGGTAGGGGTTAATAAAGTAGCCACGGTTATAAACCCGTCTTACGGTTGGATATGGTTATAAATCAACCTAATTGGGGGTGGTTTTGTTGTTGTTTATAATGCCTTTATGAGGGATATGGTTATTAAATCAACCTGGTTTGGGGTGGGGGTTGTAGGGGGTTTATGTGGTTTCAGTAGGTAATGTAGCATAACCATCTAGCGGGGACCCGAGCGTAGCGAGGGTACGCGGCTAGTCTAACTATAAATATGGAAACGGTGTATGTTTGTGTATGTGTGTGTTTGTTATCCTTATTTCTCCGTTAGTTGTGATCAAAGTGGCGCCTAATTTGCATGAAAGATAGAGGAAATAACGGGAAGGGTGTTAAAGTTTATTTCAGTGAAATTGGTTAACAATTGGCTCCAAAAACAGCAAAAAACCTCTCAGATTTGGCTCATAAATGCCGCTAGAATTGAACAACATTGTGCGTTGCGCGTACTACAGCGTAATCTTACCGTGGTAACGCGTCGCGTGCATGTTTGCGCAAGGCTGACTGCCGCGCGGCACACGCACTCCTACACATGGCGCAGAAGCCACACGGGAAATGGCTATTATTAGGCCGCACAGCCTGTGTTGGTAGGCCTAGGGTTATAATGGTACAAGTAGCGTTTGCGGGGGTTAATGAAGCAATCTGATTTCTTTACTTTAAGTTGGCATGCCAAACAATCTAAGGGACCGAGGGTTAATGAAGTAGCCACGGGAAATGGTTTAGGGAGGGTTGTGATTGTAAATCAAACTGGTTTGGGTGTGTGCATGGAGGGAGGGGGGGGGGGGGGGGGGGGGGACGGTGGGGGTAAAACCAAGGGAAATGTTTTAGGATAGGTTAAGAAGTAGCCGCGGGAAATGGTTAGGGAGGGTTATGATTATAAATCCACCTGGTTGGTGTAGTTGCAGTGGGGATGGGCAATTGTAGGGGGTTTATGTGGTTTTAAAAGTACCGAGGGTTAACTTGATGCGGTTTGAGACGTTAATAAAGTAGACACGGTAAATGGTTTAGGAGGGATATGGTTATAAATCAACCTGATTGGGGGGGGGGGGGGGGGGGGGTTGTAGGGGGTTTATAATGCCTTTAGAAGGGATATGGTTATAAATAAACCTGGTTGGGGGGGGGGGGGTGATGTAGGGGGTTTATGTGGTTTCAGAGGTAGGTAGTGATATAACAAGGAGGTTTATGTGGTTTCAGAGGTAGGTAATGTGGCATATAACCATCTAGCGTGGACCCGAGCGTAGCGAGGGTACGCCGCTAGTTATTATAAATTACAAAACGATCATTCATTCAAGTACGGGGTGTCTCAAAAAAGTGCCCCACGAGTTAGAAAATTAATTAAAAATACATCCCATGTCTCTTTGTTTATAAAACCGGACTATTGGTAAGCCCTATTAGTCCTCTATCGAATACACTTTATCCTATTGAATTTCACCACCGAACTACCGAGATATGATCAGTAACACGAGTGCGAATCCCACTTCAGCAACTTTTGAACAAGAAAATGGCTTTCAACTGAAGACACTGCCTTTGAGATTCCGATGAGAATTTTAGGATATGTCAATGTATTGTTTAAAATACCGTCTTAAATTCAAATATCGTATAGTATATCATGGATAATATGGATGAAACTATGTTTTTTGTTCAAATTCAACTAACTATAGATTCTTATTGAGTTTATTGATTAGAGAATAATGACTGCGTAACACTGTTTTTGTGAATTTGTTTTGAAATAAGAGGTTTTTGTTCTGGTTTGAGGAAGTGTCCCAAAAGGGGTGCAGCCCCTGAGGGACAATTCCGAATGACCAGAACAACAACCGAGGATTTCAAAACAAATTCACGAAAACAGTTGTTAAGCGGTCATTATTCTCATTCATTACTGAACAAGATGCATATTTATCCAAATCGTTGATTCGTACCGATATACGACCTTATTGCGCTAATAATTAATTAGTTTTCTGTTGATTTTGTCCACCCCTTCTTAGTTATTGAAACAGTCCAAGTCTGGTCATCCCATCATTAACATTTTTTATCATTCAACCAATCAGAAATAAGCTTTAATCGTGTTTCCTCATAACTCATTGCATATTCAGTTTAGGGGCATGAGGCTTTAATTTGATTGGTCGGTCAATGAGCCAAACAATCGAACACTTTGGCGCAGTACTTTCGGGCAATTATTAGTAACCTGCGCTCGGCGTGCGCTTTATCATTTAACGATTAATTTGATTGGAACGCACTTGGTACGCAGCTATCGCGATTATTCATGAAGTAATGAATTATGTTCAATTACACACTGAATGACGATTCTCACAAAAAGTGGCAAAAGGTGCAGTTGAACATGCCTAAGTAGATTGGCCATAATTTGATAACGGAAGCTCCAAAATGGATAGATTTGTTT